>JAAEAF010000232.1:0-376379 GCA_011037195.1 Triatoma infestans
TATAGAAGCCTACTTGTGCAGGAGTTTAACTATTGAGCACGTAGTGAAAAATTGAAAACCTGTCTCTCTAGCAATTGTATATATACAAATAGTTTTTTAGTTTATTCTATTTTCGTTAAGATATTCATTCTTTAAAGTGTTTGTAATTATTCATATGTTTATTTAGAAGATATATTTATTTCTATTTAGAAGAAAATTTATTTTGTTTATATTGCTTTTATTTATTTTGTTAGTTGATAGTGTTCAAGATAGGAAATATTATTGTACACAATTGATGACAACTCTGCCTGACGGTGTTAAGCACAAAGCCAAATTAGCTTTGAAGTTTTCTTCTGTTTATTTACATGTTATAAATCTTTGTCAATAAAGCATTTTTATTCCTGTTCTACTGAAAGTAGCTGTGTCGTGAAGACAAATCTTATCTTATATTACTTGGAAAATCAATAATTATGTCTTCATTGTATTGTCCATAGTTTTACATTGAAATTACTGTAAATTTAATGCGAAAATGGATGAGTACGTTTTGATGGAAAGCTCTAAATAATTTTACATTTCTGCTTATTTCAGCCTGTAATAAAAATGTATAGGTGCAAATTTGTACGGATAAAATAGATATATTAAGAGTTTGTGGACCATGAGATTTGTGTAGTTTTATATTAATTTATATTATAGTTGTTGTATTTTTTTTGTAAATTAATTGTCATTACTATCAGTAATTTATTTAGATTTTTTTTACATCCTATTTATTGTAAACTGGGTTTACTCTTAGACAAATAACAAAGCAAATGACAATACCGAGTCCTTTTTCATTTGTCTGTAAATGAACATTGAAAGACTGCTCATTGCTTGCTTCCTTTTCAAAATATTTTCGATTGCTTTCATTCTCTTTTATTTATGAGACGAAGAAACTAGAATTTTGTTAAATTTTCACTTAATTCACTTTACTATCAGTTCACTTATACATCTAAATAATTAGTTCACTTTACACACCTACATACAAAACTAATACAATCTCTATCCAATGAAGAACGACCAAAAATTATATACCATATAAAATCAAATAACAGAAAAAAGCATATACATAAAGAAAGTTTAAAACATCAAAAAATATGAGTAAAAATCTAGACAAAAATTAGGAAATATAATTAATTTATTAGGGTCACATCCACTTAAGCTATCAGCTTGTTGTGGGGTGTGAGGAATAAAATATAACCAACTTTTATACACCAAAATTAATAAAATAAATATATTACGGACTCCTGTAACAAACAGAAAATATTACCTTCTAATATTATAATAGTACATTTACGAAAGTTAAGTAATTTTGACTCAAATCAATAAAATATTAATTCATTGTCTCAAGCAATTTACGATATAAACATAATCAATACGTCAACATAGTCAATAAATGTACAACATAGTCAACAAATTTAAGAAGCGACCATTAATTGTCTATCTTATAATTTGAATTCATTGGAGAAATTTTTTACGACTGTTTATCCGAGACCAACCACCAATGTAACATATTTTAACCCATAAGACCCAGAATTAGACTTCGATATTGCACTCAGTGAATTGTTATTCTCTGTCTCTAAGGGGAAAAATGAATAGGCTACAGGATTAGTCTTAAATTCTGATGAATGCTAAGTCTAGCATGGCTGCACTGCCAGACTCGAAGCCTGGACCGCCGTTTTGCTCGTCTGGCGTGCCGCCAGTGAGCTAATTCTTTCCCTTTTATTAATGGCGTAACTAGGATTTGGAAGACCATGCAAAGTCATATTCAAGGCCTTCAACAGTAAAAGAAAATGGTACAGTTACTTTTTTGTGCTACGCATTTATCATAATGTCTTTGTATTTTATTAATTCTTAAAATATATCTTTCTAATATCTAAATATTTATATATATCTTTCATACTTTGCAAATAAATAATAATGATCGTATAATATGTTATTATATTTTATGAATCAATAAAATATAATAACATATAATACGATCATTATCATTTATTTGCAAATAAGAGAGATATAATTTTTAAAAACTAATTTGTGTGCAACACCAGGTGTAGAGGCTCCTGCAATGCGGACGCATGCACCTCTTAATTAAGCCAATGAATGATACTTTTTTCGAAATTTACTTCTGTCTGCACATTTTATTCATTCATAAGGGAGGGCGCTACAGAATTTGTTGTTTCAAGTGCAACCATCTCGCAGCGCCACATGACAATATTAGGATATGAAACTATTTTCTGTTATAAGCACAGGTTATGAATGTGTAAATACGTTGTTAGACGAAGTATGTAGTAAGTTACATTATTCTTCTTTAGTACCTAAGAGTAATGATGAATACTCGTTATTGCCAAAACCTGTCAAATTGCTGTTAACCTGTTACAACTGGCTTGTTTAGTACACAGTACATTGCAATTTTGTAATATTTAGAAGGAAACATGTATTACCAGGAAGCTGTAACATACAATTGGCAGGTATTTATCATTTTTCTCGTAGAAAATTAAATAATTCATATTATTATACGTATGATGAATTTCCGTATGTTTCTTCTGTCAGTTCTGCCTGTGGTACTTAGCTGTCTCATGAATACTTTTATTTGCATTTACATTCCCAGTAGCGTCTGATAGAAAATTCAGTGAAGGCGAAATTACATGTTAGCAGCTGATGTAAGTATAAAGAATTTGATGTTAGACTACGTAGGTTAGGTTTTTGCTTCCTGTTCATAATATTTTCGAAATTTGTTTTATTATGTTTCAAATTTTCTTAATTATGGTTTCACCAGAAACACATCATTTCACGTCTCCTAAAATGCTAATAGTGACTGGTGAGTGTGGATGGTACAGCAATCGCATCAAGCACTCGATAATATACATGAACCAGAATTTTTCAGTTTTTCACATTCCAGATTTTGTATCTGATACATGCAGCAAGCATTCTGAACTTAAAGTGAATCGTTGAATCGGTTTTCGAGATGGTTCCGACCAACTCAAAAACCTATTGTGAAAAATCGTATTCCAGTTCACCGGTTTTCAGGGACCCCAAAACAAATATTTCCAATTTAAACGATCACAATGCTTTTGCCTACAAAAGAAGAAAATGTATAAAGCGGTGGTACCTACCCTCTTCGTGTGATTATATCACATTCTATAAGACAGCAACAATTTAACAAATTCTAATAATGGTTAACATTAACAGTTGTCAGAACCTCCATTTTTTCGGGAAAGTGTACCAAATAAAAATAATATATATTTATATCTGTGCAGATAATCCAAGTTTGATAGATAAAAGTTTTTGCCATTTCCGAGAAAATGAAAAATAAATAAATCCTCCGGTTAACCGATTTTCATCAGATTTGGAAGAATTGTTTCTAATTTACATTTAAATAAGTAATTTAGAAAACAAATTTTTCTGAAGTCTTAACTGAGAGGATGGCTGAAAGTTGCTGTTTCCCCAAAAGCTTCCAATAAATAATTTTCCTTGGAAAGAAACTTAGACGATTATCTACACTAATTTAAATAAAATTGTTAGATTTTTCCAGAACATGGGACACTTTATGAAATTTGGGCCCTGAAAATTGTAAATCTTCTCCTTTTTGAGATTAGTATTGTGAGATATTTTGCATGCGCGCAAGATTATTCTTCATATCAGAGGCCCTCAAAGAAGTATTTCGCATGAAAACTCTTACTGGAAATAGGAGACAGTAATATATGGACGAGCTTTGCACGAAAACTTAGCGTATTCTTATAATTCACTGGAAATATTTTAACATTTGTGATAGATATTCAATTGTGATTGTACATTTCATTTATCTTAACCAAGAAGAATATTATACGTACCAATCTAGTGAATCACAATCAGTCGACTTTATCTTACTCCTCTTAATACAATTATACATTATAAAATAACTTTTTTCCATTCGAAATTTGCTCCATTACACCAACATAAAGATACAGTGGAGGCATTTGCGAAACTATTTCAACATTTGTAATACATATTTAATGATGATTGTACATTTCATTTCTCTTAATAGAGTTATATCTAGGCAAGTTTCCTAAACTTCCAACTATTGGTGACATATACGAAAACATGGTTAATTTTTCATTAGTATTATCATCAAGCATGAACCAATTTCTGCAAAGAAAAATTTGAACTGAAAGAACTTGTCTAAATTTATTTATTCACTTTTTCTGAATTTATTTTCTCGAGGAAGTTGACCATTGGTGGTTTCATTTGATACTCCTGTTACAAAATGGTGTTATGTACTGAAAGTAGCTAATTATTTTCGGGTTTATTATTATTGAGATTGGATCGTTGGATATCTGAAAATATTGTAAGTAATGAATATCAAGTGGGATTCCGAAAAGGGTATTCAACGATTGACAACATATTTAATTTGGTGAATGTTATCGGACTGCAAACTCTTTTAAAACGTCACAAAACATATGCGTTTTTTATAGATTTTAAGGCAGCATTTGACTCTCCGGATAGGAACACAATTTTTTACAAATTATTCCAATTAGGAGCATCAAATAAATTTATAGAAGACGTCCGAGGGTTCATTGAAGCCGTGTATAGGTTTACGGAATCCGCAGTATGGACTAAAAACGGGCTTACAGAGTCTTTTGAAACGACGGATGGATTGAAACAGGGTTGTCTACCTAGTTTATTTTCAATTTTCATGAATGATTTCCATGATAATATTAGTGGAGTTGTTCTTATTTTCTTAAGTAGAATATTATACAACCAATCTAGTGAGTCACAATCAGTCGACTTTATCTTATTCCTTTTAATACAGTTATACATTACAACATTAACAATTTTTTTTAAATTTCAAAATTTGCTCCATTGCCCTAACAAAACTATACAATGAGGGCAAGTACCAACTACCAGGCAGATACATTCAAGAGAGCGCCAAATATTGAACAGACCCACATGAATTTTAGTTTCCTCAGAATCAACGTTCCAAAGACAAGTGTTAGGGATTTTATATGTGTACATAGTTCCTGAAGTTTAAATAATATCATTTGAACCGTTTCGAAGAAATCGCCAAAAAACATTCAGAAAAGTTGCACATCCAGTTGATGGATTCTGCCCGAAACCTCCCTGTTAGTTGCGGTGGAAATCCCAAAAAGTACACCAAATTTGGGTGAAATGCGTTGGAAATAAATAAACGGAAAGCCAAGTTTGAACGTTCTGCGATTTTTATGTTTTGAGGTATATTGTTAAAATTCACTCACATGCTATCGCCATAAAACATTTTTTGACAAAGGAAATAAAAAAAAGTAGTAAAGATATTTCACATTAGGTTTCTCCCCGAGTGCATATACCTGAGATGGTCAAAGACTCTTTAGTTGGCAAGTGCTGAAAGCATACAAATTTCTAGGATATTGTTATAATGTAATATAAAAATATCTATGACATTGTAATTATAACAATCTAGGATATCAAGATGTAACAAATATCTAGGATATTGTTATATTGCAATATAACTTTGCTTTTTGAATTTCTCCTAGATAAGGATGTGATTTCCATATTGTAAAAATTAAAAAATCTTCATAAAGCAATAAGTGAAAATGTCAATCCAGACTCACGTTGATATAATTTTACAGATCCAGCGTTGCCCAGGCGATATAGTGTCTTTACATATGCAAGCTGTGTCGGCACAATTACAAGATGTGCTCAAAGATGAAAAAGTTAGCTCCCAAGTTAGAGGGGAAGAAAAGTTAAAAGAACATGCCGCAGCAATCACAGATAAACAAAATAAATCTGGTTACAGTTGTACACCGTCTTTAAATTTAAATGCAGCGCCAAGAACAATTTCAGGTGGTAAGACATATAAATGTAGTGAATGCGATTACAGTTGTACACAAAGTTCTAAACTTAAAGTACATATGCGAAAACATTCAAGCGAGAAGTCTTATATGTGTAGTGAAAGCGATTACAGTTTTAAAAAATTTGATCGTCTAAAAGCACATATACGGACACATTCAGGTGAGAAGCCCTATAAATGTAGTGAATGCAATTACAGTTTTACACAAAGTGATAATATTAAAGTACATATGCGAACACATTCAGGCGAGAAACTATATAAGTGTAGTGAATGCGATTACGGTTCTACAACAACCGGATGACTTAAATCACATATGCGTACACTTTCAGGCGAGAAGCCATACAAATGTAGTGAATGTGATTACAGTTGTACACAAATTTGTAATCTAAAACTACATATGCGAACACATACAGGCGAGAAGCCATGTAAGTGTGGTGAATGCGACTATCGATGTACAACAAACGGAGGACTTAAATTACATATGCGAACACATTCAGGCGAGAAGCCATATAAGTGTAGTGAATGCGATTACTGTTGTACACAAAGTTCTAATCTTAAAGTACATATGCGAACACATTCAGGCAAGAAGCCTTATAAATGTAGTGAATGTGATTACACTTGTACACAAATTTGTAATCTAAAACTACATATGCGAACACATACAGGCGAGAAGCCATATAAGTGTAGTGAATGCGACTATCGATGTACAACAACCGGAGGACTTAAATTACATATGCGAACACATTCAGGCGAGAAGCCATTTAAGTGTGGTGCATGCGAGTATCGATGTACAACACCCGGTGGACTTAAATTACATATGCGAACACATTCAGGGAAGAGGCCATATAAATGTAGTGAATGCAATTACAGTTGTACACGAAGTTCTAATCTTAAAGTACATATGCGAACACATTCAGGCAAGAAGCCATATAAATGTAGTGAATGTGATTACACTTGTACACAAATTTGTAATCTAAAACTACATATGCGAACACATACAGGCGAGAAGCCATATAAGTGTAGTGAATGCGACTATCGATGTACAACAACCGGAGGACTTAAATTACATATGCGAACACATTCAGGCGAGAAGCCATATAAATGTAGTGAATGCGATTACAGTTGTACAACAAGTGATAAACTTAAAGTACATATGCGAACACATTCAGGCGAGAAACCATATAAGTGTAGTGAATGCGATTACGGTTCTACAACAACCGGAGGACTTAAATCACATATGCGAACACATTCAGGCAAGAAGCCATATAAATGTAGTGAATGTGATTACAGTGTACACAACTTTGTATCTAAACCACATATGCGAACACATACAGGCGAGAAGCCATGTAAGTGTGGTGAATGCGACTATCGTTGTACAACGAACGGAGGACTTAAACATATGCGAACACATTCAGGAGAGAGCCATATAAATGTAGTGAATGCAATTACAGTTGTACACAAAGTTCTAAACTTAAAGTACATATGCGAACACATACAGGCGAGAAGCCTATAAATGTGTGAGTGATGTTTACAGTTGTACACAAATTTCTAATCTAAAACGACACATATGCGAACACATACCAGGCGAGAAGCCATATAAGTGTGGTGAATGCGACTATCGATTACAACAACCGGAGGACTTAAATTACATATGCGAACACATTCAGGCGAGAAGCCATATAAGTGTAGTGAATGCAATTACAGTTGTGCACAAAGTTCTAAACTTAAATTACATATGCGAACGCATTAAGGCAAGAAGCCATATAAATGTAGTGAATGTGATTACAGTTGTACACAAAATTGTAATCTAAAAATACATATTATGCGAACACATTCAGGCGAGAAGCCACATAAATGTTGTGAATGCGATTACAGTTGTACGATAAGTGATAACCTTAGTACACATGCGAACACATTCAGTCGAGAAGCCATATAAATGTAGTGAATGCAATTACAGTTGTACACAAAGTTCTAAACTTATAAAGTACATATGCGAACACATTCAGGCAAGAAGCCATATAAATGTTGTGAATGTGATTACAGTTGTACACAAAATTGTAATCTAAAACTACATATTATGCGAACACATACAGGCGAGGAGCCATATAAGTGTGGTGAATGCGACTATCGATGTACAACAACCGGTGGACTTAAATTACATATGCGAACACATTTTCCAAAAGCTTTGTAAATGTAGCCGCGTCACATCCACACAATTGAGAATACATATGCCAACCTACCCAGGTGAAAATCCATGTAAATGTAGTAAATGTGAGTACATCTTGCGAGTGATGAGAAATTTAAAGTTGTAAAAAAAATCTGGTGTGAAACACTCACACAACTTTCTCTTACTCCAGTTCTCAAAATGATAATTGACAAATTTTATAGTTTGTGTACCACAATTTAATGAAATTCGTCGAAAACTGAAAAAACTGTTCAGTAAGCGCACTTCCGGTTTACTAATTTTCTTGAAACTTGGAATTTCAGCCATCTATTTATTTCTAACTAATTATGTTTGAATGATTGAATTGTATAATCAACTTGGATAGCACTTTGATGAAAATCTAACCCCACCCCTCCCCTAAAAGTGCCCTTAAAAGAATTTTCCCAGAGAAATGTTTTAGATAAAAGTTGTAGATCTTTGCATGTTTAGTTTATATACGAAGTTTCAAAAAATCGTCGGAGCCATTTTTGAGAAAATTGCGAAAAAGTGAAAAAAATCATTTAGTAAAGTGGTAAAGTAAACGCACTTCCGGTTATCCGATTTTTTTTCAAACTCGGAATTTCAACAACATATTTAATTCTAATTAACATTATTTAGATGACAGAATTGTCTAATAAACTGAAATAGCAATTTAGATAAAAACCTAACCCCACCCCTCCCCCATAAGTGCCCTTCAGTGCATTTTCCCGGAGAAATGTTTCAAATAAAAGTTGTAGCTCTTTGTATGTGTGGTTGATGTTAAGTTTAAAGAAAATCGTCGGAGCCATTTTTGAGAAAATCGCAAAAAAGTAAAAAATCCAACTAGTAAAGTGGTACTTCCGGTTGAGGAATTTTGACAGATAACGCAGTGTCAGATCCCACGGTGATACCTAAACGGAATATCAAGTTTCAACTTTCTACGGTTTTTCGTTTTTGAGCTATGCTGTTCACATACATACATACACACACACACACACACACAGACCATTTGCTAAAAACCACTTTTTTGGACTCAGGGGACCTCAAAACGGATATTTCCGGCAAAAACTCGATATCGAAAATTTGACACGATTACAATACTTCCTCTTACTAGGAGTAAGAGAAAGTAAAAATAGATAACCTGGTATATAAAATGGATAATAAAGGCAGTTGTTTCTGACAGAATTTAATTCAAAATCAGAATTCATGTAAAATCAGAATGATCAAACACTCAGGTCGACTTTATTTTATGATGGCACTATCAAGCTTCCCTCTTCCAAATATTCATCTTATTGGCTAATTTTATCCTTATTGTATTTGACCAGAGTATAGCTTCCTTACACTGTTAAAACCTATGCTTTCAAAATCTCTCCTCTTCAGATAATTTAAATCTTATAATGCTTATTAAGGATAGCTGATATATAGAGATTAAACTGTAAATATTTTTATGAGATTTATGTGCTTTTTGTTGTTGTATATTTATTATAATTTATATTATTAATAATATAGTTACTATTGTTGTATTATTTTGTAAATTATCATTTATTACAGTCAATATATTGGCAATAAATGCAATTATATACTATTAAATTATTTTTTATTAACCTCTTACTTACTGTAAACCGGGTTAACTCCTTTGCTGTAATAAGTTCAAAAAAGTGACAATACTAAGTTCTTTTTCATTTGAGGTAAATTCCGTCCGTAAATGATCATTGCAATACTGGTCATTGCTTGCTTCCTTTTCAAAATATTCTCAATTCTTTTACTGTGTTTGAATTATGAGTAGAAGAAACTAACATTTAGTTTAATTGATCCCTTAATTCACTTTACCGTCAATCTGTAGACACACTTACATACAAAACTAATACAATCTCCATCTAATGACCAACAACCAAAAATAATATACCAAATAAAATGAAATTTCCATCAAAATTACATACACATGAAAGATACTTATACACGGAACCGAAAAAATGAAGTAAAATCTAGATGAAAATTAAATATTAGTAAGTTTAAAGTAGCTATAGTTTCTTATTTTTAATTAAGGCGCTTTGACATCTAATGTCATTGGAGGCCGTGCGTTTTCAAGTGGACTGCCAGCGCCATGCATGCTAATCACCAGGCAACACTGCAGTGAGCCGCGCAAGTCCTAGGAAGAGGAACTTTTACTAGAGTAAAAGAAGGCCCATGCCAAGTTATAATCAAAGCCTCCAATAGTAAAAGAAATTATTACTGTTTTTTTATATATTATGCTGTTTATTATAATGTAATATTATTATATTTGTATCATAAATTGATAAAATGTAATATCATATTTTACGATCATTATTATTTATTAGCAAAGTAAAAAAGTTATAGGTTTAAAAACTAATTTGTGTGGAACACCAGCTGCGGGAACCCCTGCGATGCCGTCGCTTGCACTTTATAATTATGGCAATAAATGTTACTATTTGTTCGCCTTTTACTTTTAATATGTGCACATATTATTCACTCATAAGGGCGGGAACTACAGGATTCGTTTCTTATAATTGCAACCACATTGCAGCGTCATTTGACAACATTTGAATATTAGGTTATAAGCAATGGTTCCTCAACATGGCCTATCTCGAATCAATCCACTTTTTCTGTTCTCGAAATTAAATCGAAGGCAGTAACTTTAATTAACAAATCGTCTTCCTCGAGCTTTATTGAAATAATAGGAAGATTTTCGTCCTATACAAGATTACTTAGAACATTCGTTTACGTTTTGAGATTCGTGAACAAACTGAAAAGAGAATCAACCGCTAGACAGATAGGAACGCTGGGATTAAATGAATTGCATAAAGCGAAATTCACCTTGATACAGGCTACTCAGTGGCATCATTTTCATTTGGAAGTGCCTCTAAATAACTCCAAGAATACGTCTCTACACTCTTTGTCCCCATTTATAGATTCATGGTGAATTGTCAGGGTGGGCGGAAGGTTAACAAATAGTCCCTTAACATACGAGGCTAAATTTCCAATATTACTTCCTTATAAATCTCATTTCTCGGAACTCTTAGTCGATTACTATCATAAATGTTATTTACACGCGGGTCCTCAACTCTTGTATTCATTAATTCAACGAAGTTATTGGATTATATCCGGTCGTCGGTTAATAAAATCTAGTATACGTCAGTGTGCAACATGCTCCAAATTCTGCAAGAAGGATATCACTCCATACATGAGTGACCTTCCACGAACAAGATTCGGCAGGGCAGATGTTTCATAAACACAGTCATAGACTTCGCCGGTCCATTTATGACCAACCGTCGCAACTCGACGTTGTTAAAATCCTGTGTTGCCTTATTTGTCTGTTTGAGCACAAAGGCTGTTCATCTTGAAATCGTTTCTCAATTGGCATCGGACGCGTTTTTCGCAAGTTTTGACAGATTCATTGCTAGGCGAGGACTGCGGTCGAAGATCCTCTCTGATCATGGCACAAATTTTATCGGTGCTGAGAGGTATCTAAGGAATTTGTACACATGGCTTAGAACCGAGGAAGTTCAGACCTCTATCAAGAACCATCTTAATAGCCAGCAAGTACATTGGGAATTTATCCACCAGCAGCTCCTCACTTTGGAGGAATCTGGGAAGCAGGTGTTAAATCCTTTAAGCATCACTTGTATCGGGTGCTAAATGGGCGATCTTTTACTTTTGAAGAACTGGTGACACTATCTACTCGTATAGAAGCCATTTTAAATTCACGCCCTCTTTATCCACTTTCCAATGCACATCATGAATATGATGTTTTGACTCCAGGACATTTTTTGATTGGGGCTCCAATGGTGTCCTTGCCGGAGCATAATTTCCGAGAAACTCCTATTCATCGTTTATCCCGGTGGCAATTCTTGCAACAATGCATTCAACACATATGGTCACGTTGGCGGAGAGACTATCTAAATTTCCTTCAACAACGGGTTAAGTGGAAGGAACAAATAGAGAATTTACAGGTAATACTTTAGTATTATTGAAGGAACCTAAGGCTTCTCCACTTCAATGGCCTACTGGCCGAATTATCGAAACTTATCCGGGAATTGATGGAGTGACCCGGGTTGTTAAACTTAGGACTCCAAATGGAGAATATGTTAGGCCTGTCACACAACTAGCACCTCTGCTTCCAACTTAATGCAACCTGAATTTGTATGGTTATTCTGCACAACTTACATTGTATTCATTTTTATAGTTTAGCCGGATTTTTTCTACTAAAAAATGGTGGGCGGTATGTTAAAGTTTATAAAAAAAAATCAGAGTTCAGCAGAAGTAGAACTTATTCTATTTATATAATACTTTCGTGTTGTAATTGTATGGAATCAAAGTCCACGCGCTGGCTGCAATTCTCTTACAAACAAATCAGTAGTCGAGCTGGGTCTGTCCGAGAGACACACATTTTGTTACATGTAATAGCGATACAGCGCCATTGGTGAATATTTTTCATCATTAGTTTTTCATCTCGTTAAGAGAAAACGGATCGTTGCACCCTGTGAACGATTCTTGTGGGGCCCCATCACGGCTCCGCACTCAAGTGTCTCTCAAGAGGATTTTTTTCTCATATATCTACATACAAGATTCCTAGCTACCAGCCATTCAGACTCAGAGCCAACAGCCGCTTCATCTATCACTGCACCATCGTCCATCACTTTCCGTTTTGTTGTGAATATTTATTTCATATTGGATTGAAGTATATAAGTGCCATACTTTTATAATTAACAAATAAACTATTGTGTTAGTAGATGTAAAAGGGGCGTTCTAGGGCCATTTTTTTTGAGCCCCAGGCACTTATGAATTTACGCCCGAAGGCAGGGGTCTGGCGCGCGGCTACAAAATTACGATGAGACCCCCATCTGATTTTTAACCAGGGAAAAAAAATATTTTTGAGCCGGGAGATGGCATGCGAGACATGCGGCTACGTTTTGAAAAATCTAGCTTGAAAACAATCTAAGGTAAAAAGAATATTTTTGAGCCGCGAGATGGGCATGCCTGACCTGCGGCTATGTTTTATAATATTTAGCTTGAAAACAGTCTAAGGTAAAAAGAATATTTTTGAGCCGCGAGATGGGCATGCCTGACCTGCGGCTATGTTTTATAATATTTAGCTTGAAAACAGTCTAAGGTAAAAAAAATATTTTTGAGCCGGGAGATGGCATGCCTGACCTGCGGCTATGTTTTATAATATTTAGCTTGAAACATTTTAAGGACTTTAATAATGTTTTTGAGCCGTGAACTGTCATCCAAGTCGAGGGCTACTATTTTATAATATTTAGCTAAACACTTTAATATTTTTTGATATTTTGTTCATGTTTACACTTATAATATTTTAGATAAACACATTTTAAGGATTTTAATAATGCTTTTGAGCCGTGCCATGTCATCCTAGTCGAGGGCTACTATTTTATAATATTTAGCTAAACACTTTAATATTTTTTGATATTTTGTTCATGTTTACACTTATAATATTTAGCTAAACACATTCTAAGGACTTTAATAATGTTTTTGAACCGTGAGATGGCATACAAGACTGGGGCTAATATTTTATAAAATTTAGCTAAACACTTTAATATTTTTTGATATTTTGTTCATGTTTACACTTATAATATTTTAGCTAAACACATTCTAAGGACTTTAAGATTGTTTTTGAGCCGTGAGATGGCATACAAGACTAGGGCTAATATTTTATAATATTTAGCTAAGGACTTTAATATTTTTTAATATTCAATACTTTGTGCATTTTTATGGATTCTATTCATGTTTACACTTATAATATTTAGCTAAACACATTCTAAGGACTTTATTACCATATTTGAGCCGCGAGATGTGATACAAGACTAGGGCTAATATTTTATAAAATTTAGCTAAAGACTTTAATATTTTTTGATATTTTGTTCATGTTTAAATTATGTTTACACTTATAATAGTTTAGATAAACACATTCTAAGGACTGTAATATTGTTTTTGAGCCGCGATATGTCATCCAAGTCGAGGGCTAATATTTTATAATATTTAGCTACAAACATTAAATAAATTATCATTCAATACTATGAATAAAGACTTTGTTTTTTTATGCATTGTTAATAACATTCTAAGGACTGTGATATTGTTTTTGAGCCACGAGATGGCTTCCAAGTCGTGAGCAAACATTTTATAATATTTACCTAAGGACTTTAATATTTTTTGATATTTTGTTCATGTTTAAATTATGTTTACACTTATAATATTTAGCTAAACACATTCTAAGGACTTTATTATCATTTTTGAGCCGTGAGATGACATACAGAACATGCGGCTAAGTTGTGTAATATTTAGCTTGAAACATTTTAAGGACTTTAATAATGTTTTTGAGCCGGGAGATGTCATCCAAGTCGATGGCTACTATTTTATAATATTTAGCTAAGGACTTTAATATTTTTTGATATTATCATCCAATACGATGAACAAATACTTTGTTTTTTTATGAATTGTTAGAAACATTCTAAGGACTTTAATAAGTGTTTTTGAGCCGTGAGATGACATACAGGACATGCGGCTAAGTTGTGTAAAATTTAGCTTGAAACATTCTAAGGACTTTAACATTGTTTTTGAGCCGTGAGATGGCATACAAGACTAGGGCTAATATTTTATAATATTTAGCTAAACACTTTAATATTTTTTGATATTTTGTTCATGTTTAACTTATAATATTTTAGCTAAACACATTCTAAGAACTTTAATAATGTTTTTGAGCCGTGAAATGCCATCCAAGTCGCGGGCTAATATTTTATAATATTTAGCTAAAGACTTTAATAGTTTTTGATATTTGGTTCATCTTTAAATTATGTTTACACTTATAATATTTAGCTAAACACATTCTAAGGATTTTAACATTGTTTTTGAGCCGTAAGATGGCATACAAGACTAGGGCTAAGTTTTTGTAATATTTAGCTTGAAACATGTTAAGGACTGTAATATCGTTTTTGAGCCGTGAGATGACATCCACCTCGAGGGCTAAGTGGTTATAATATTTAGCTAAGGACTTTAATAATTTTTCTGATATTATCATACAATACGATGACAAATGCTTTGTGTTTTTCAGGGATTGTTAGACTATACTATGAACAAAGACTTTGATTTTTTTATGTATTGTTCTAAGGACATTCTAAGGACTTTAATATTTTTGTTAAGCCGCGAGATGACATCCCAGGACTAGGGCCAAATATATTATTATCCAATACCATAAACAAAGACTTCGTTTTTATTATGTATTGTTGGAAACATTCTACGGACTGTAAAATTTTCCTAGAGCTGTGAGATGCATCCAAGACTATGTTTTTATAATATATAGCTAAACACATTTTAAGCAGTTTAATATTGTTTATTAGCCGTGAGATGTGACATCCAAGTCGCGGGCTAAGTTTTTATAATATTTAGCAACAAACATTAAATATATTATCATCCTATACTATGAATAAAGGCTTTGTTTTTTTTTCAAGTCGAGGGCCAAGTTTTTATAATATTTAGCTAGGAACATTAAATATATTATCATCCAATACTATGAACAAAGACTTTGTTTTTTTTATTTATAGTTAGATACAATATTTAGCTAAACACATTTTAAGGACTTTCATATTGTTTTTGAGCCGTGAGATCACATACCAGGACTGGGACAAAGTTTTTATAATATTTAGCTACAAACATTAAATATATTATCATCCTATACTATGAATAAAGACTTTGTTTTTTTTTCAAGTCGAGGGCTAAGTTTTTATAATATTTAGCTAGAAACATTAAATATATTATCATCCAATACTATGAACAAAGACTTTTTTTATGTATTGTTAGGAACATTCTAAGGACTTTCATATTGTTTTTGAGCCGTGAAATGACATACCAGGACTAGGGCTAAGTTGTTATAATATTTAGCTACAAACATTAAATATATAATCATCCTATACTATGAATAAAGACTTTGTTTTTTTTCAAGTCGAGGGCTAAGTTTTTATAATATTTAGCTAGAAACATTAAATATATTATCATACAATACGATGAACAAATACTTGTGTTTTTTATATGTTCATGTTTAAAGTAAATTATGTTTACACTTATAATATTAGCTAGAAACATTCTAAGGACTTTAATATTGATTTTGAGCCGGGAGATGACATACAAGACTAGGGCTAATATTTTATAATATTTAGCTAAGCACTTTAATATTTTTTGATATTATCATACAATACGATGAACAAATACTTCGTGTTTTTTATGTTTATGTTCATGTTTAAATTAAATTATGTTTACACTTATAATATTTAGCTAGAAACATTCTAAGGACCATAATATTGCTTTTGAGCCGTGAGATGACATCCTAGACTAGGCGGCTAAATATATTATCATCCTATTCTATGAATAAAGACTTTGATTTTTTTTTGTATGTATTGTTAGAAACATTCTAAGAACTTTAATAATGTTTTTGAGCCGTGAAATGAAATGCAAGTTGAGGGCTAATTTTTTATAATATTTAGCTAGAAACATTAAATATATTATCATATACTATGAATAAAGACTTTGTGTTTTTTTTACGTATTGTTAGAAACATTCTAAGACTATGAATAAAGACTTTGTATCTTTTTTATGTATTGTTAGAAACATTCTAAGGACTTTAATATTTCTGTTGAGCTGTGAGATGACATCGAGGGGCTAAGTTATTATAATATTTAGCTATAAGGACTTTAATATTGTTTTTGAGCCGTGAGATGACATTCAAGACTAGGGCGAAGATTTTATAATATTCAGCTAGAAACATTGAATATATTATCATCCAATACTATGAACAAAGACTTTGATTTTTTTATGTATTGTTAAAAACATTCTAAGGACTTCTATATTGTTTTTTAGCCGTGAGATGACATCCAAGTCGACGGTTAATATTTTATAATATTTAGCTAGAAACATTGAATATATTATCATCCAATACGATGAACAAATGCTTTGTGAATTTTTATGTTACTGTTTAAATTAAATTATCTTTACACTTATAATATTTCGTGAGATGACATACAAGACTAGGGCAAATGTGTTATAATATTTAGCTACAAACATTAAATAAATTATCATTCGTTGGACGTTAAGCCCGCCTGAAAAAATAGGCATTATTACTTTACTTACTTACTTTACTAAATTATCATTCAATACTATGAATAAAGACTTTTTTTATGTATTGTTAGAAACATTCTAAGGACATTAATATTGTTTTTGAGTCGTGAGATGACATCCCAGGACTAGGTCCTACTATATTATCATACAATACGATGAACAAATACTTTGTGTTTTCTATGTTACTGTTTAAATTAAATTATGTTAAAAATTATAAAATTTAGCTAAACACATTCTAAGGACTGTAATATTGTTTTTGAGCCGTGAGATGACATACAGGACATGCTGCTAAGTTGTGTAAAATTTAGCTAGAAACATTAAATATATTATTATCGAATACTATGAATAAAGACTTTGTTTTTTTTAAGTCGAGGGCTAAGTTTTCATAATATTTAGCTATAAACATTAAATATATTATCATCCAACACTATGAACATGGACTTTTTGTTTTTTTTATGTATTATTAGAAACATTCTAAGGACTGTAATTTTTTTGTTGAGCCGTGAGATGCATCCAAGACTGGGGGCTATGTTTTTATAATATTTAGCTACAAACATTAAATATATTATCATCTAATACTATGAATAAAGACTTTGTTTTTTTTTATGTATTGTTAGAAACATTCTAAGGATGTGAATATTTCTGTTGAGCCGCGATATGACATACAAGACTAGGGCTAAGATTTTATAATATTTAGCTACAAACATTAAATATATTATCATCTAATACTATGAATAAAGACTTTGTTTTTTTTTTATGTATTATTAGAAACATTCTAAGGATGTGAATATTTCTGTTGAGCCGCGATATGACATACAAGACTAGGGCTAAGATTTTATAATATTTAGCTACAAACATTAAATATATTATCATCTAATACTATGAATAAAGACTTTGTTTTTTTTTTATGTATTGTTAGAAACATTCTAAGGATGTGAATATTTCTGTTGAGCCGCGATATGACATACAAGACTAGGGCTAAGATTTTATAATATTTAGCTACAAACATTAAATATATTATCATTCAATACTATGAATAAAGACTTTGTTTTTTTATGCATTGTTAATAACATTCTAAGGAAGTGAATATTTCTGTTGAGCCGCGATATGACATACAAGACTAGGGCTAAGATTTTATAATATTTAGCTAAAGACTTTAATATTTTTTGATATTATTATCATACAATACGATGAACAAATACTTTGTGTTTTTTTTTTATGTTCATGTTTAAATTAAATTATGTTTACACTTATAATA
Source organism: Triatoma infestans (assembly GCA_011037195.1). Lineage (NCBI taxonomy): Eukaryota > Metazoa > Arthropoda > Insecta > Hemiptera > Reduviidae > Triatoma > Triatoma infestans. The sequence goes on from JAAEAF010000232.1 coordinate 18,421, forward strand.
TTTACCTACAAAAATTAAATATATTATCATCCTATACTATGAATAAAGACTTTATGTATTGTTAGAAACATTCTAAGGACTTTAATAATGTTTTTGAGCCGTGAAATGAAATGCAAGTTGAGGGCTAATTTTTTATAATATTTAGCTAGAAACATTAAATATATTATCATATACTATGAATAAAGACTTTGTGTTTTTTTTACGTATTGTTAGAAACATTCTAAGACTATGAATAAAGACTTTGTATCTTTTTTATGTATTGTTAGAAACATTCTAAGGACTTTAATATTTCTGTTGAGCTGTGAGATGACATCGAGGGGCTAAGTTATTATAATATTTAGCTATAAGGACTTTAATAATGTTTTTGAACCGTGAGATGACATTCAAGACTAGGGCGAAGATTTTATAATATTCAGCTAGAAACATTAAATATATTATCATCCAATCCTATGAACAAAGACTTTGCTTTTTTTATGTATTGTTAGAAACATTCTAAGGACTTCTATATTGTTTTTTAGCCGTGAGATGACATCCAAGTCGACGGTTAATATTTTATAATATTTAGCTAGAAACATTAAATATATTATCATCCAATACGATGAACAAATGCTTTGTGAATTTTTATGTTACTGTTTAAATTAAATTATCTTTACACTTATAATATTTCGTGAGATGACATACAAGACTAGGGCAAATGTGTTATAATATTTAGCTACAAACATTAAATAAATTATCATTCGTTGGACGTTAAGCCCGCCTGAAAAAATAGGCATTATTACTTTACTTATTTACTTTACTAAATTATCATTCAATACTATGAATAAAGACTTTTTTTATGTATTGTTAGAAACATTCTAAGGACTTTAATATTGTTTTTGAGTCGTGAGATGACATCCCAGGACTAGGTCCTACTATATTATCATACAATACGATGAACAAATACTTTGTGTTTTCTATGTTATTGTTTAAATTAAATTATGTTAGAAATTATAAAATGTAGCTAAACACATTCTAAGGACTTTAATATTGTTTTTTGAGCTGTGAGATGACATACAGGACATGCTGCTAAGTTGTGTAAAATTTAGCTAGAAACATTAAATATATTATTATCGAATACTATGAATAAAGACTTTGTTTTTTTTAAGTCGAGGGCTAAGTTTTCATAATATTTAGCTATAAACATTAAATATATTATCATCCAACACTATGAACATGGACTTTTTGTTTTTTTTATGTATTATTAGAAACATTCTAAGGACTGTAATTTTTTTGTTGAGCCGTGAGATGCATCCAAGACTGGGGGCTATGTTTTTATAATATTTAGCTACAAACATTAAATATATTATCATCTAATACTATGAATAAAGACTTTGTTTTTTTTTTATGTATTGTTAGAAACATTCTAAGGATGTGAATATTTCTGTTGAGCCGCGATATGACATACAAGACTAGGGCTAAGATTTTATAATATTTAGCTACAAACATTAAATATATTATCATCTAATACTATGAATAAAGACTTTGTTTTTTTTTTATGTATTATTAGAAACATTCTAAGGATGAATATTTCTGTTTGAGCCGCGATATGACATACAAGACTAGGGCTAAGATTTTTATAATATTTAGCTACAAACATTAAATATATTATCATCTAATACTATGAATAAAGACTTTGTTTTTTTTTTATGTATTGTTAGAAACATTCTAAGGATGTGAATATTTCTGTTGAGCCGCGATATGACATACAATACTAGGGCTAAGATTTTATAATATTTAGCTACAAACATTAAATATATTATCATTCAATACTATGAATAAAGACTTTGTTTTTTTTATGCATTGTTAATAACATTCTAAGGAAGTGAATATTTCTGTTGAGCCGCGATATGACATACAAGACTAGGGCTAAGATTTTATAATATTTAGCTAAAGACTTTAATATTTTTTGTTATTATTATCATACAATACGATGAACAAATACTTTGTGTTTTTTTTATGTTCATGTTTAAATTAAATTATGTTTACACTTATAATATTTACCTACAAACATTAAATATATTATCATCCTATACTATGAATAAAGACTTTATGTATTGTTAGAAACATTCTAAGGACTTTAATAATGTTTTTGAGCCGTGAAATGAAATGCAAGTTGAGGGCTAATTTTTTATAATATTTAGCTAGAAACATTAAATATATTATCATATACTATGAATAAAGACTTTGTGTTTTTTTTACGTATTGTTAGAAACATTCTAAGACTATGAATAAAGACTTTGTATCTTGTTTATGTATTGTTAGAAACATTCTAAGGACTTTAATATTTCTGTTGAGCTGTGAGATGACATCGAGGGGTTAAGTTATTATAATATTTAGCTATAAGGACTTTAATATTGTTTTTGATCCGTGAGATGACATTCAAGACTAAGGCGAAGATTTTATAATATTCAGCTAGAAACATTGAATATATTATCATCCAATACTATGAACAAAGACTTTGATTTTTTTATGTATTGTTAGAAAAACATTCTAAGGACTTCTATATTGTTTTTTAGCCGTGAGATGACATCCAAGTCGACGGTTAATATTTTATAATATTTAGCTAGAAACATTGAATATATTATCATCCAATACGATGAACAAAATGCTTTGTGAATTTTTATGTTACTGTTTAAATTAAATTATCTTTACACTTATAATATTTCGTGAGATGACATACAAGACTAGGGCAAATGTGTTATAATATTTAGCTACAAACATTAAATAAATTATCATTCGTTGGACGTTAAGCCCGCCTGAAAAAATAGGCATTATTACTTTACTTACTTACTTTACTATATTATCATACAATACGATGAACAAATACTTTGTGTTTTCTATGTTATTGTTTAAATTAAATTATGTTAGAAATTATAAAATGTAGCTAAACACATTCTAAGGACTTTAATATTGTTTTTTGAGCTGTGAGATGACATACAGGACATGCTGCTAAGTTGTGTAAAATTTAGCTAGAAACATTAAATATATTATTATCGAATACTATGAATAAAGACTTTGTTTTTTTTTAAGTCGAGGGCTAAGTTTTCATAATATTTAGTTATAAACATTAAATATATTATCATCCAACACTATGAACATGGACTTTTTGATTTTTTTATGTATTATTAGAAACATTCTAAGGACTGTAATTTTTTTGTTGAGCCGTGAGATGCATCCAAGACTGGGGGCTATGTTTTTATAATATTTAGCTACAAACATTAAATATATTATCATCTAATACTATGAATAAAGTCTTTGTTTTTTTTTATGTATTGTTAGAAACATTCTAAGGATGTGAATATTTCTGTTGAGCCGCGATATGACATACAAGACTAGGGCTAAGATTTTATAATATTTAGCTACAAACATTAAATATATTATCATTCAATACTATGAATAAAGACTTTGTTTTTTTATGCATTGTTAATAACATTCTAAGGAAGTGAATATTTCTGTTGAGCCGCGATATGACATACAAGACTAGGGCTAAGATTTTATAATATTTAGCTAATGACTTTAATATTTTTTGATATTATTATCATACAATACGATGAACAAATATTTTGTGATTTTTTTATGTTCATGTTTAAATTAAATTATGTTTACACTTATAATATTTACCTACAAACATTAAATATATTATCATCCTATACTATGAATAAAGACTTTATGTATTGTTAGAAACATTGTAAGGACTTAGAATGTTTCTAACATTCTAAGGACTTAGACAATATTTTTGTTGAGCCGGTAGATGATGACATACAGGACATGCGGGTAAGTTGGCTAGAAACATTAAATATATTATCATCCAATACTATGAACATGTATTGTTTCACTTTTTTAAGTTTAGTACCACTATGTTTTATGTATTGTTTCATTTTTTTCATGTTTTAATACTTGTGATTTTTGTAATTTTACTTTCAAGTTTAGGACTAGTTTGTGTTAAAACAGGTATGTTTAATACTTATGTTTTTTGTATTTTTTTTACTTTTTACATGTAGCAAGGCAGTTAACCCAGGACCAAACTTTGTAGCATCGTAAGTGTGAACAGTAGTACGTTGACATGTCCAAATTAATCCTTTCGGAGTGCTTGCCTTGAGCAAATTGCAACAAATTGGCTTTGGAATGTCTTGTAACACATGAAGTGATACCTTCACGAATACCGGATTCAATCATAAGATGTTTATCATAATCGGTCAATAGTTCCAATTTTATTTGTGTATATTTCAAACAGGCGTCAAATACCAACCCAGGCGTTGTGAATTACCAACTTGGATCAATGCTGTAAATAGATTCACACACATTTCTAAACTGTTCAACTATGTCGCTTCAAAGAATTATGTCTGTTGTTAAATACAATTCTGTGTAATCTCTAAGTGTTTGTATATTGAAAGCGGTCCAGACTTGAAACTTCATATCATATAAACTAAATATACAAAGATCTACAACTTATGTTTTAAAACATTACTTTGTGAAAATTCCTTTTAACGCCACTTTTAGCGAGGGTTGGGGTTACAGCTTCTCTAAAGTGATATCATAGTTGATTATACAATTCTATCATCCAAACAAAATTAAATAGATGGCCAAAATTCTAAGTTTTAAAACAAAATTAGTAAACCGGAAGTGCGCTTTTACTGAAAAGTTTTTTCAATTTTCGACGAATTTCATTAAATTTGGTACACAAACTATAAAATTTGTCAATTATAATTTTGAAAACTGGAGTAAAAGAAAGTTGTGTGAGTGTTTCACACCAGATTTTGTTTAGGTCAAAGACAATTCTTATGGAATGATATTATTATATAATTATAAATACTGATGGCAGGAATATTAATATTAAAAATTATAAATAGTAAAACTAAAGGAGTTTTTAAATTCAATTGATATAATGTCAATTATCATTTTGAAAACTGGAGCAAAAGAAAGTTGTGTGAGTATTTCACACCAGATTTTGTTTAGGCCAAAGACAATTCTTATGGAATGATATTATTATATAATTATAAATACTGATGGCAGGAATATTAATATTAAAAATTATAAATAGTAAAACTAAAGGAGTTTTTAAATTCAATTGATATAATGTCAATTATCATTTTGAAAACTGGAGTAAAAGAAAGTTGTGTGAGTATTTCACACCAGATTTTGTTTAGGCCAAAGACAATTCTTACATGTAAAAACAAAAAAAAAATCCATCATCCTATGCCCATGTAAAAACAAATCCATCATCCTATGCACCTGCCTGATTGTACCGCATCCAGCGACCGCAAAGCGGATTCGGGATGAACTTAGCCTACTTGTGCAGTGTTTTATCGGGGCCTATTGGAACTTTGCCGAGCGCCCTAGCTTACACACGTTCGTCAGAACATCCGCTTCTGGATAGCGAACTAGTCGGTTCCTCTGAGCTCCGAAGAGAATCAGAGGGTCTCCTTCTAGCCACTTACACATAGACATGGTGCGAGGACTTGATTGGATTTGAGAAGAATAGCTAACTAGTCGGTTCCTCTGAGCTCCGAAGAGAATCAGAGGGTCTCCTCCTACACATAGGACTTAATTGGATTTGAAAAAATAGAAATTAAACTTACCCTGAGTGTTGTGTAGACGAACAAAGCTGGAATTGTAATGTATATTACTCCACTATTAAATGAGGTCCCCCCACCAAATAGTGTTAGAAATACAAAGCTAAGTAATAAACGATGAACATCCGGTGTGTGTGTGTGTATATAAAAATAAGATTATAAATTTTATTGTGTAAAAGTTTCAAATCCTATTCTATTTTTTCAAATCCAATAATTATTTTATATTTTTCTTATTATGTGTTAAAACTATTTCAAAAAATTTATAATCTTATTTTTATATACACACACACACACCGGATGTTCATCGTTTATTACTTAGCTTTTATAACAAGTGGGTGTTTGGTGGGGACCTCATTTAATAGTGGAGTAATATACATTACAATTCCAGCTTTGTTCGTCTTCACAACACTCAGGGTAAGTTTAATTTCTATTTTTTCAAATCCAATTAAGTCCTATGTCTAGGAGGAGACCCTCTGATTCTCTTCGGAGCTCAGAGGAACCGACTAGTTAGCTATTCTTCTCAAATCCAATCAAGTCCTCGCACCATGTCTATGTGTAAGTGGCTAGAAGGAGACCCTCTGATTCTCTTCGGAGCTCAGAGGAACCGACTAGTTCGCTATCCAGAAGCGGATGTTCTGACGAACGTGTGTAAGCTAGGGCGCTCGGCAAAGTTCCAATAGGCCCCGATAAAACGCTGCACAAGTAGGCTAAGTTCATCCCGAATCCGCTTTGCGGTCGCTGGATGCGGTACAATCAGGCAGGTGCATAGGATGATGGATTTGTTTTTTTTTTGTTTTTACATGGGCATAGGATGATGGATTTTTTTTTGTTTTTACATGTAAGAATTGTCTTTGGCCTAAACAAAATCTGGTGTGAAACACTCACACAACTTTCTTTTACTCCAGTTTTCAAAATGATAATTGACATTATATCAATTGAATTTAAAAACTCCTTTAGTTTTACTATTTATAATTTTTAATATTAATATTCCTGCCATCAGTATTTATAATTATATAATAATATCATTCCATAAGAATTGTCTTTGACCTAAACAAAATCTGGTGTGAAACACTCACACAACTTTCTTTTACTCCAGTTTTCAAAATTATAATTGACAAATTTTATAGTTTGTGTACCAAATTTAATGAAATTCGTCGAAAATTGAAAAAAACTTTTCAGTAAAAGCGCACTTCCGGTTTACTAATTTTGTCTTAAAACTTGGAATTTTGGCCATCTATTTAATTTTGTTTGGATGATAGAATTGTATAATCAACTATGATATCACTTTAGAGAAGCTGTAACCCCAACCCTCCGCTAAAAGTGGCGTTAAAAGGAATTTTCACAAAGTAATGTTTTAAAACATAAGTTGTAGATGTTTGTATATTTAGTTTATATGATATGAAGTTTCAAGTCTGGACCGCTTTCAATATACAAACACTTAGAGATTACACAGAATTGTATTTAACAACAGACATAATTCTTTTAAGCGACATAGTTGAACAGTTTAGAAATGTGTGTGAATCTATTTACAGCATTGATCCAAGTTGGTAATTCACAACGCCTGGGTTGGTATTTGACGCCTGTTTGAAATATACACAAGTAAAATTGGAACTATTGACCGATTATGATAAACATCTTATGATTGAATCCGGTATTCGTGAAGGTATCACTTCATGTGTTACAAGACATTCCAAAGCCAATTTGTTGCAATTTGCTCAAGCCAAGCACTCCTAAAGGATTAATTTGGACATGTCAACGTACTACTGTTCACACTTACGATGCTACAAAGTTTGGTCCTGGGTTAACTGCCTTGCTACATGTAAAAAGTAAAAAAAATACAAAAAACATAAGTATTAAACATACCTGTTTTAACACAAACTAGTCCTAAACTTGAAAGTAAAATTACAAAAATCACAAGTATTAAAACATGAAAAAAATGAAACAATACATAAAACATAGTGGTACTAAACTTAAAAAAGTGAAACAATACATGTTCATAGTATTGGATGATAATATATTTAATGTTTCTAGCCAACTTACCCGCATGTCCTGTATGTCATCATCTACCGGCTCAACAAAAATATTGTCTAAGTCCTTAGAATGTTAGAAACATTCTAAGTCCTTACAATGTTTCTAACAATACATAAAGTCTTTATTCATAGTATAGGATGATAATATATTTAATGTTTGTAGGTAAATATTATAAGTGTAAACATAATTTAATTTAAACATGAACATAAAAAAAAACACAAAGTATTTGTTCATCGTATTGTATGATAATAATATCAAAAAATATTAAAGTCTTTAGCTAAATATTATAAAATCTTAGCCCTAGTCTTGTATGTCATATCGCGGCTCAACAGAAATATTCACTTCCTTAGAATGTTATTAACAATGCATAAAAAAAACAAAGTCTTTATTCATAGTATTAATGATAATATATTTAATGTTTGTAGCTAAATATTATAAAATCTTAGCCCTAGTCTTGTATGTCATATCGCGGCTCAACAAAATATTCACATCCTTAGAATGTTTCTAACAATACATAAAAAAAAAACAAAGTCTTTATTCATAGTATTAGATGATAATATATTTAATGTTTGTAGCTAAATATTATAAAATCTTAGCCCTAGTCTTGTATGTCATATCGCGGCTCAACAGAAATATTCACATCCTTAGAATGTTTCTAACAATACATAAAAAAAAACAAAGTCTTTATTCATAGTATTAGATGATAATATATTTAATGTTTGTAGCTAAATATTATAAAATCTTAGCCCTAGTCTTGTATGTCATATCGCGGCTCAACAGAAATATTCACATCCTTAGAATGTTTCTAACAATACATAAAAAAAAACAAAGTCTTTATTCATAGTATTAGATGATAATATATTTAATGTTTGTAGCTAAATATTATAAAAACATAGCCCCCAGTCTTGGATGCATCTCACGGCTCAACAAAAAAATTACAGTCCTTAGAATGTTTCCAATAATACATAAAAAAAACAAAAAGTCCATGTTCATAGTGTTGGATGATAATGTTTATAGCTAAATATTATGAAAACTTAGCCCTCGACTTAAAAAAAACAAAGTCTTTATTCATAGTATTCGATAATAATATATTTAATGTTTCTAGCTAAATTTTACAAAACTTAGCAGCATGTCCTGTATGTCATCTCACGGCTCAAAAACATATTACAGTCCTCAGAATGTGTTTAGCTAAATTTTATAATTTTTAACATAATTTAATTTAAACACTAACATAGAACACACAAAGTATTTGTTGATCGTATTGTATGATAATATAGTTGAAACTAGCCCTGGGATGTCATCTCACGACTCAAAAACAGTATTAATGTCCTTAGAATGTTTCTAACAATACATAAAAAAAGTCTTTATTCATGGTATTGAATGATAATTTAGTAATGTAAGTAAGTAAAGTAATAATGCCTATTTTTTCAGGCGGGCTTAACGTCCAACGAATGATAATTTATTTAATGTTTGTAGCTAAATATTATAACACATTTGCCCTAGTCTTGTATGTCATCTCACGAAATATTATAAGTGTAAAGATAATTTAATTTAAACAGTAACATAAAAATTCACAAAGCATTTGTTCATCGTATTGGATGATAATATATTCAATGTTTCTAGCTAAATATTATAAAATATTAACCGTCGACTTGGATGTCATCTCACGGCTAAAAAACAATATAGAAGTCCTTAGAATGTTTTTAACAATACATAAAAAAATCAAAGTCTTTGTTCATAGTATTGGATGATAATATATTCAATGTTTCTAGCTGAATATTATAAAATCTTCGCCTTAGTCTTGAATGTCATCTCACGGATCAAAAACAATATTAAAGTCCTTATAGCTAAATATTATAATAACTTAACCCCTCGATGTCATCTCACAGCTCAACAGAAATATTAAAGTCCTTAGAATGTTTCTAACAATACATAAAAAAGATACAAAGTCTTTATTCATAGTCTTAGAATGTTTCTAACAATACGTAAAAAAAAACACAAAGTCTTTATTCATAGTATATGATAATATATTTAATGTTTCTAGCTAAATATTATAAAAAATTAGCCCTCAACTTGCATTTCATTTCACGGCTCAAAAACATTATTAAAGTTCTTAGAATGTTTCTAACAATACATACAAAAAAAAATCAAAGTCTTTATTCATAGAATAGGATGATAATATATTTAGCCGCCTAGTCTAGGATGTCATCTCACGGCTCAAAAGCAATATTATGGTCCTTAGAATGTTTCTAGCTAAATATTATAAGTGTAAACATAATTTAATTTAAACATGAACATAAACATAAAAAACACGAAGTATTTGTTCATCATATCAAAAAATGATAATATCAAAAAATATTAAAGTGCTTAGCTAAATATTATAAAATATTAGCCCTAGTCTTGTATGTCATCTCCCGGCTCAAAATCAATATTAAAGTCCTTAGAATGTTTCTAGCTAACTATTATAAGTGTAAACATAATTTACTTTAAACATGAACATAAACATAAAAAACACAAGTATTTGTTCATCGTATTGTATGATAATATATTTAATGTTTCTAGCTAAATATTATAAAAACTTAGCCCTCGACTTGAAAAAAAACAAAGTCCTTATTCATAGTATAGGATGATAATATATTTAATGTTTGTAGCTAAATATTATAACAACTTAGCCCTAGTCCTGGTATGTCATTTCACGGCTCAAAAACAATATGAAAGTCCTTAGAATGTTCCTAACAATACATAAAAAAAGTCTTTGTTCATAGTATTGGATGATAATATATTTAATGTTTCTAGCTAAATATTATAAAAACTTAGCCCTCGACTTGAAAAAAAAAACAAAGTCTTTATTCATAGTATAGGATGATAATATATTTAATGTTTGTAGCTAAATATTATAAAAACTTTGTCCCAGTCCTGGTATGTGATCTCACGGCTCAAAAACAATATGAAAGTCCTTAAAATGTGTTTAGCTAAATATTGTATCTAACTATAAATAAAAAAAACAAAGTCTTTGTTCATAGTATTGGATGATAATATATTTAATGTTTCTAGCTAAATATTATAAAAACTTAGCCCTCGACTTAAAAAAAACAAAGTCTTTATTCATAGTATAGGATGATAATATATTTAATGTTTGTTGCTAAATATTATAAAAACTTAGCCCTAGTCCTGGTATGTGATCTCACGGCTCAAAAACAATATGAGAGTCCTTAAAATGTGTTTAGCTAAATATTGTATCTAACTATAAATAAAAAAAACAAAGTCTTTGTTCATAGTATTGGATGATAATATATTTAATGTTTCTAGCTAAATATTATAAAAACTTAGCCCTCGACTTAAAAAAAACAAAGTCTTTATTCATAGTATAGGATGATAATATATTTAATGTTTGTTGCTAAATATTATAAAATAGTAGCCATCGACTTGGATGACATCTCCCGGCTCAAAAACATTATTAAAGTCCTTAAAATGTTTCAAGCTAAATATTACACAACTTAGCCGCATGTTCTGTATGTCATCTCACGGCTCAAAAATGATAATAAAGTCCTTAGAATGTGTTTAGCTAAATATTATAAGTGTAAACATAATTTAAACATGAACAAAATATCAAAAAATATTAAAGTCCTTAGGTAAATATTATAAAATGTTTGCTCACGACTTGGAAGCCATCTCGTGGCTCAAAAACAATATCACAGTCCTTAGAATGTTATTAACAATGCATAAAAAAACAAAGTCTTTATTCATAGTATTGAATGATAATTTATTTAATGTTTGTAGCTAAATATTATAAAATATTAGCCCTCGACTTGGATGACATATCGCGGCTCAAAAACAATATTACAGTCCTTAGAATGTGTTTATCTAAAATATTATAAGTGTAACATAATTTAAACATGAACAAAATATCAAAAAATATTAAAGTCTTTAGCTAAATTTTATAAAATATTAGCCCTAGTCTTGTATCACATCTCGCGGGTCAAATATGATAATAAAGTCCTTAGAATGTGTTTAGCTAAATATTATAAGTGTAAACATGAATAGAATCCATAAAAATGCACAAAGTATTGAATATTAAAAACTATTAAAGTCCTTAGCTAAATATTATAAAATATTAGCCCTAGTCTTGTATGCCATCTCACGGCTCAAAAACAATGTTAAAGTCCTTAGAATGTGTTTAGCTAAAATATTATAAGTGTAAACATGAACAAAATATAAAAAAATATTAAAGTGTTTAGCTAAATATTATAAAATATTAGCCCTAGTCTTGTATGCCATCTCACGGCTCAAAAACATTATTAAAGTCCTTAGAATGTGTTTAGCTAAAATATTATAAGTGTAAACATGAACAAAATATCAAAAGTGTTTAGCTAAATATTATAAAATATTAGCCCTAGTCTTGTATGCCATCTCACGGCTCAAAACACAATGTTAAGTCCTTAAAATGTGTTTATCTAAAATATTATAAGTGTTAACATGACAAAATATCAAAGTGTTTAGCTAAATATTATAAAATAGTAGCCCTCTAACTTGGATGACAGTTCGCGGCTCAAAACAATGTTAAAGTGCTTAGAATGTGTTTATCTAAAATATTATAAGTGTAAACATGAACAAAATATCAAAAATATAAAGTGTTTAGCTAAATATTATAAAATAGTAGCCCTCTACTTGGATGACAGATCGTGGCTCAAAAACAATGTTAAAGTGCTTAGAATGTGTTTATCTAAAATATTATAAGTGTAAACATGAACAAAAAATATTAAAGTGTTTAGCTAAATATTATAAAATAGTAGCCCTCTACTTGCATGACAGTTCACGGCTCAAAAACATTGTTAAAGTCCTTAAAATGTATTTTAGCTAAAATATTATAAGTGTAAACTTGAACAAAATATCAAAAAATAATAAAGTGTTTAGCTAAATATTATAAAATAGTAGCCCTCTACTTGGATGACAGTTCGCGGCTCAAAAACAATGTTAAGTCCTTAAAATGTATTTTAGCTAAAATATTATAAGTGTAAACATGAACAAAAAATATTAAAGTGTTTAGCTAAATATTATAAAACATAGCCGCAGGTCAGGCATGCCCATCTCCCGGCTCAAAAATATTCTTTTTACCTTAGATTGTTTTCAAGCTAGATTTTTCAAAACGTAGCCGCATGTCTCGCATGCCATCTCCCGGCTCAAAAATATTTTTTTTCCCTGGTTATAAAATCAGATGGGGGTCTCATCGTAATTTTGTAGCCGCGCGCCAGACCCCTGCCTTCGGGCGTAAATTCATAAGTGCCTGGGGCTCAAAAAAAATGGCCCTAGAACGCCCCTTTTACATCTACTGAAAAGTTACTAAGAAAGTTAAATCTCATTTTAAAAATATAAAATATAATATTTACCCACATCTATAAAAGTCAAAAAAATCATTTTTGAGTGATTATTATAAAACTCTAAAAACTAGACAAATTTAATTAATATTAATTAATAATAATTTTCAGAGTTGTTTTAGTATTTTTCTGACTGAACTGCAGTTCATGGAGAAAATATCAATGCTACTACTCTGCTGGTTACAGTTATTCATAACTCTATTTATGTTACTATATTGTTGATAATTATATCTTTGGTGACTTATTTCAAAGGGAAGGATACTACGAGTATTATAGGAAGGGACATGGATATTAATTAGGGATAGGATATCAATACAGTCTATTTCTTTGTTTATTATTTTGGAAAGGAAAAGGATATCGAAATGTTGTCTTCTATTAGTCTGAGTGTTTAAGTAGAGGAAACTGAGCAAAGTCTCATAGTTTTTATCTTTGTATTGCAGTCCTATTTTGTATGCAACCTATCTGAGAAATTTGTTTTGAATTTTTTCAATGGAGCCAGAAAGGAGTTTGTAATATGGTGACCAGATCACTGATGCGTATTCTAATTGTGATCTTACTAAGGAGCAGTAAAGATTACGCACGGAAGAGATTTTTTTGAAATATTTAGTGTGTCTGCTCAAAAAACCGAGGGTCTTTAGAGATTTGTGACGTATATTGTCGATATGGTGAAGAGTGAAAATGAGTGAAGAGTCAAAATTTACACCGAGATCTTTAAATGCATTAGTAACCTGTAATGTAGTGCCGCAAATTTTGTAATCAGAGTGAATTTTCCTGTTTCCTCTGTAGTAGTTCATCACAGAACATTTATTCACATTTAGTCTGAGGAAATTTTTCTCACACCATTCGACTAATTTGTTGATATTTTGTTGTAAAATATATGTATCACTCTCACTTTTAATAGATTTAAAAATTTTTAGATCGTCTGCGTACAGTAGAAATTTAACGTCATGGAAAACAGAACTGAATGTCATTAACATATAAATTAAAGAGAAGGGGGGCCTAAGCAAGAGCCTTGTGGTACTCCAGATTTTGCTTCAAAATAAGGAGAAAAAGACGAATTAAATTTGACACAATAAGACCTATTCGTTAAAAAACTACTTAACCAGCTCAGGAACGATCCATAGAAACCGATGAGTGAAAGTTTATGAATGAGGCAAGAAATATTAACACTGTCGAATGCTTTAGATAAATCTGTGTACACAACATCGACTTGGCTGCCATCCCTAAAAGCATCTAGAACATAATTCTTAAATAAAAATAGGTTGGTAGTTGTAGATCTGCCATTAACAAAGCCATGCTGTTCTTTAACGATGATTTTTACTACAAAGTGGAGCTAAAATATCATGTATTAATTTATCTAGGAGTTTAGGAATAACTGATTGGTTACTAACTAGTCTGTAATTAGCGACATCAGAAGGATCACCCGATTTGAAGGTTGGTTTAGTAAAGTTTTTCTTCCAATGATCAGGAAAGACACCAGTTGCCAATGATTGATTATAAAGTATGAATAATGGATAGATCAGGGCAGGGCAGTTTTTTAAAATGGAAGCTGGTATACCATCGGGTCCAGTGCTGGTATGAACATTTAAGTCAAGAATGGCCGATGATACATTATGTAAAGACAGATTAAGAGAGGACAAATTAAATTCATAATTAAGGTAGAATATATTTTCGGAAGAGTTTTTGGGTGAAGGATTAGGATTTTCGTAAATGGAAGAGACGAACTGTCGGAAGAGTTTAGCAGACTCTAAAGTATTGTCACTGTAATTATTTAAGTATTTCATACAAGTAGGAAGTTGCAGTGATTTTCTAAAATTATTTACAAAGGACCAAAAGTATTTACTATTGTTGCTAGAAGTCTGTTCCACGTAAGAGAAATAATTAACATAAAGATTTGTCTTTAATTTTTTTGCATTCCGCTCTAAAATAGGAAAATATTTTGTAGTGTGTGTGTATAAAACGGAATTTTTATAAATCCGATGATAGAGTTTCTTTTTACTAATTAGCATCTTTAGGTCTAAAGTGAACCACGGTGGATAAGTAAAGTTTTTTGAAGTTGTCAATGGAACAAATTTTTCAATAGCGTTATCAAGTATGTTGTAGAAAGAAGTTACAGAACTATTGATATCATGTGAAGACAATAAACCGTCCCAGTCAACAGATGAGAAATACTGATTCATGGCGACAAAATCAGTTTTATTAAAGTTGTAGCAAACTTTATATGATAAAGGAGAGTTATTATATCCATTAACTGGAAATTTGACTAAAAAAGGAGGATGATGGGAATCTGGCGGGACAAGAAAGAGATCGGAAGGGCATTCTGTCACTTCAGATTTATCAACAGAGCATAGTACAAGATATAATATTCGATTATTCGTATTTTTTAGAAAATTAATTTGCTTTAGATTGTGATAGGATATGAACTCGATTAAGGATTGTTCATTTTGTGATAACCTAGAGCTAACATAAACAGGGTATGCCCAATCTATACGTGGAAGATTATAGTCCCCTACTAATATTAATTTATACCATAAATTCATCAACTTTATAAAATAGACTAGAATAAATTTCTTGATTAGAGTTTGGTGAATATAAGTACATCCTAATAATATTTTCTGATTCTTAAATACTAATGATACAAATAAATGCTCACCTAAATTATCACTCAAGTCAATCACAGTCTGATAACTACGTATTCTTTTATTTACAGCGACTAGAACACCACCACCCTGAGCACCTTTGTCCGAAGATCTGTCATGACGATAGACACTGTAGTCATATTGAAGTCCAAGTTCTGCATTAAGAATGCCGTTATTTAACCATGTCTCAGTCAAAGCTATGATGTTATTTTCCATTGTCGTTGTATTTATGTGATTCAGTTTAGTTCTTAAGCCACGTACATTTTGATAATAGATTGACATGTAGTCTTCATTAACTAGTTTTTTTGAGGATTTGACTATTTTGGGGCATCCATTGACAAACTTGATAGTTAAGTCAGGTTCAGAGGCTTTTCTGCTATCCAGAGTTTGGCGTAATTTTCTAAGGTATTCTCTTTGGGCTGGAGTCTGATCGTAGCCTATAGTATAAATCCTGCTTGTAAAGGTATACGTCTTTTACAAGCTAAAATGTTGTGTGCCATCAAAGAATCCTTGAAGATTACTTTAATCGGCCTCGGTCCTACTCTGCTAGCTAGAGGTTTACCAAGACGAAATGTCTTGAACACCTGTTGCCATGCACCTTGTACTAAGCTATCTAACACCTGATTTATTTTCACTTATCTTTTTCATAGTTCTTCTCCGACGAGTCCTCTTGGGATTCAGGGAGATTGTATAATATGACGTTATTTTCTCTTCTTCTCCTATCATTATATTCTGCTATGAAAACTTCCATTGAGTCAGTATTTAGACGTGGAACGTTATTGCTGAGCATTTCCTTTAGTGACTCAATCTCTCTTCTCATACATGAAATCATTTCCAGGAGTTCTGTGTGTCTATTTCTATTAATTCCCGAATCATCTATGCAACAATTCATTGAAATAATAGTTTGTTACGCTTTTTTAAAATAGATTGAACTTCATTTTTGGTTAGGCCTGAACAATTAGGTGTGCTATGTGCTAACCTAGAGCATGCAATACACCTAATAAAGTTGTCTTCAGTAATTTCTTCTGAACATTCTAAACATTTATTTTCACTAATTAGTGGCATGTTCTTCTTTTTATATTAAAATAAAACTAGAAAATACTCACTATAACTTAACTAAAACCAAAAAATCAACAAGCTAAGATCACAGAAGATATTTATATATGAAGGTTATAGAAGGTTATTTCTTAAATGGTAAAATAACCATATCGCTTACCCTGCCAAAAACCTGCCTGTTGGCTTTCATTGCCAGGTTTTTCACTCCACGAAAAGAGGTGGAATTCCTAAAAAAGTCTCCATAGATGCGGTCGGCTAATCCGAAATGTATCAGTCACCGCCAGACAAGCCAAACGTTGGAGCTGTCTAGCGGATCGTATCATAATGCGACACCACCACACCAAAGCCTCATATAATAACAGGTTTAATAACCATACAATAGATCCAGAACATCTCTTTGGAGTAATCCCCCAGTTCTTACCCACAAACCTTCGACATTGCCAAAAGGAAATTACTGCCTTTTGATGCTGTGTCTAAACATGTTCCAACCAGAAAATATGGGCTAATTGCAGTTATTTCGTATTTTGTGATTTTTTTATTATAATGAACATAAAGACAGTTCTTGAAAAACATTTCAAACACATTTCCTTTGTCATTCACAAAGGTCCTAAAAACACAAAAGTCAGTTTCGAAGATTTTGATACGACCGTAATACCGCCATATTTTTTAAAAAGGAATAGAAAAAAATATTTATTATTTTAAACTGAGAATGAATGCTGCATGATTCTAGAACACACAAGAATTAATTGTTATATTAATTTTTGACTAAAAATATTTTTCAATTTGAAATTTTGGTCTAATTTATGATTGTAGTTTTTCAAAGGAAACTGGTTTCTAACAAACATAAGACGTGCACCCGAAGAATCTGAAGTAACAAATATCTGTCAAGAAAGTAAGAGCAAGATACTGGAAGGTGGCATAGTAAATCATATTATATTCTCAGAATCTGATGTGTAAGTAATTATTTATAATTCAGTTTGTGTTTTACTGAAAAATTATAATGAAAGTGAGGGTTATAATTGTTTAAATGACAGTGTTCTCTGTAATCAACTTATTAGTATAACTATGTGGTTTGTAGTTTAAAGTCTATGCCATTGGCCTCTCCCCCAGAAGCCGCCAAAAAATCCATTTTATTGGAGAATGTTTCAAATAAAAGTGATAAGATTTACATTTTTGCAATGAGTATTCCAGCTTTAAAGAAAATATGGAGCAGTATTCCTCGCAAATCCCTAACCTTTTTCCTATCAAAGTACGCTTTGTTTTTTATTGTTACATAGCGATTCCTATGATATAAGTAAAAGTGACCTATGGTATAAGTAAGTGATATAAGTAAGATAAAGAGCACTGCTTTTTATAGTAGAAAATAAACATGCACGGACTCGTGCACATGCATACACCAAGAACAGAAGTTACTCATCGGTATTATTTGTATTAGATTTAGATTGTTGTAGGGAATTATTGTGCCCCCCCCCCTTGGAGCCTTCTCCAATGTACAGCCGGCCTCCAAGCAGCATTCTCTAGCTACAGACAAAACTGACCATCACAGGGCAGTGAGATGTAGAGGCTCCCAGGAAGAAAAAATCTAAGGGCAGCATGCTGGATTCGAACCTGGGACCTCCGCGTTGCTAGTCCAGCGCTCTACCACTGAGCTAATCCCTTCCTTCTCCCTTAGCTTTCGCCAATTAACAAGAGGCGGAGACCCTAGTTTGTGTACTGTGTTTGTCCTTGGCTGTAAATTGTAGAGCGTATTGTTCTGATGAAGTGCATGGAGTACTGAGCTGTGGTAACCCGAGAAGTCGCTACTCCCCCAGTAACTAACTGTACGCAACAGATACCCCTTGCGGGCTACTCATCGGTAGCACTCCATATAAGCTGAGCTAGATAATCTTATCGTTCGAAGAAAGGAAATCGCGAAGCCAGTGGCCGACTTAGACGCCTGAGATGTTTATCTGGAATGGTGCGAGAGGATAAGTGGCGGACTAAAGGATTAGAATGGGTCTGCAGGGATAAATGGAAGTTTTTATATCGGGTTCGGGAGACTAGAATGATGAAAGGAGTTTTAAGGTCTCAACTTAAATGGTTGGAACAAAGAAGAGTTATTAATAATAGCGCGAAGGATTTTGGATTAGAGATAGAAACATTTCATTGAACCCCATAGTTCAATGACTTATGTCCAGATAGGTCTTTTATCGAGGTATTATTATTTTTCACAAAAGGGGAGGGCAAACCCATCTATCCAAAGCCTCCCAGGGTCCATATAGCTACCCCTAAAGAATAACAACCCGGGACTAGAACGAAAATCCAGGCCAGGTTTAAACCATCTAAGTTTCACCACAGACCGAACAAATCGGACCAAAACCTTAAAAGGAACAGCTTAAGATCCTCTACCGATATCCTATTCCGGCCGAAGGTCCTAAACCTAATCTCCTCAAACTCAAACAATTCGTCATCAGATGCATGGGTGTTTCCTCCTCAGTCTCACAAACTCTACAAAAGGGGTCAGGCACGAGTCCCATTATATAGAGATGTCTCCTTAAACCACAATGCCCAGTGAGGAATCCAACCAGATGTCTGAGGGAGGTCCGTGAAAGACATCGGACCCCGCTACTCAAAGCTCCGTCTGGGCCCCCAATGAGCATTTTAGACTGCCGACAACCCACTGCACTCATCCATAAGGATGAGTGCTGTGAGGTCATCATCCACGTCTGAAAGCCCGATAAACATATGCCAGAAGACACACCAAGAGCAGGCTCTGGACCAATGAAAGGGAGAGAGGCACCTAATTTGGCAAACCTATCCACCTCCTCATTCCCAAAAATTCCCATATGACCTGGAACCCAGACCAGAAGCACATCCTTTAATGAAGAAAGATCTTCCAGTCTTTTAGAACATTCGAACACCAATCTGGAAGTGAAGACACATGAATTAAGCGCCTTCAACGCAGCCTGGCTGTCCGAGCAGATAGAAACACCTTTTGAATTAGTGTTACGCACTCTCTCATCCAAAATACAGCAAAGAATTGCATAAACCTCAGCCTGGAAAACGGTGGCCTACTCACCAAGAGCCGCTTCCAAATGATCTCCCGTCTCAAAATAGACGGCAGCCCCAGACCTACCATCCATCCTGGAACCGTCCGTGTAGCATCGGAGATAATTCTCAGGAATCACACCAGACGGACCCAGTGTTAACCAATCTTCCCTAGAAGGCAACCTAACCCTGTAGGAATGACCAAAGACAAAAGTCTTCAAATTCCTATCAGAAGGGAAATCTGTAATGGGAATCCTTAAAAGCATCTCACGATAAATGGTAGAATGACCATATCGCTTACCCTGCCAAAAACCTGCCTGTTTAATTCTATAACAGGCTTTCATTGCCTGGTTTTTCACCTCCACAAAGAGAGGTGGAATCCCTAACAAAGTCTCCATAGATGCGGTCGGTGTAGTTCGAAACGCACCAGTCACCGCCAGACAAGCCAAACGTTGGATTTCTTCCAACAGCTGCCTAGCGGATCGTGTTTCAATGCGACGCCACCACACCAAAGCCGCATATACCAATCTAGGTTTAATGACCATGCAATAAATCCAGAACATCATCTTGGGAGTGATCCCCCAGTTCTTACCTACAACTCTTCGACATTGCCAAAAGGAGATTATCGCCTTTTGATGTTGTGTCTTAACATGTTCGACCAGTTCAATTTACTGTCGAGAACTACTCCAAGGAACTTCACTGATTTGCTAACCTGTATGGAAGTACCTAACAACCTAGGAGGTGTAAAACCTACTATCTTCCTTCTATGAGTAAATAGAATTGCCTGGGTCTTAATAGGATTAATAGAAAGACCCTTATCCTGTGTCCAACAATATACCATGTTAAGGGCGCTTTGCATTAGGTCCGAAATAGTGGACAAACAGCGCCCTAACAATAAAATGACACCATCATCGGCATATGCTTGCACATAAAATCCCGATGAATTCATCCTAACCAAAAGGTCATCCATGACGACGCACCACAACTTTGGTGAGAGACAACCCCCTTGAGGGCACCCTCTCCCGCTTGTACTATCATGGTGCGCCCGCCAAGGGAAGCCTGTATAACCCTACTCCTAAGATAGACACCTATCCAATTGATTAAGACGGGATGTATACCTTTTCGTACCAAGGCATCTTCGAGAGCATCAAACGATACTCTGTCAAATGCCCCCTCAACATCAAAGAAACACCCTAGGGCATATTCTTTTATTTCCAAAGCAGATTCTATCCTTCCGACGAGACAATGTAATGCAGTCTCTGTCGACTTACCCACAATATAAGCATGTTGGTTAGGATGGAGTGGATGATCCCTTAATGGGCCATCAGTAATATACCTATCAACCAACCTTTCCAGAGTTTTCAAGAGGAAAGACATAAGACTAATGGGTCTAAATGCCTTGGGGTCAGAGTAGTCATTTCTTCCCGGCTTGGGAATAAAGACAACCCTTACTTCTCTCCATAATGTTGGTACATAACCAAACATCAAACATCCTTTAAAAATTCTTAACAATACCTTCATCAGCACGTCCCCACCATTTTGCAACAGACAAGGATAAATCCCGTCCGGTCCAGGTGACTTGAAAGGTGAGAAACTTTGTACGGCCCAACTGACTCTATCATGTGTAACTACCTCATCTAAGGTGGATACATCTTCAGGGTCCCATCTCCTTCCACTCACCAAAGACGAAGCAGCATTTAAACCAATATTATCCGGGAAGTGAGTATCAAGCAAAAGCTGCAGTGTCTCCCCTCCCCCCCCCGTGAAGGAACCATCATGATATCGTAAGGTACCTAACTGACTGTCCCTATCCTTACTAAGAATCCGTACCAATCTAGATGATTCCTGGAACGAATTTATATCCTCACATAAGGATCTCCAGGAATTCCTCTTGGCTCTCCTCAGAGCATATTTATATGCTCTTTTAATACTGTTATAACTATCCCATGATTCCGAAGAATCAGCCAGGACAGCCTTCCTGTATGAGCCCCTTACCTGTCTCCTTAGTTTTTCCAACGAAGAGGACCACCAGGGGTTCTTACTACCCTTAACCACCTTGGGAGGACAGGACTCCTCGAATGAGGATCTAATGTGTTCATGAAGAATACCAGCCTCCCTTTCCAATTCCTCTATACCATCAGGGGCTTCTTCATTATTATTATTATTATTATTATTATTATTATTATTAAAAATTGTTATTATTGCTGTTATTATTATATATAATAATAAGATTACTAATTCTGCAATTAAAATATCCCATTACAATTAAATTTCTTATTGTATTTTCTACAAACTTACTTAAATCATTAAAGCCTTTGCCCCACTGATTACAAATAAGGTAGGCCGGTAAAAATAAATTGAATCACGACCATACTTAATTTTAATAACATATCTACCTGTAATTGTACATAATTCATTGTTTTTTTTAACCTTGCCTTTCACCAATAACACTTCCATCTGAAGCTCTTCTTTTTATTTCTTTACTTGTAGCTGGCAGAGACGGAATGTTGAATTTTTAAATAATGCTTTCTATTCAACACTTTCAAAATCATTCTGTTTTCCTTTAGCACGCCAATGTTGTAAGCCAAAATAGAGAGAGAATTTATATTTGACTGCTATTTTTCATTTCACCTCTCGACGATTCTTTCGCTGGCCAGACCCGTCAGAAGACTCGGAGCGCGCCTGGAACCTAAACTGCTCTAAATTCGTTTTTATACTTGTATGATCAACTGTTTTATTTTTCTTTGCTAAAGCACTCTTATTACCACAACTCGCGTGGCCTTGATCCGGAGGTGAAAATGAAATTAACCGTTTTTTGTACCTGTTGGAGGGTTGAAATTCCTGTACGATAAGCTTATCATATTTCAGCACTGCAAATTTACCTGCTCGCCGAGCTTGTATAAGTTCCGGTTGCAAATTTCTTCTAATTTCAATCACCTCTTACGGAAAATCTTGCACAATAATCATGTTACTCTCTTTAAGCTTATGTGAACTCTGTAATAATAAAAGCTTCATTCGATAACTATTTAATCCCAACAGAACAGGCCGAATTTTATTCTCTACCTTTCTACCTAGACGCCTTACAAAGTCAAATTCTTTTACATCAATCTGTAGTATACTTTTCATCATTCTTATTAATATTATTTAAATGACAGAATTGTATAGTAACTGAAATAGCACTTTTGAAGAAAACCGAACCTCTCCCCACCCCCACAAAAAAAGTGCCCTTACATGAATTTTCCCAGAGAAATGTTTTAAACAGAAGTTGTAGATTTTTGTATGTGTAGTTGATATACCAAATTTGAAGACAATCTTCGGAGCCATTTTTTTGAAAAAATCACAAGAAAGTAAAAAAAAAAAAAAATTCAGTAAAGTGGTACTTCCGGAATCCTGGCAGATGACCTATTGTCGGATCCCAGGGTGATACCTAAACGTAATATCAAATTTGAACATGCTAAGATTTTTCGTTTTTGAGCTATGCTTTCAGATATAAACACGTACATACCCACAGACCATTTTCTAAAAACCACTTTTGGACTCAGGAAACATCAAAACGGATATTTCCAGTAAAAACTCCATATCGAAAATTTGACACGATTACAATACTTCCTCTTACTAGGAATAGGAGAAAGTAATATATATATTTGAATGGTATACTTGTAAAGAGTTATTGCTTGGCTTTGCCGCTTGGGGAACTAATTTGTTTAAAATGTGTAATATACAAGAAATATATCTTTACTATTTCCACGCCCAGAAATGGTTTCGCTAGCATTTTTGGTTAGGAACCTTTGGCCAAGGAGGCGTTAATTTTTAAGGACCGCTTCTCTATGAAATTGAAATGCTCATCATGTATTAAAATAAAATTAATTTTTGCGTGTATTAAATTTATGTTTACTATTTTCTAGTAGTATACTGAACTTTTAACTTAATTGTTTTCATTCTTTGTTTCTAGACTGAAACCACCATTCATTCAAACCAACTGTACAGGAAATGTGAAAAATAAACAGGAAAAAGTTGTTTTCCAATGTAAAAAGATAAGAGGTAAGTTAAAGCTACAATATAAATAAGTACAAAAAAAAAATGGTTCCATTAAAAATATTTATAAATTCTGATAAATTTCAAAAGATATCTAAATATATTTCATGTAGATCAGTACCGTAATTTTGATTTCTGCAAAATTATCAAGAAAGCATAGACACTTCAGCCTATTGGAAAATAACAGTAACTTAATGGAACACATGAGGGATTTCGGCACAAGTGTTTTGGTCTAAAACCGACGTTTCGCTAGTATTGCAATATGATTCTTCAGTTTTGTTTTTATTTTCTTCAGTTTTAGGTCAACACTGGCAAGAGTTTCAGTGGTTGGTTACAAGGTCCCCTCCATTTGGCATGTGAGTGATTGTTTAGTCGTACGTATTTGAGTGTTACTTTCTCTTCGTTCTTTGTACGTCTTCTCTTTCCCCCGCCTATGCATGCGTCATCCGCCATGGTAATCCAGTTTCTTTAATTTTTTTTATCACATTCTTCTTTCTTGTGTTATATCATATTTCCATAAAGCAATTTTTGTTAATGGTCGGACATCACACCACTAACATTCCTTTACCCCACTACTACCGCCTGGTCTTCCGGCCAACACTTTTACTTCACCCAACTTGTCTTCGGAGGGCTGAAGAATGTACTGATTTATGTGTTCCAGTAATGTTAAAGTATTCTGATCACCTATTTGTCTTTCGCCTTCGCGAGCCCATTATTAATCTCGCCAATTATTATTTGCCTTCGCAAATATATTGCTATTCGCATCATTATCTCGCCGCCGCGAGCACTTTTACTCTTTCAGTGTTATTCAGTGTGACTCAATTTTTTTTATTGAGAATTTCTTGGATTTGCGCCTTCACCTCTTCTCAGAACTTCTACGGACGTTCATCGTCACCTAATTCCTTCTTCCACATACACCTTCACACAGTCATACTCTATACGCCTCACTTGCACTCTTCGCCTTTTCTTCACTTGGTTACCTCAGGTTTTCCTTACTTCCTTTCAGCTTGTCTCTTTCGCTTTATAGATTTTTTCTGACTGCACTGACGTGCTTGCACCTTCTGCTTCAGCTTGTTTTTCAATTTTTAAGTATAGTTTTTACTTCTACTCTGTATTACCGCTTCGGGGTATGCATTACCGATGAGGTTTAAGCTTAATAACTCCTTCCACTGCCTTGTTGCGAACGATACGGCTGTTTTGCTAAGCAAATCCGTTATGCCCATTTTCGTTGTTTATCTCTGTAATGGAATACACTCTCTGTTGAAGTGTTTTAGCTTCATGTAGTTTCTGCACTTCAGCTGTGCTGTTCTCTACGGAGCCCCTCAATAGCATGCCCATCTGTAACTATTGACGAAATGACTACAGTCTCCATGTACTTCCACAAAAGCTGAGCCACCCATCTCCTTCCAAGAGCTACCAAAATTCGAATTTTATCTTGGTTATTTCATTCCTACTTAAAACAGCCTAAAATCAACATTTAACACCCAATCAAGAAGTCAGGAAAAGCTCTGCAAGTGGCATTTAGAAGTCATTAATTTTAATAATCATTTAGGAGACTACACACAACTCTTAAAAGGTAAGTAACTCTACAAGCGCAAATCTCAACTGTCTTCACTCATCTCTCTGTCAAGAAGTTCTTTTAAAGAGAGTTTTCCTTAAGCTAGCTAAACGACCGTTACAGTCTTTTATTTTTAACTGCCACAAGACATGAGTGCCAGAAGTGAATATGTATGAATAATTTTGAAAACAAAAGAGGGGAGAAACTATCCAGTTATAACACTCCTGTAAGTATTGTTAATGTTCGTCCTCTTCCGTATATTGTTAATATCCATTCTCTTCTGAAGAGCAAGTCTCAGGCATCGGGGAGGATTGTCAGAGAGGGTTCGGGATGAAAGACGACGGAGATAAGCATATATATGGAATTTATTATAACGTGTTTTGATAACTTCTTATAAGAAGGGTATGTCTGAATCTGTGTGGATTGTTTTGTAGGGAGGTTGGCAGTGGTTCTAAGGATTTTGGATTGCTGGGGTTGGATACTTGTAGATTTTTTTTTTTGGCATTAGCTCTCTCGGCCATAGCCATTTCCGAACTTATGGATGAATCTCTTCACCCACTGCCCACAGCTAGAGTCGTTCCGCCATCCTCTATTACACTGTTGCTCCTCTATTACAAAACATTCACTCCAACTCACCCACGCTAATAAATACACACATTCACATTAATCTTTCTCACTTCGTACTATATACATGAACAGTGGGGTGGAGTACTCGATATTCCTCACACCCCGTTATGCCTAAGACTACAACGTAACATTCATCCTAACATATCTACACCATTAAATACATCATCCAAATCTAATCAGGCACCCAAATAAAATCACACACTCATACTTTTAAAGCTATATTCCTAAACCTACTCCTCTCACCCCTTATATCTAAGTCTTCAGTAACCTAGACCTAAATTAAAGCTTTTTTTACTCCTCAAGTACGCTGTTATGGAAGTAAATATTTGCGTTCTGTTTATTAATTTCGATTCTATACTTTTCATATTTTTATTTTGCATTGTTTTATAAATTCCAGTATGATTTCTATAGTTATCTCGTCCGGCTTCGTTACACTACATTTATAATTAAAAGGGTTTGCCAACTCCTTGGATAATTTCTCTAGCATCTTACTTCTCTCCGCTTCATATCTGGCGCAAATCATAAAAATATTTTCCAGACTTTCAACCACTTGGCATTGTGGGCAATTAAGTAAGCTCTCTATATTAATTTTGTGTAGGTATTCTTTACATATACCATGGTTTGTCCGTAGGCGACTTATAATGCGTACTATATTTTTTTGAATACCAGCTTTTGCATACCACGGTTACTTCCCTACTAACGGATTAATGCTTTTATAGAACAGTCCTTAACTTTCGCCACTATATTCAGTTTGCCACTCAATAAGGACTGAAATTTTAACCTCACTATATAAATCTGTGAATGGTACTTTCATGACTAGGGGTTCACCTACCTCCGTGGCTCGCTTTGCTAGAAAGTCTGCCCTTTGATTCCCTTCAATTCCCACGTGGTCTTTTATCCACAGTCATGAAAGTACCATTCACAGATTTATATAGTGAGGTTAAAATTTCAGTCCTTAATGAGTGGCAAACTGAATATAGTGGCGAAAGTTAAGGACTGTTCTATAAAAGCATTAATCCGTTAGTAGGGAAGTAACCGTGGTATGCAAAAGCTGGTATTCAAAAAAATATAGTACGCATTATAAGTCGCCTACGGACAAACCTAATCGTTCTAACCTCATTTTTTATTATATTTAACAATTCAGTTATTTCTAATAAAATGTAATTCATTTTAGCGGAGATTTTCAGATTTTGAAGCGCTGAAATGGCACTTTGACTGTCCGTTAAAATAACTGCGTCTTCTATACACATAGATTTTAGGTATTTAAGAGCCATTAATATAGCCATCGTCTCGCAGGTGTAAATGCTTACTATATTTGATAATCTAAACATTTTTCCAGTATTATTTTGCGAATCATATATGCTACATCCGCTTTTTCCATTAATTTTAGACCCATCCGTATAAACGACTCTAGCTGCAGGCCAATTTGTTCTAATTAACAGTCTGAGCGATTCACCTACACAGAAATTATTTTCATTGTCATACTTATTGTAAAGGAGAATTTGAACATTGTGGGTATACTGAACCGAGAAACAGTCGAGCTTTTTACCACTTTTAACAATTTCATAATATTTGGATAATTTTGTGAACGACTGACAGAGAAGAGGAGATACTTTCTTTTCCCAATATTTACATGTCAGATCCCGAATACTCAGGTTGCTTATTAGGGATAAATTTCTGGACTATATGCCATGATTCTGAGAAGAAATCTTTGAGATAAAACTTCTCTCCTATATTTTAAAGGCATTTCACCGACTTCATTCAAGAGAGCGCTAATCGGTGTTGAGTTCAGGAGGCCCAAGCATATTCTAATGCATCAATTGTGAATAACATCTAGAGAATGCAATATAATTCTGTTCGCTTGTCCATACATTATGCAACCGTAGTCAATAATTGATCTAATAAAGGATCTATAAAAGTTAAGTGCTATATTGGGATCTGCCCCCCCATGAATAGTGTGTTACCATTCGCAATATGTTTATTGATTTTTCCAACTTTCCTATCATATTCTTAATGTGATGTGTCCAACCCAATTTAGTATCCATTATCATACCCAGGAACTTAACATTATCTTTAATTGGAAAAAATTCATCTCCGAGTTGCACTCGATTCGGAATAGTAGATCGCCTTTTGCGAGTGAACATGCATCAGACGGACTTCTCCACGGAGATCTACAAACCATTCTCACAACACCATGTTTGTATTTTTTTTAAAAGCATTGCTTAATATACTCTGGCATTCACTAACATCTGAGTTAGTGACATATAAACTAATATCATCCGCGTACTATTATTTTTACTTTATCCGAAATTATAGACTCTAAATCGGCCTTATATAATATGTACAAGAGAGGGGACAAAATACCCCCTGAGGAATGCCAAATTTGGCGGTCCTGGGCCCAGCCAATTTGTCATTCCCTTTTAAATAAATAGTGCGATCCGATATTAATTTCATTATAATATTTATGCATTTTAGGGAAAGGCCTATTGCGGATAGCTTATTTGCCAAAATTGGGAGAATGACCGAATCATAAGCACCCTTAATATCTAAAAATAGCGCTAGAGTAGACTTGCCCGCGGTAAAACCTATTTGTATATTTGTCACTATTTTAGTTACGCAGTGAATTGTGGACTTTTCTGAACCCATATTGCGATGACGGCATTCTGTCGTGATACTCCAACCACCACTCAAGCCTATATTCTTTCGAATGTTTTCATTAAGCATGACGAAAGAGAGATGGGGCGATAGGAATCACAATTATTGGGGATTTTTCCTGGCTTCAAAATTGGAACCACTCCTTCCATGATATTGGTATATTACCTGATTCCCAGATATCATTAATTATAGCTAACAACATTTTTAAGCTGTATGTGGGCAGATTTTTAATAATTGGGTAAGAAATACTGTTTTTGCCCGGGGCCGTCTTATTTTAATTTTTAATTGCTTTTATTAATTCAGTAATATTAATAGCCTTATCAAGAAAGTGATCAGATTTACAGTTATTCAGTTCAATTTTAGGCTGTACAAAGTCGGGTGTCAATTTCTGTAAGTACTCTTCTGTCCATCCGTCGTCTATTAGTGGCTCAATATTCGCTAATTTTCTATTTTTTAATTTGGTCCCACACTTGTTTAATCAGAGTATTTTTATTTAACTTTTGACAGAAATCGGACCAAGATTTCCGTTTGGCCTCTTTAATTACTTTCTTAACTATCGTAATACTCTTTTTATATGTTAAAAAATTAGATAAATTAGGCTGCCTGTTATAGTTTAAATAAGCGTCTCTTCTATTGCTAATGGCTGTTTGGCAGTCCACAGTCCACCATGGATTGTAGTATTTATGTTTATAATTATTATTATTACTATATGTCGGTATAGAATATGTGTACGCATTGTTAATCTTATTTATAACATTATTATAGTCAGTAATAACATCATCATTACACTCTGTATTGTTCAGCATATAATCTTGGAAAGCATTCCAATCAGCCTTATTAATATTCCATTTACGAAAATTATTGTGTGGAATATTTGTTTTTACCGTCATATTATTGGCCGATATAATAATGGGTAGGTGGTCTGAACCCATTGGGTCAGGTATTACTTGCCATTCAAAATCAGTAGCTACGGTGTTTGATAAAAATGAAACATCTATAGCCGAATTACGAGATTGAGTCCTTCTGTTCACAAAGGTAGGCGTTCCATCATTAAGGAATATTAAATTAGAGTCGTTTGCGGACTCTAATACGCTCCTGCCTCCGCTGTCAGTCCAGTCTGGACCAAACGCCACATGATGAAAATTAAAATCGCCCAGTACCATTCTAGGTAAACTGTTGAAAAATCTATTCCATTCATTTTTATGGATATTGTGTTGATTAGAATTGTATATAGAGACTAGGTTAATTGTTTGATTATTGTGGATCTTTAATTCAAGCCCGACGTTGAATAAGCCTGCCACTTGATATATATTTTCTAGAACTTTATATGTAATATTATCCTTAATTAATAACGCAGTTCCAGCTTTGCTGTCTGCCCTATCATGTCTGTATGTGTTAAATTCTCTATAAATGTAATTCACATGCGGCTTAAACCACGTTTCAGATAAAGTAATAATATTAACTCCATGAGTTTGTATGAAGGCCTCAAGCTCAGCTTTTTTACCAACTACCGACCTAGCATTCCACTGGAGAATTTTAATTTTATTGTTATTAGTCATTATTTATAATTATCAAATATAATAAAACATCAATAAAAATAAATAAATAACATATATACACTGTACAACTAGATACAATTTATGTACATATTTTGGAAAATTACGAAAATACATATGTATATAAATCACAGACACACACACCCCTCATATTTAACTGTACACATATTATAGGATATAAAGTCTAGTATTATACATTCACTCACTCGTATGCACTCATTCATACCCATGTGTTCCCACATTCTAAAAAGGATTATATACAAGACTGTTATAATGTGGTACATATTTACAGATGCGATAGATATATAGTTACACCTTTGTACATTTTCATTTTGTGGATATTTACAATTATAATTACATATTTAGATTACTAATACTAAATTGGTAATTAGTAATATGTGTACGAATTATTAACTACCGCCGTTAACCTATATAGCTTCATTCAAATTAATAACTCGATCTCTGATCATGGACTTTAGTTTTAATAGGAATTTCTTTTAATTCTGCCCCATTAATACTTTTCACTCTTTAAAATACTCTCTTTAAAATAGAGTAAACCGCTTCATACATAATATCCAAGTTGTTGTCATTCTGAAGAGGTTTCAGAGTTTTAGCTATTTCTGAGGGACGGTAAGGGTTATATGATACTAGGCCTCCCTGAGTATTTTTACTTGTGGTAGGCTGAATTAATTGTTCACTAATTAATTTTTTATCAAAATTAAGGGATAAAACATTCCTATTCCTTTCTGTTGCTCTCTTAAATGATATAGTAGAAGCAAACGGACAGTTACTAATAAACGCATTTTTGTTTTTAAGGAGAGGAAATTCCTTCATGTCGTCCAAACTTGGAGCCCCTTTTTCTGCTAAAGCGGCAAACGAATTATTATCTAGAAATTATGTGGCATCTAGATAGGAGATGTTGTTTTCCCCCAATAATTGCTTTAATGTTTTCTCTTTTTTTATACTGCAGACAAACATTTACATTCGTTGCAACATGGCTAAGACTCCCGCAATTTACACATTTAGGGTCCTTTCCGCTACACTCTGAAACGTCATGATTTTGGCCACATTTATCGCACCTGGTATTCCCCTTACATTGGTCATTGAAGTGACCAAATCGTAAGCATTTTTTGCACTGTACGACATTTTGAATATAGTTATTCACTTCGCATCGCACATAGTGTATATAAACGAACTGCGGTAACTGCTGGCCCCTAACAGTAAATAAAATTGACTGTGTGGGTACAAATCTCATCTCTTTTGTATCAGTATCTACTATTTTGCGTTTTCAACTCTCTGATTTCAATTAGTTCGTACTCAATTCCAGGTGGAGCCCTGATAACTTCTTTAATTTCCTCCTCCGATAATTCTGTGTCGACACCTCTTATTATCCCTCTTCTCTGCAACAGATATCTCGGTATGTAAACATTGAAACAAGATTAAAGACCCCAATAATTTATTTGCCAAAACCCCATTATCCAATTCCACTCTCAACCTGTTAATACCCAATTTTTTAATAGAATCTATATTTTTTGATATTTCAGGATGATTTATGTGGAGCAGTTTCCCAATAGACATTGGGTGCACCCTGGATATACCCTTCTTATCCTTGTTCATACTCTCTATAATAACGTAAAACGGATCCAGATCTGAGCATCTATACTCCATATTTACAATATTTGCGTTTCCATGCTTTTCATTGTTAATATGATTGATTTTATTACTTTGGATGTCACTTACCTTGTATTCCGATTGATTAACAACTACTTTACTCACTTCCATCTCGATATCCGGTGGTATACCCACCATTCCTCTACTGTTATCCATTATATTTAATGAAGTTAATCTCTGTCTACTAATATGTAACACAAAAGTATGTAAAAAAGTAAAGAGGACAAAATTTGAAAACTAAAAATGTTTCTTCTAGAAATTATATTCACACGAAAATTAAAAAAAAAAACCTACTAATAATATAAAAATAATAATGGTAAGAAAAGAAAAAACAAAAGAAAAACTCTAAAGAAAAGAGGAAACAAGAAGTAAAAATAAAATAAAGAATTTAGTTCGTTTTAAAGCTTTGTCAGTACACACTACTCGTAGAGCTCGAGAACTTTGAACCGCAGCAAAACACAGACTGTGTTTGTAGATTAGAACGCTTAGTTGAACCCCACAGTTCAATTCCGTATGTCCAAACAGGTTTTAAGATTACTATATAGTTGAGTCTTTTATTTTGTAGTGTTAGTTTCGGTGTTGCCAGAAGGTTTGAGTAGTCTGAATCTTACGTTCTTTTCTTTTGAGCCGCGTGTATGTGGATTCCATGTAAATTCGCAGCAGCAGGTAATGGGATACTCTTATAGAATATATCGGAGGAGAGTTGTGAATGTGATATGTTAACATTTGTTTTCATTTGATTTGACTCTCCAAGTTTTGCAAGATTTTAAGGGATTTTAGATGGTTGTGTAGCTATCTATGAGATATTACTGGGTCAGCATGGGTAGAAATGTTGGAAGTATCGTCTGCGAAGGAGGAAATAACTGTATCAGTATGTCTACAGTGTATACTGTGAATAATATAGGTTCTAGGATGCAGCCTTACGGAACACCTGTTTTGACAGTTGACCGTTACCATAACCAGGAGTTTTGATTAACGAAAAACAACACTCTACCCTACCATCACTCTACCCTACCATCATCTACCTCGGCTACTCTAAAACTCTTTTAATCTTTCTCCTCATCCAGTTTTGTAAAATGTAGTTGTATATAAAAGTGCAGTTAGTGAGTTGTATCTAAAATTTGCATCATTACCACTACCAACAACTACGTACCACCATTACATGTTCTGTATGGTCGGAGTCCTTCATCTATTTTTTTGCAATTGTCCACTTTCTTTATTTTCATTGCTTTTCATATGATAGGCTTATAGTAATTGCTCATTCAGGTAAGGACATTGATCTCCCCAGGATTTATTACAAATTCAGTTGTTAAATGTTTTGGAGATGGAGACTTATCTTGATGTTTGACATAATTATTGCACTCCTTAAGCCGCCTTAAGCCTAATCATTTAGTCGATTCTAGATACTTTTCTACACAGTCAAATTATTAAAATTAATGTGCACATCAAATTTTATTGTATTCTATATGATAAAAATAAAGATTATATTTTATTTACAGCTGAAAAAAATAAAAATTTCCAATTGGAAGGGACGGTAGTGGAAACTGATTATGAACACTTTGCTATATTTTATGTTTGTGGAAAAGATGGAGACAAAGTTACTGGAGGTAATTAAAAAGTGTTTACATTCAAATTCTAGGTAAATCATTATAGTAACTTGAAACAGGGGGGGGGATAATCTCCACTTTGGAAACCTCCCTATACAGGGTATATATCTCGGCCGCGAGCGGTCTACATTTCGTCATTATATCTGGATATGCTTGGAGCATGTTAATGAAAAAATAAAATTTATTCAGCGACTCTGTCCCTTAAAAATAACAATAGTTAATTCAGGAAAACAAATCTGGCTGATAGGCTTAGTACAAGTATATGGAACAAAACAAAAAATATATATGTTGATACATGATGATAAATATAATAGTTCAGACAACACAAAGAAAAAAGTGAGAAAAAGACACGAAGAAAAAAAGAAAGGTGAAAGTGTAGGGCTTGGTGGTGAACTAATAAAATGCTGCATTATATAGGGGAATGGTGCCAGTACAGGAATGAAAGGTCGACCGGAAGATGCTGGGATGATTTGAAGAGATATTGAGGTAGAAGTCTTATTAGAGGGTTCCTGGATATTCTGTTTATAGTTCAGAGGATTGGAGTGAGAGAAGGTGCTGGAATAATTTGACTTTGAATGTAGTTGGGGTGGAGGCGTGGAGTATGGAAGGGGGGAGAGAAGTCTATAAGTTGGAGGCTCGAATGAGGAAGAAGCGGTCAAATGTTGTAATATTATGCTCTCATAATGTGGGGTGGGTACAGATCGGATGGACGAAAGCAAGTGTTACGCTGCGCTATGGATGATTTAATTTTAAGGAGTTGGTAAATTAAGAGGTTGTTTGATTTGATGGTTGATAGAGCAAAGAGCCATAGAAGTATTGTGTGCGAAAAATTGGGAAAGCCATTTCAATTTGGTATAGTAGCGGGAAATCCAAGAATCTCCGGGGATTCCGAAAATAAACCGAATGAAGCAATTCATTAGGCGTTTCAGTCTATTATCGAGCTTCACAGAGATGTTAGGGGCATCCGGCACGGCGATATTAATCAGAATGACCCGACTTCTGGCCTTATCGTGGCCAAACTATATTTGGTCGGTACTCGCTATTGTGAGGTCCCTGTCGAGCACCACTCGGTCCTAGTATAAGAGAGACAGTGCTCAATCTCGTTGACCGGTAATGGATTGGATAATATAGAGGGGCATCGTGCACCAGGCCCAGGCTCTGCGACAGCTCGCGCTATAGGATTTTAGCCATAGTATTATGTCTAAAGTCTAGATTAAGGCAGTCTAGGAAAATGCAGCCAGCGGTGGTGGCTGCTACAACCCTGTTTTAAGGAGATTTAAAGGCAGGGATTACTGGGATGTTGAGTGGCTATGTTTACTCCGATAGCCTGGCTGCTTGCGGAAACGTTTTTCACACCAAATAGTCTTGCGACTGACTAATTGCCTTAAGCGAAGTGGATGTTCGGAACAAGTTAATACTCGCTTGGATGCGAGACATTCACTATTTCTGGGCAATGAGAAGGCGAATACCCTCTTTAGCAGCCTCATTTAAACATTCATCAGCGTATGGATAGAGGACAATCTTCTGCAATGTTGGGAGAAATAACACCAGGACAGGGGCAAGTGAAATTCTTTATTAAGAAACATTCGCTTAGTTT
This sequence comes from Triatoma infestans, assembly GCA_011037195.1. NCBI lineage: Eukaryota > Metazoa > Arthropoda > Insecta > Hemiptera > Reduviidae > Triatoma > Triatoma infestans. The sequence goes on from JAAEAF010000232.1 coordinate 53,467, forward strand.
ACTAGAGAACTATTTAACCATAGCCGAAAGGTTATAAGAACGGGACATTGTAGGCTAAAAAGGTTCTTGCACCAGTTATTATATACAGTGGAAAACACCTGTAAACATTCTTTGTGAATGCTCCGACCTGGTGAGGATAACGTTTCTACAATTTCCCTAAGCCACAGAGCTTTATGACAGAACTGACTTCAACTTTATTAACCTGGAAGAGGCACTGTGCCGACTGATATCCAAGTGAGGTCGCGGTGGGATAAGGGCTTATGCCATCTCTTTGCTAATCTAATCTACAATAGCGATAACAGGAAGAAAAAGATTTCGTATATTAACATGAAAACGATTTCAAGTAGAACTTAAGTAGGAATTTTAAAACCAAAAATCTTTTCTTTAATTTTTTTTGCAGAAGACTTTTTGGTACTAAATCGAAAAGAAGATGGTGAACCAACGGATCCTAGAATTGTCGAAACTTTAAAGAAATATGGATTGGTTTTGGACGAATTACTATCCAGGAAAAAGGTTCACTGTAAAAATCATCCAGACTTTTGAAAAGATAAAAAGTAAATAATTAATTTTTAAATTAATCAGCATTTAAAACAAGTTTTTAGTTTATAACAAGTTTTTAGTTTATCCGTGAATAGTAAGCTAGCCATGCCTTTCTTTGATACGCTGTATGGCGATCGCGAATAATATGTTAATCTTTCTCATTCTATGTATAGCATTTTTCAGTCAAATTAAATATTTTTCATCTAATTAAACAGTTTTTTTTGTTGTTTTTTTTTAAGGATATTATACCTTTGTCTAACCAGTCTATTAACTTATTTTCAACAATTTGAACCACTTTTCATACAAAATTAAAACCTTTTTTGAACCAATTTATTTACATTATTTTGGAAGGTTTAGAAACCTGGATATATAATCGGTGTTGAAGGAGAAGATATTCTCTCAAGAGCACTCCTAATTCTTGAAATTTCTTATAGAGGTGCTTTAGGTTGAGAATATCCTTCTCCTGTCGCCAATGGAGGGCATTATTGATCTTTCAAGGTCGCAGTACAATAGATCTCACAAAGTATCAAAATTAGCCTACTGTATGTGCAATTGCATCTGTGCTGGCAGCGTCATCTACATCAAAGGTATGGCCATACAAAGGTATGGAAACTGATAAGGTGCCATCTATTGGATTACGTTTCAGAAACAGAAAATGCAAGTCTTTATTTTCACAAATTTGAAAATATCCTAGATTGGACTAAAATCTTTAAGAAAATCGGTAATTTAATAAAAATGCATTTAATGCAATTTACAAGATTGACGAATTTTGTTTAAACTTGTAATTTAAATTTTGTTTTGACACCACGTTGGCGAGAGGGTATGTGGTGTATAGCACCAATGGCTGGTAGTACTTATAGTGATATAACATTGGTGTCTAGAAAATAGCGTGAATAACGTTGAACGAAACCACTTACATTCTATATCTAACGTCACAATGATTTATCGATATAATATTATATTTTATCATATATATTTTATGATGAAATGACCTGATGGTAACACAAATAAAGGGAGACGCTGGTTAAGGAAGTAAGTATTATATACGGTGTTGTTAGGGTTGGAAGTTAATCACTGCTTCCCTATCCCGAATTATCCTTTAACCATAAGGTAAATAGATTTAGAATAGTTAGGATAGAAATAGAGATGCAGGAGATAAATTTTCGTTGTGTGGATAAGTTAGATGAAACAATTAAAATTCAGACATTAGGAATAGCGAAATAGATTTAGGAAAAAGAATAATTTGAGGCTAACAGGAGATAGAGATAAAGGTGATGGAAAGAGATGGTCGAGAAAAAGAGAGGTGATGAAAAAAATAGGAGGAGAAATCGAAGGTTAAAAAAAGGTTAGCAGTATGTAAGTTACACAGAGAGTAACAATTACTAAGTTTACATTACTAATACCTTAACTATGTTGAAATGCGAATCTACCTCCGTTTCTATGTAATTGAAATCATCCTGAGAATAGATATTTGGGTAGATGGGAAGAGTTATTTTTTTAAACAACAGGCAATGCTGTGGGTGTCAAGATTTTAAAAGGATAATATACTTATCCAACTTAACAATTATTTATAAGCCAAACATGATTAGAGATCAAACTTGGAGACAAATTGATGTACAGAAATAAAATGAAAACTATTATTACTATTGGATCAAAAATATTTTCCATGATTGCCTGCTTCTTTTTGTGGTCATCGACTGGTTTAGGGCGTTCGCCCTATCATCAAGATGCATTTCCCAGTGTATCAACGAAATTTGCTCTGTGGAAATCTATGTTATCACACTGTTTGACAAATGCAACCTTGGTGATGGGTGATCGCCCAAAAACGGTCGATGTTCACAAAAAAGAAGCAGGCTAATCACGGAAAATATTTCTGATGCTTTCCAGCTCTACGGAACCAACCACAACTATTAATACTTTTGTGCACACTTACAAATTACATATTTGTATATAATCATGTGTAAATTCATTATTCAGTCAAGTTTGAGTAATCTAATTTTTAGTTTTTTTTTTTTTTTTATTTCCTTAGTTATTTTTTTAATATAATTTTTCATTGCAACTTCTCTCCCAATAATAATTCTTCTGAACTATCTTTAAGATCAAAGACATTATCCATGATAGCCTGCTTCATTTTGTTGTCATTAACCGGTTTCGGGCGTTCGTCCATCTTCAGGATGCGTTTGTCAGACTGTGTGATAACACAGACTTGCACTCCAACTTAGAGCGTGCAAACTGAATATGCTCTGCGCAAGTCTGTGTTATCACACTGTCTGACAAACGCATACTGAAGATGGGCGAACGCCCGAAAACGGTCGATGACCACACAATGAAGCAGGCTATTACAGAAAATGTCTCTGATGCTTTCCATCTCTGCGGAACCATGACCACCACAACAACTATCTTTAAGATATTGTGTGGTGGTTGGTTCCGCAGAGCTGGAAAGCATCAGAGACGAGTCTGTGTTGGCACACTGTCTGAAGAACGCATCCTGAAGATGGGCGAACGCCCGAAACCGGTCGATGACCACAAAATGAAACAGGCTACCACGGAAAATGTCTCTGATCTTTAAGATAGTTCCAAACAGCGGAAGGACATTTAATTGTTGGCTCACTAATGTGTTCAAGTTGTAGAAAATGAAATTCGAAAGTTTACACATTTGTCCTAACATAAATATAGAGTTGGAGGATGGACATGTACCGACGACGACAGTGATTCCGTTATAGTCCACAAGAGACCGCTAATGTCAGTAAACCAACCATATTATAACATATGAAATTTAACGCTACAAAAATACAAATATTATTAAATTAAATAATATGTAAAATAAATTTATTCAGAAAAATATTTCAAATAAAAGTGATAAGAGTTTTATTTTTGTAGTTAGCATAAATGATAATGCAACTTTCATAGATTGTTGAAGACACTAATTTCTTTGTTTTTTTTATTCAGTGTATAAAATTTCTATTAATTCCCTTTTTATTTGGCAAAATTTTAGAATTATTGCAAAGAATGTTTACTTTTATGACTTGCAATTGAAAGCAACATATCTTTTTAATAGTTTAACTCACCTTGATTGTCACAAAAGAACAATATACTTGTTTTATTTTTTTATATAGTAATAAACATGAATAGTATGATCATTAAAAAAAAATAAATGTTAACATTTTAGTAACTGTTTATGTAATAGACAATTTTAATTTGATTTAAATATTTCTAAAAGTCTGAAACAAAACTATAATTAACACAGTAAAAAGTTGCATAAGTGATAAAACTTATATTAAAAGCAAGATTCCAGATTGCACATTAAATTTTGTGCAAAATTAAATGTCAAACAATGCTGGGCCAAATTAATGAAATAGTTATATTTGATAACTATCGATAGTTGTAATAGGACGTTTTTTTCTCGCGTTAAATATCGTTTACTGTTTTTTGAAACAGTTAAATTTTAAAAAAAAGGATATAGTACTGCTGGGAAGAATGTAAAGTAAATACTAGGGGGAATGTTACTCATTAAAAAGTAAATAAAATAAATAAATAAAATAAGCTTTTATTAATTCCATAAGTTATCAACACAAATCATAAGATATAGTTTTTGTTTTTTTTTAAATTGAAATAATAATTAAATAATAAAAGAAAGTTACTCTTGATGTAAAATAATCCATAACTAAACTAAATAAAAGCCCTTGCTACTAAATAATAATAAAATATCACTTCACTCACTTTTAACCGCTTTGTATTTTACAGGAATTAGGCCCATTTCTGGGCGAAGGCCTCTCCCATTGCATTCCACTCTTCTCTCATTTTTGCCTTTGTACTAAAATTTATTCCGGCTACTTCTTTTATCTCGTCTCGCCACCCAGTAAACTGTCTACCACTTCTTCTCTTTCTGTCGACAGGACACCATTCTACGCAGGATCTTGTCCACCTTCCATCATCGATTCTACACAGATGGCCAGCCCAATTCCATTTCATTTTCTTTGCTGTCATCACCACATCTGTGATACGTGTTTTCCTTCTAATGTCAGTGCAACTCTATCCCTTTTTTTTGTACCTAGAAGGCTCCTTTCCATAGCCCGTTGTGTGCAGCGTAACCGTTGTACGTTATTTTTGGTTAGAGACCATGTCTGTGCGCCATACAGGAGACTTGGAGCTATGCATGTGTCGAAAATCTTCTTCTTTATCTCCATGTTCAACGGAGCTTTGAAGATATGCTTAAGAGACCAGTACTTCTTCCAACTGATAGAAACTCTTCTATTCACCTCCTGCGTAGTTCTGTTTTTAAAAGAAATTAACTGTCCTAAATAGACTGCTTCACTAACCGAGTTGGTTTCTTTTCCGTTTATCTTTATTGTCATTTGAGGTCCGTTTGTCAGTAATTTTGTTTTTTGGATATTAATGCTTAGCCCTGCTTTGGAAGCATGTTTCAAAAGCTCCTGTACCATATACATCAAATCCATTACTATCCATATACTCATTAAAAAGGGGAAAGGTTATTTTCAGAAATGTTATAGAACATTAGTTAAATTGAAACAAAATTATAAAAGGTTTACTGATTTTTTTAATTAATTGTAAATTGATTTTAAAATGTTAAAGTTTAATTTAATAACTTCTATTTTACTGTTGTTTATATACGAGTTTAGTAATTCCACCAAAATCTTCAAATTTATTTGCAATGTGTCCACACTGTCTTTTTTTTGCTGATTCTTATTGGTGGCTTAATGTAATAGAAATTGTTTGAAGAAGGCAGCACAGAGTGTGAGGATTCTGAGAGAAATTGAGAGAGGAAAGTGATGAGGAAGATTTATAGTTACCAAGAGGTGAATGAATGAAACAGAACCACCAATGAAAAACTGTAAACCCCGTTTCATTCTCAATTTTCAAAAAAGCTAGACTACGATGGCTGAGCCATATAGAAAGGACGCACCAAGTAATACTGCCCAAATAGCTATGAGTAGATTAGGTGTTACCAGTGAAAAAAGGACGTCCAGAGCTGTGATAACTGTGGAGAATGACCTTCAAGGGGCCGGAATTAGGTGTTACTCATAAAGCAGGACTGGCTGGAACTCATTGATGAGGTTCGGGTTCTGTAACAGGACTGTAATAACAAAAGAAGAAGGATCACAGATGATACATGAGAGCTTATCAACTAAATTTGCTCTGTGCAAGTCTATATTAATCACATTGTTTTGATTAAAACATCCTGATGATGGGAGAACGCACAAATCTGTCGATGACCACAAAAAGAAACAGGCTATCAAGGAAAATATCTCTGATGCTTTCCAGTTCTGCGGAACCGGAGTAGCACAGCTGGACTCGAACCCGGTCCTCCCCGTGGTGCCCAGTATTGCAATTAAACAAATTTTTTATAATAATTTAATTGTTTCAAATTACTGAATTCGATGTTCAAACTGAGTTTCACGAATAAAAGACGTATTTTATTAGCCTCTCTACGAACGTACTTACTAGAAATGTAAAAGAGAGCTAAACGATCTAACGTCAGCAGAGTACAAAAATTCCTGCCAGAATTACATCCTAATTACTGTAAATGCTTCCTACAACCACACCGATCTTGTTACTCCAATCTAGCCCATTTTCGTGAAACAAGATTCCATACAAAATTACCCTCACATCACTAAAATAATTATCTGCTCATTATGCTCTACAAAGGTGGGACTTAAACTCGTTATCGTCATGGCTAGCTTACAATAAATATTCATTATATTTTTTTTTTAAATTTCTTATTTTTGTGTTGAATATATGGATGGGCCTGCCAGCTAGATCGAAAGCAATAAAATCTAAGCAAGTTTGGAATAGTGGGAGTGAGTTATTCTATATAAATTATTGTTCTATTCTAACATGAAATTTAGTGATAGTAAAATTTAATCTCAACAACATGAAGATGTGAGTAATAAAAACACAAATTTTAGGCTTTTAATTAGTTTTATTAATATGTTGTTGTTTTTAATTCAATTTTTATGCCTTCACAAAGAAGATTTATCTGAAATATGCTTCGTCTGACATATACAGTGAATATGCTCTGTTATGTGAACTGACAGATATACGGGATGTAATCAACAAGACTAGGAAATTCCATCAATATCTCATTCAATGCTTACTTGCAATATTATAGACATACTACTTTATACACTTAGTTTTTCATATATTCGTACGCCTATTTGGAAAATATTAACCTCCAAATTATTTTGTAATCAAATTATTGAAGTTTTGACAAATTTCCTATCATAAACAAAATATTTATTGTACTGTAACATATATGCTTTGTGCTATAATGTTGTTGAATGTCCATTTGTACATTACTTAATTGAATACCCAAAATATATATATATATTTATGTAGAAACCATTTCGTTGGGTAAGATTTCAAGTATTCCAATTTCAATATCCAAAAATTGTTTCTTGAGATTTATTTTCCTTATAATTATGAATCTGAATATCTGGCAATTATTATCTCTTTTGACTCCTCCTAAGAGGAAGTATTGTAATCGAGTCAAATTTTCAATATCGAGTTTTCCGTTTTGAGGTCCCCTGAGTCCAAAAAAAGGTTTTTAGCAAATGGTGTGTGTGTGTCTGTGTGTGTGAACAGCACAGCTCAAAATAAAAAAAAAACCTTGGAAAGATGAAACTTGATATTCCGTTTAGGTATCACTAAGAGATCTATCTGACAGTACGTTATCTGTCAAAATTCCTCAACCGAAAGTATCACTTTATTAGTTGGTATTTTTTTTACATTTTTGCAATTTTCTCAAAAATAGCTCCAACGATTTTCTTGAAGCTTTTTGCATCAACTACACATACAAAGAGCTATAACTTTTATTAGCAACATTTCTCCGGGAAAATTCATTTAAGGGTACTTTTTGGGGAGGGGGAGGGTTAGGTTTTCATCTTAACTGCTATATCATTTTATTAGACAATTCTGTCATGTAAATAATGTTAATTAGTATTGTGTTGTGGAAATTCCGAGTTTGAAAAATTTTTTTTTCTTCACTTTTTTGCGATTTTCTCAAACATGACGATTTGACTTTTTCGCGATTTTCCTGAAACATTTATATAAACATGCAACTTTTATCTATAACTTTTAGTTGAAAAATTACGATGGGAAAAATCATTTAAGGGCACTCTTAAGGAAGGGGAGGGTTAATGTTTTTCTCTAAATTGCTATCATAGTTGATTATACAATTCTATCATCGAAACAAAATTAAGTAGATGACTAAAATTACGAGTTTCAAGAAAATTAGTAAACCGGAAATGCGCTTTTACTTTACATTTTTTTCTGTTTTCGACGAATTAAATTTGGTATACTAACTATAAAATTTATCGATTATAATTTAGGGAACTGGAGTACGAGAAAGTTGTGTGTTTCACACCAGATCCTTTTTTTTATGTTTATTAGTATAATTATATCTGAGAATGTTCCAACAGTTTCAAGAACAAAAAACTAATGAAGTGAATCGAAACCAAATAGGGGGCTCAACTGATTTTTAAATGAATTGAAACAGAAGGTATTTATAATAAGTAGGAAATAATGAATCGAGAAAATAATGTATTTTTGCCATTCAGTATAAATAATGTAAATTTTCTTCTATTTTTCCGCATTATACAACACAAAATATTAGCATTTATTTTATAGTGCATTAGATATTTTGATAATGGCGAGAAAATTTTGTCAAAACTACAATAACTTTAACGAAAAAGTAATTTGGAGGCTAATCTTTTTGGTTATTTCTCAATCAAGCTCATTTATTTATATTTACCTTTTAATTACAGAATCACTATGCTGGGATTTTTTGGAGTTCTGTCGAATGCACATGCTGATGTAGAGTTACCTAGTACAATTAATGAGTGTCTAGAAATACCAGCTAAGCCTGGCTTTGATGCAGAAAAGGTAAATTCTAATAATTAATTAATAATTTTTGAAAAAGTCAGTTTTTTTTTTCAAGGCTATCTTCAAATTTCTTAGGGTTGTTGATAAAAAAAAAACGTCAGAAATGGTGAATTTTATTGAACATGTTTATGTCATTTTTTTAAAAAATACATGGTGTTGTTGTAGTGATTATGAGCATGGACTTGTAACTGGGAGTCCCGCATGTAACTGCTAAATTTTATATTCATTTTAAAAAATGATAATAAAAAAGTAAGTGTTCCGCCGCTCTCGTCCAGGACACCAAATTTGGTAGTTGGACGTTAAGCCCACCTGAAAAAATAGGCTTTACTTTACTTTTTTTTTTACTTTAGGTTAATGGAAATATTTGCTACTTTAAATTTTACTTTAGTTTTTGATTATATTTGGTTTTATTAAAAATTTTTGGAATCTTGTGAAGACTTGATGATTGACCAAGTAGTTTGACTAAGTGTTACAGTCACACTTAGTCTCCAGCTTTCTACAATTTAAAAGAGAAAAAAATTAATATAAATCTATAAATATTTAATATAAATCTACAGTAGCACGTTTTTAATTACTTAAAGTAAATTCAAATGAACTATGTTTTAAATGGGGGTAGCAGTTATATGTTTAGAAAGATAAAAGTGAATTATGACCAATGATGACTTGAATTAAACACAGAAAGAAACAGGGGCGGGTGTTGGTGTAGTGGTTATGAGCATGGACTTTAAGTGGGAGGACCCCAGTTCGAGTCCAGCGTATAACTGCTAAATTTTATATTTGTTTAAAAAATGTTAATAGTAAAGTAGGTGCTTCCGCCCCCGTCCACGACACCTAATTTGGTAGTTGGACGTTAAGCCCGCCTAAAAAAATAGGCATTACTTTACTTTACTCACAGAAAGAAACAGAACATCTGTCTGTCAGAGGGAGAGGTCATCGAGATGAGTTCAGAGAAAAAGCTAAAAATTGTTCAGTATTTTACATATCTCGGCTCCTTTGTAGACATAAATGAGTCTAATAGCCTAAGGAAATTAAGGAAAGTATATGCGAATGAAAGAAATCCATCTCTGTGTTAAAATTGTGTCTTGTGGAGCAGGAACATTCTACCGTCAGATGTACTCAGCATAATAACTGACGGATCAGAGAAATGGACTGTAAAGAAAAGTCTACAAAAAAAAAAATACTGCTGGCAACAGACTGCTGCCCGGACTTCTGGAGACAGGCAGCAAGAACTCCCAGAGTAGAAAGAATAAGGAACTCCCAGAATAGAAACTGATTGAAGTAAAAAAGAATTTATTACAAGAAATGGAAAAAAAAAGACTCTTGTGGTTCGGACATCTAAAAAAAAAATAACCCGCGGAAGGTTACCAAAAGGCGTCTACGACTGGCAAATCGAGGGACGATGGAGCCGAGGAAGACTTGAGATAGGACTTGGGAAGATGGAATAAGGAAAGCTTGATGGGCCGTGGCCTCCAGTAAAATTTATCAAAGAATAGAGGGGCATGAGAAAGGCTCTTGAACAGATTAAAGTCAAGGAAACCAACTGAAAAATGGAACTCTAGAAAAAAAAAATAATTTTTAGCGAATGATGTATTTATGTTGTGTGTGTGTGCATCTCTGTTTGTGTTTACTGAATATCTCCAAAAAAACGAAAAGTCGCAGGAAGTTAAAATTGATATTCCATTTTTTAAGCACTATCACCGCATCAAACATTAGATTTTGAGCAAAAGTCATCAACCGGAAGTGTGACTTTACTGAAAACTACATCAACGATTTTCCTTAAACTTCGTATTCTATCTGCAGACATAAATACCTATCACTTTTATTTGAAACATTTTCCATAAGAATGAAGATAATAATGGTCTCATCATTCCGTGATATGCTACATCTTTCGTGCACCCGCCTTCTAGTCTTATACAAAAGAGATTTAATTGTCAATCAGTTTTAACATTATTTATATATTTATTTTTATTTTTTGAATTTAGTATTTCAAAGGAAAATGGTATTTGACTCATGCACAACACGGAGCTACGTCCAGTATTTGTCGAACAGTGACAACTATACTACAACCAAATGACACCTTAGATCATACTGTATACGGATACAGTCAAAAAGGGTAACTGTTTAAAATTCATTAAAAACTTGATATATTTTTCAAACAAACTGAATAGAATCTGATACAGATAACATTCTTTACTTTGGAAATAATTTAATTGCCTCTGACATTCAATTTTTGGCTGGTGACTCTGCATGATTTATTGAGCTTTCAAATTATCTCATTTCCTTCGAGTACCATCGGAAATATATACATAGATTTTAAGAATTTCATATAGTAAGGGCTCATTTATCTATTATCTTTTGTGCGACCAATACGGGTCTAATTATTCACCGTAGTCGACATTCCACAAACATTACGTTGGATCATGTCATGACCCAATGAAAACGCCCAGATTTAAAAAAAAATTTAGTTGTAAGGGATATCAAGGGGTGTTCAGCTGCAAGGAATGTCTAATAAGATACTGTTATATCTTTTAAACAGACTGAATGAGCTAGTTTTAGGCTCTTGAATTTGATTCATTAGAGATCATTTTGAATTAAGTTTTAGTAGACATTTGTAAATTAAAAGACTTCTACTGGATTTCTAAAAAGGAAACATTATCTGTTGTGGTGGTTGGTTCCGCAGAGCTGGAAAGCATCAGAGATATTTCCGTGGTAGCCTGCTTCATTTGTGTGTCATCGACGGTTTCGGGCGTTCGCCCATCTTCAGGATGCGTTTTTCAGACAGTGTGCCAACACAGACTCGTACAGAGACTTAGTTTCACACTAACTGAGGTGTATTTTTAAAATACTAAACTCTTAAACTAGTTCAGTTTTAAACGAATGAATGAATTTTAAAATGTTAGTTTAATCGTTGTTTAATTTTATTTAGATTTATTTTGTGTATCTTATTTTTTTGTATATTCTTAATATTTTGGTTAGTTAATTGTGAAATAAGTCTCCCTCCAACAACAGAGTTTAAAGATTAGACCTCCGCGTCCACTGTAAGAAAAGAATTTGCCCTTTAACAACCCAAACACGTGTTTTCCCACCCATCTGGCCACATCCCTTTACCTAGTTTAAGAGTTTAGTATTTAAAAAACACCTCAGTTAGTGTGAAACTAAGTCTCTGTACGAGTCTGTGTTGGCACACTGTCTGAAAAACGCATCCTGAAGATGGGCGAACGCCCGAAACCGGTCGATGACCACAAAATGAAGCAGGCTACCACGGAAAATGTCTCTGATGGAAACATTATCCCTAGAATTTCTGACGAACTGTTTGTTTTTTATAGAGAGCGGTTATCTATGAAAGAGCTAATTCTATCATGGATTGTTATAAGCACAGTTAACTTAGTTGGATTTGGTCTGGGAATACACTAACACTGATTAGTGTAACCCAGGTCTATTATACAATTTTGAGAGTTAGTAATCAATCAATGAAAATGTTTTGTTTTTTTTTAAAAAAAAAGAAGTTTTGTAAGACCAATTTTTTGCATCGCAAAGTCAACAGCAAAGGGATTTTTACTCTTTGCAAAAACAGAATGTAGAGGAATTTTAGATTAGCGAAACAAGAAGACCCAGTTTTTTACTGAAATACATTGCACATTCCATTAAAAAATATTTCAGCTCATTTTGCAATTTGGAAGAACCAAATTAATTGACAAATGAAAATTTTTAAATTTGATATCAATAAATTCAAAAAAACAAATTAGATAAAAAAAAATCCAATGGGATAGATGATTAGTTAATATCAAATGAGGGCTTCTTCAATGATTTACAGGGGCTATAATTAATATACAATTGCTTGTATATTTTTTTCTTTGCAATTAACAGCAAAAAAACTTCTTTTATTTTGCAGAAATGATGACATTTTCTATAATATCCGTTGTAATGGTAATGTGAAAAAAGGAAAAGTAGAATTATCTTGTACAATAGTGAAAGGTGGTAAGTATGATAGTATTAATGTTTGAACGATATCAATAAAAGAACATTCAAGAAAAGAAACCATTTTTACAAGATTCAGCTATTGGGAGATGCTATACATATCCAAAATGAATATGAGCCGGCAAAATTGATCTTCAAGCTCTGGGCAATAAGTTCTATAAACTGTTTCATTCAAACAAATCGAGGTCTTGTTTGTCTAATTTAGTACAAATGATCCTAGTTTCCTTTTTGTTGGGTTTCCAAGAAAAAAAACACATTTTCTTTTCTTTTCATTTATCTGGGGACTCGTATTTTTACCAGCTAAGAGTGAGAGGCTAATCACTTTGACCACCAAAAGATTTTGAATAATTTTTCTTTCTATAGCATATAAATACTGTGAAGCCCAAAATTCCAAGCCATATAGGAGTGTGGTCAATTATCTTTTTATTACAATCATAATTGACATTCTTCATTTTCATTAAACCTTTAATTGACATTATAAAAATTAAATAAACAATCCATGATGGGCCAGACGGCAATCTGAATAGGGGGACGTGTGATAAGGACACCGTAGTTATCATGCTGTTTAGTTTTGGCCTTCCCACTTTTTATCACGATGCTGGGTCAACACCGACTTTGCCTTCACGAGAATCAAACCCTTGAATTCTCGCACGAAAGGCGAGTGCCCTAGCCACTAGATCAACGCGTGAGGACTTAATTGACCTTAGAGCATTATAATAATAAAAGTCTCTGTTTGATTTTTTTTTTTTTTTTTTAGGAAGACAATTTAAAATATTAAAATGATAGACAAACCTTTATCACGCATCTCTTTTATTTCTTCTGAAACAAATAATATTATTTCACAAATTGATTATTTAGCGCTTACTGAAGCACGTAAGTCCACTAGGATGCAATATGACCTGATAATTAAGTTTAAATTTAAATTAGCACAAACTTTCTTGGTATTGACATAGAACGATACATATAAGGCGGCTCAAGTATACAAGTAATATCCCCACCACCATTTTTATAGCCATTGTATTTCAATGTGGCAATTTTAAAGATAATTTCTTGATTAAATTATGTTAATTAGAATAAAAGAAAGTCAAATGAGTGTTTCACATCTGATTTTTTTTATTATATCTTGAGATTATGAGTCTTCTAAAAATTATTGTTATATTTATTATATTTTAATACTAATTTATATTTTTTTAATTGCAGGTAGAAATAACCGAAACTTCCATGTAGAAGGAGTTGTCATAGAAACTGACTATGATCACTACTCTATATTTTATAGATGTGTAACGAATCCAATACGTATGGGAGGTAATAAATTTTGCATTAGGTCTTTTTTATTGCAAACTTTTTGGCGTCCAACTGTTTATTGCCAAACTCGAATTGTTTTAATATCACCCAATTGGGTGACTGGTTCTGCAATGCGAAGTTTCTAGGTTCCTTGGGATCACGACGTATTTCTGCTACAGTTGTAAGTAACCAGAGGTTCATTGAGAAAATTAAGGCTGACCATCTTCTTGGAATACCAACTGACAGAATGATTCCTAGGTATCACTTCGAAAGGAACTTCCAAATTGTCATACCGAGCAGAGGCGATTGGGACTGTGATCCTCTTCTGATCGGTATCTCGGTCTGGCATACGGATCCGAAACTCCGAATGGTGTCTATGCGGACAGCTTAAAGTTAAGATTTAGAGGCCAGCCTAAGGAAGTACGCCACGGTATTTTAGGCTGAAGTCGTGGCGTTACAACTCTGCGCTAAGGAGATTACAAGGCAAGGCTTAGAGAATAGGAGAGTGGTCACATACTCCGATAGTCAGGCAGCCTAAAAGTACTTCCTTAACACCAAATAGTCTCAAGACTGGTGTGGGACAGCATAACTGCCCTAACCGAGGTGGTTGCTCGGAATAAACTGACACTCGCCTGGGACATGCGGAGTTTTTGGGAAATGAAAGGGCGGATGCTCTAGCGAAAGATGGTTTGCAGGATAACTTTATAGACCCCGAAACCTTCTGCGGTTTGTCCAGGAGCCTAATTCAAACTTGTATCAAAGGTTGGATAGAAGAACAGTGTCTGCTTTAGTGGGAGAGAACACTAAGACAGAAGCATGCAAAACTCTTTATCAAGAGATATTTGCCTAAATTCACTAGGGATCTAATGAGCCATAGTCGGAGGGAGATAAGGCTAATAAGTGGGTCTACTGACCCACCATTGTAGGCTGAACAGGACATGCACCAACTACAACTTGCAATTGTAGCGCGGTATGCCGATTCTGCTTTGGCTGAGGAAGAGACACCTGTGCACATCCTTTGCGAGTGCGCCGGCCTGGCGAGGGCAAGGTTTCTTTAATTGGGGACAGGCAATCCCGAAGCTATGAGCTTCATGACCGAGCCGCTCTTAGCTTTGCTAGGCCTGATTAGGACATAACATAACAAACATAACCAAACATAACAAAACATAAAACATAACATAACATTACGCGTGAGGAGAATTGAGGAAACCTCCAATATTGTCAACAATTAAAATAGGAAATCAGTTTACGACTACATTTGAAGAAACTGTAGATGAATTGTTGAAAGAATTCTTTCCGCCAGACCGCCAGGCAGATGACACACTATATCAGGAAAAACTCAGAATGAGAATCTATGAAGATGTTGATACTTTAAACGACAAGGACTTCACAGAGTTTGAAGTTGAAAGAGCGATAAAGAAATACTGTATCAAGTCTTCATTGCATAACCCCAATGTACAATGAATTTTTAAAAGAGGCGTTTTTCCAAGGCAATGGAAACAAGCACTGATAAAGACTATTCCAAAAACTGAGAAAATGCAGAGAACCCTGGAAAATATAGGCCGTAAGCTTATTAGCAATAGGAGGAAAGGGTACTTGAGAGACTCTTAACTGAAAGGATAACGTGCTACATAAACAGAGGTAATCAACTTAGGGAACTTCAATTTGGATTTAAGCCAAAAAAAGCACAACGGATGTAATATTAACAGCAAAGGACTTCATTAACCATCATCTAACAAAAAAAGAAAGTGTACTCATGATCTCGCTAGATGTTCAAGGAGCTTTCAACGCAGCTTGGTGGCCTGAATATTCAGATGCCCTAAAAACCTTTTGAAATTAATCAAAAGCTGTTTTAAAGAAAGAGAAGCTAAGATTGTGTCTAATAATATTTCACGAACTGTAGCCGTAAAATAGGATGTCCTCAGGGCTCGGCCTGCGGTCCTGGAATCTAGACAATTTTTCTCTGCTGAAAATTAAATCAGCAGAGAATTGTCTAACAATAGCGTTTGCTGATGATTATTTGCTTTTAATACATGCAAAAGACATGTATTAAAAGCAAATAATACATGTATTAAAATTTTAGATTTTCAAATTACTGCCAATAAAGCATTATTTGAAATCAATCAATAGCTGGAGGCAGGAAAATAAAGTTCAATCAAAATAAATCTAAGGTCCTTCATATTCATAAGAAAAACCGTGTTAGAGAACTTTCCATATTTCTGAACGGGGATAAATTAAAAATTGTATCAGAAATGAAATATTTAGGGGTCATGTTTGATTGTAGATTGACTTTGAAAGCTCATATTAGATACACAGCAAACAGAAATTTACAATTAGTGAATGCTTTGGCAAAATCTGTCAGAACATACTGGGGACAGTAGCATGAGGCCTTGAGTGTAATATACAGTTGGGCATTTCTACCCACCATCACATACTGCGCTCCAGTTTAGGAGGAAGCTCTAAGAATTAAATCTAATATATTAGTATTAAGTAGAACACAAAGATTATTTGCAATCAGAATAGTCAAAGGCCACCGAACAATATCTTTCGATGCAGTGTGCGTGTTAGCTAATATTAAACCCATTGATTTAAAAATTAACCAGATCTGTGACCTCTATTTTTTTAACACATGATGCAAAGATGTCCTTTAATAAATGGAGAATATAATAAACAGGTCGATTACAGAGATTGGATTCATCCAAGTGATGTATCCATAATAGTTAGGGTCCCTTGGATATTGAAGAAGCGCACTACAGGATATTTACAGATGGTAGCAAGAGTGGTGAAGGTGAAGGGATGCAGTGCTATTGTAGTCTATAAGAATAAAGATAAAATATATTCATATAAATATCGATTAGACAAATTCTGTAGCAATAATCAAGCAGAAGAACTTGCAATCCTTAAGGCACTCGAATGGTTTAAAGAGAATTTCATCCATTGCCAAGGTAGGCCTGCGGTCCTGGATTCTGGACAATTTCTTATGACTCTCTGCTGAAAATTGAATTACAGAGAATTGTCTAGCAATAGCGTTTGCTGATAAAGAAAGTAACAGTTATGACTGACAGAAGAGTTGCAATTAAAAATTACGACAATCATAGCAGGATCTGCGAGGAAGCAAGGAAAGAAATAAGTAGTTTAAAGGATGCAGGGAAGGAAGTGATTGTGGTATGGGTTAAAACCCACGTGGGCCTGGAAGGCGATGAGAAAGCTGATCGATTAGCGAAGGAGGCTGCTAAGGATAATGATCTACCTGTCCTTTATTCCTGATATCCTAAATCCGAAATCGCTCGTGCCTAGCTTGAAAAAATTGTAGCAGAATGTGATCAACAATGGCAGAGTACTTACTTTTAATGAAGCAGAAACAAAACTATTTTTTCCACATGTTTAAAGTAGAATAAAGTTAAGACTGTCACTCGCTTATGCCTTAACACAAACTTTCTCTGGGCATGGTCCCATATGAAATATTTACATAGGTTTCACTGGCTCTAACATCCTATTGTCCTTGCCGGGACACTGTTATCCAGGATGTACATCATCTTATATTTGACTGTCCATTACTGGAAAGAAGTAGAGCCCAATTAGTCCGGAATATTACGCTACAAGGTGGTAAAGTTGGCCGATCCCAAGAAGCAAATTAAGAAAAAAAAATATCAAAGAAATATTTAGTAAATTTGTAAATAACATCAATTTAATTACAATTAAATAATTTATAATATTTTCATCTTATCTGTACATACTGTCATTGTTAATTTCTTCATATTGTTTATAAAATCATTACTCACATATTATAACTGCTTTGCTCACATTACTCACGTGTTATAACTGTTTTACTCACATACTCACATATTATAACTGTTTTACTTACATACTCACATATTATAATAGTTTTACTCACATACTCACATATTATAACTGTTTTACTCACATACTATAACTGTTTTACTCACATATTATAACGGTTTTACTCACATATTATAACTCTTTTACTTACATATTATAACTGTTTTACTCACATACTCACATATTATAACTCTTTTACTCACATACTCATATTATAACTGTTTTACTCACATACTATAACTGTTTTACTCACATATTATAACGGTTTTACTCACATATTATAACTGTTTTACTCACATACTATAACTGCTTTACTCACATACTCACATATTGTAACTGTTTTACTCACATATTATAACTGTTTTTAATTGAAATTTGTCATCTGAAATTATTTAATTTTCTTTTGTTAACTGTGCACATATTTATTTAAGTTACAGTTTATACTAATGTATTTTATTACATGAATTTCCGAAGGTGTGGTACAAGTAGAAAATAAACTCCCCAATGGTAGGGTTACTACCAAAAGGAAACAAATAAAAAAAATTAAAAAAAATAAAAAATAGGCAGTATGGTCTCTATGAAGTATTGTTTCTGTCCGATTTACTTTCGGTTATGATAATTAATTATTTACTTTTTAAAATGAGAGGTGTGATACTGACAATTTTTAAATTTCTTTTACAGATAATATTTTGGTATTGAATAGAAATAAGGATGACACATCACAAGATCCAATAATTGCAAAAAAATTAGCAAATACAGGATTGGACTTAAATGAATTCATTTCTAGAAGAAATTTTGTATGTAAACCTCACCCAGATGAATAAGCTAAAAGATATCTCTGTATAATTTGTAGTTTTCTACAAGTGTGTAAAAAATTAGTTAATAAAAAAAAATTGTAAATGAAATTGTTTTCTAATATTTTAAGATTAGAAAGTAATAACACCGTGAGGGAAGGGATTAGCTAAGTGGTTAGCTTACTGGACTCTCACGCGGAGGTACTAGGATCGAATCTAACTGTGCTACCCGTGAATAGAATAGATTTTTTTCTACCGTGAATAATTGGACAAATTCTAAGATTTTGATAAAATCGCTAGGGATATATATTATTATTATTATTATTATTATTATTATAAGGTAGGTTCTTCAATTAAATATTTATTCTAACCACTTTTATGACCAATGTAATAAAAAGAATTAAAAATTAATTTATAAATAATATCTAATAAAAATTATTTTAATTTCTTGTTACATTCCCTTGCACCTATTCAGAGCAAGTATTGTGATCGTGTGATATTTTCGAAATTGAGTTCTCATCTGATATATATGTTTTGAGGTCGAAAAAAAATGGGCGTGGTCGAAAAAAATATTTTTTACAAGTGGTCTATATATATAATAATAATAATAATAATAATAATAATAATAATAATAATAGCACTTTATTGACACAAATGATACAAATGATATAATAAACATGTTACTTTTTAGGCATGGATAACAATCCGTCAGCCAGAGTCTCAGACAAGATTATAAATTAACAAGACAAATAAATCACATTATTTTTTCGTTTTAAAGAGAAAAAGAAAATAAAGAACTCCATTAATTATTATTTACTAATAAAATAAGATCAATAAAATGAAAATAAAAATAAATTACGATACAATTAATTAATAAGGCATGAAATGACTACAATAACTGAGATGAAATTGTAAATTAAATAAAAGTGTAACTAAAAATTAAATTCTTGAATTAACTCATATCGGTACCTCCAAGCATGCCGAGCATAATAAATGAGACAACGACAGTCAGTGCCGTTCAGGAAGGTTACAAGTTCAGACCTTGTTAATCTGGAAACTCCCACATAAAGAACCCGAAGTACAGACAAAATGGAACACTCGGCCATAAAATGGAACAAATCCTCAACTTTTCTAGAGTCACACAGGGAGCAAATTTCAATTTCTCTTTCAAGCCAGGGTGTATGATTCAGATATAGCAGCTCACCGCGCAATTTAAAAAGCCACCGCAGTTCAATTAAGGAAAAGCCAGAAGATTGATCCCTCAACAGGCTACACATGCTGAAATCATGATCCAATTCCTTATATAAGAGGAAATGAGCAGAGACTGTAGACCTCAACACACACTCCCCCCGATGAGCCGCTTTTATTCTATTAACCAAAGCCAAAAGCTGGTTTTTCCACTCTGATATAGAGTCAATGGAACAATCAAACTGACAAGAGTATTTCCGAGCAAGATCAATCCAACTCTTAAACCAAGATGTTTTCTTTTTAATTATCTCCAACGCAGTTATTCTTGGGAGGCGGTGTGAAGGGAGGTTGATAACTTTTAAACAGTATTTAAAATGCAATTTAAGTGTATAGACCATCAAAAGGTCAACCCCAGACTCAATATACACCATATAATTAGGGGTGGCGGTAGGAAGAGAAAATAATTTTTTGATAAAGAATCTTTGAAATTTCTCAAGCTCCTCGTATCGCTGAAATCCCCACACTTGGGCCGCATAGGAAACCACAGATCTACACACAGAATTGAAAAGCTGGAACTTAAATGGCAAAGGCACCAAGTTCTGGGAGAAAAAACCAGACCAGACACCATTAACAGCACGTTTACCAACGGACACTTTTTCCGCAAGATGACGCTTGAAAGAGAGCCGAGGGGTTAATTATTTAAACCCCCGTTTAAATAATTAAACTGATTGACTACCTCAAGCCGCTGGCCTTTGAAGTACCACATTTCTTTAGATGCAAGTCTACCCCCTCTACGGAATACAAGAACCTTAGATTTATCAGTATTCACTGACAAATTCCACAGATCACAGTAAGTCGAAAGCTTATCTATATTTCTCTGTAGACTTACAGGATTGTCCGCAAGCAACACCACATCATCCGCATACATTAAAACCTTGACAGAAGTGCCACCAACAAGAACACCCCCATCAAGGAAAGCGGGCAGATCATCGAGAAATAAAGAGAATAAAAGTGGGCTCAACAAGCAACCCTTGCCTGAGCCCACCCTGGACACGGAAATACTCCGAAATACCACTGGAACCCCTAACCGCGGCAGATGAATTTGAGTATAAGGACTTCAAACAGTTGATGAATTTGGACGAGACCCCAATGTTGAAGAGCTTTAAGTACAAAGACTGATGATTAATGTGGTCGAAGGCCGCTCTAAAATCAACAAAGAAACAAAACAATTTGTTTCCTTTTTTTAGAAATTTCAAATTGACAATATTTAATAAGGTGAACAAGTTGTCAAAGGTTGAGTAGCCACGCCTAAATCCCGCTTGGAATTCACCAAGCAGATTATTTTCTTCAACAAAAACTTCCAGGCGTCGGAGTAAAAGACCCGTAAATATCTTGGACACCGCATCCAGGCAGGAAATCCCACGGTAGTTTGCTACATCAGTAGGGTCACCGCGCTTAAATAAGGGGAAGATAATAGCCTTACTAAAACTAATGGGAGTCTCTCCTGAATCATAGATATAATTAACTAGGGATAAAACATGCTCAAAAAATATTAGGGGGGCATTTTTAAAAAATTCTGCGGTCACACGGTCAGGTCCAGGAGCCTTATTACTTTTCAGATCACTTACCACATAAGTAAGCTCATCACAACAAAAAGGTGCATCCAGAGAAAATTTCGGGAAGCAGAAAAAATTTCGGGTTCAGCGAAAAGAACTATTGAAGAATTAGATGAGGAAGGATTTAACAATTTTTCAAAATGAGAGACCCATGCACACATTTTAATATTATTACCGCAAATAAAATTTATAATTTTAAAACTATTAATTAGTTTCCATAATTCTCTAGTATTAGTGATAGACCTAAATTTCTTACTCAATAGATTATAGAAAAGAATTTTTGCATTTTTACAGATATATTTATATTGCTTGTTGGCATCAATATATGCCGCTTTCACAAGTGTGGAGTTTGTTTTCTGAAATAATTTCAAAAGAGTAAATGACTTTAATCTAGCTCTTAAACAAGAATAATCAAACCAGGGTTTTTTTCTGTATTTGCGAATAAAAGAAGGATTTGCTCGATTAATAGGCCAAGAGGTTTTTACTGCATCTAATAATACATTCAACCATTGTTGAGGTTCGGTAGGAAATAGAGAAATTTTATTTAAGGAGACCTCTAAATTATTTTTATATTGCGAAGATAAATCATCAAGCCACATTAATTGAGGTAGTGGGGGGAGAATGTTATCAGTACAAGAATTTTGAAAGGAAATAATACAGTTAATTGGAAGGTGATCGGAGAAATAAAAAGGCAGAACTTTAAAATCCTCAATAACAGAAATGATATCCGATGATGTGCAACAGAGATCTATTACAGAGCAACCTAGCGGACTTATATAAGTATACTCACCATCAGTATCTCCCCGAAAACGACCGTTAAGAATAATCAAGTCCTGGTTATCACAGAATTCCAGAAATTTGGTGCCCCTACCATTCAGAATTCCATCCTTGGAAGATCTAAACTGCCCACATTTTGTATTATCGTAAAACAACTCCTCAGGAAGAGCCTGCGAAGAAGCAAGCCTGACATTCATATCCCCTACAACAATTAGTTTTAAAGAAGAATGATCATTCACAAAATTGGTTAAATTTTGAAAATCCTCATCCCAAGAGGTAGAACTTAAATAGACAGGAATAATAAAAAATTCTTGGAATGAGGTATTGATATGAATAACATTTTTACCACCAATATTTGAAAAACGAATATTATTACTTGGCAACGAAGATCTGATACCATATAGCTCACCTCCCTTAGCCCTGCCGTACTTGGAAGACCTAACCGCAGAAATCCAACATAAATTAAAGTCTGAAAAATATTTTTTATAAAAATCAAAGTTCACTTCTGTAATGAAAGTTTCGATAAGAATAAACACATCATAAGTTTTATTGAAATCTAAAAACATAAATTCCTCTATTTTACTTTTTAAACCTGAAATATTATATGAAATTATAGACAAGTTATTATCAGAGGTAATCTTTGATTCCGAAACTTTGTCACCAATATTACATTTCCGGCCGACGGCGCAACCTCAGGATGAAAGCTTTGCTTGGTGTAGAAGAGGAGGAGGGGGCGATGATCTAGCCCCAGAGAAGACACAATTGTGTGATGACTTATCTGCTGGATGGGGATCTGACAGAAGAGACTCGATAAAATTAACAAAATTAAGCCCCAATAACTGTGGTAATTTTTCATGTCCATTTCCATCACCAAACCTGAGTCCCTGCGTAAATGACCATTCAAATCTGCTCCCATTGACAATCAAATGCTCTCCTGATAGAAAAACTTTTTCATTTGGGCTTCTACGCAAAATCTCTCTTTTTAATAAGAGGAGCCTGGATCTTTTTTTCCTTGAGTTTACAGGCAAATCCTGATGTACAATGAATCCTGTATTCTTTAAACATCTACATGCACTCAGTACATTCTGCCTGTCTTGAAAATGCGTAAATGTAACTAAAAGGGGCTGATTCTGAACAGGTCTAGAAGCAAGTTGAACCACACTTAAAAAATCTTTGTTAACATTAACCTGCAAAACTTGAAGACAAAAATCTGTCACTACAATGCGTAAATTATCTTCTGGGTTATATTTGAGGCCTCTAAAAATAAGATTATTACGCATTGTTCTATATTCAATAGAGTCCAGTTTCTTCTCGGTTTTATCCTGAAATGATTTCAATAAACCAATATCTTGCTTCAGTCGCCTATTTTCTTCGATTAAACTAGAATAGTTCTCTTGAAGAAGTTTAACATCATCCCTTGTAGCAACATTTGCTAACTTAGAGTCTAAGAGGCTATTCATAACACTTGACATAGACTCCATGAGCTGCCCCAAAGACAACTGACCAAGCTCTTGAGAGGGGGAAAGTCCAGCCAATTCCTTCAAAGCAAAAGACATTTTACTTTTTTTAACAGTAAATTCAGGAGAACTTCTAGATCTCTTTGGGCGAGGGGGCTGTGAAACTGGAGAAGAAGGCTGTGAAATTTTTGGAGGCATACAAATTCGCCAGTAACTTGCCAAGTATATGAAATTCAAATACCTCGACAGGGCTCCAAAATAAAATTAATTTAATAGACAATATTTAGATATATCACTTTAAATGTATTTAAATATGTAAAATGTATTTATTCACTTCATAAATAATCATTTATCAATGGAAGTAATAGTTAAATAAGAAACACTGTCAGATAGGTAAACTTCCAAATAAAAACAAAGTTCACTTGATAACAGAGGTCAATGCACTCTAGACTATACGTCTATTGGCCGATCAGCTGAAGATAATTCAGTCAGTGAATCGTCATTAAATCGTCATAAGTGACGTAGAGCAACCTCACTAACTAGCACGTACGTAATTTACGTCACACAGACATACCTGTGCATGTATCCACATTAATAATTTTAATAGGAATTATTTCCTCTCGTTTCTCGAAATTGGCTCGATAGAAAATTTTGTAACTTCGCAGGCACTCTGAGAACACTTTACACTAAAAGTCTGCCAAATTTCAGCACAAAAAAATATCTTTAAACCACTGAAATATCACAATAATCGAGACGCGATGTTACCAGTATGACGTTCAACTGAGACTCTGGTCTATATATATATATATGTTACGTTAACGTCAATCACCAGGAACTAATAATCCCTTTTTGTCATCAAAAACAAAATAAATTAACTGCAGTGGAATTGCAGGATCTTTATATTGTAAGTTACATAACATTTTTTAATACAAAAAGTAAAAAAAAAAAAAAATTCACAGAAAAGTCAAATTGATTAAATGAAAAAGAAAAATCAAGAAAAAAACACGCCGTGTCAATTTTAATAATACTTTATTGTATTTTCGCAAGTTACACGTCTATACCAAACACGCAGTATAAATTCGAAATAGATTACACAAATAGTATAATTAATGTGGGTAACTGGTTCGACTATCTCCGTTAATATTCGGCATTCTTTCGGCAAGATGTCATCATGATTTTTAACATTGAAAATGTTTTATGGGAAGGTAATAATATGAATGTAATGAAATATAACGACACTTTTATTATATAGAATGGGAGTGATTGGAACATTCTAATCCCGAATGAGTGCCGAACGTTTACGCAGACAGTAGAACCAGTTACCTTGTCAAAAATCATGTGTTTGAATTAATAACAATTTGATCTTTTTTTGTAGGGGGTAGAAGGTTATCTTTCTATAGATGTGTAATCAAATTCGATTTCAAACTGTTCTTTATATATATATATAGAGTGGTTAATGGCATCAATAGCCTTGGTCTTTAGCCATTTTTCTCAAACTGTTGTTTTTACCAATGAATGTTGCTATGATATAGTCCAAAAAAAAACCATAAAACATTTTCAATGATTGGTAATTTTGTGAATATCAGTTAGTAGTTATAATTGGTGCGTTCTGGCGGCAAAATGTTTGAGCCACAGGCACTTACGAATCTACGCCCGAAGGCAGGGGTCTGGCGCGCGGCTACAAAATTACGATGAGACCCCTAAGTGATTTTTAACCTGGGAAAAATTTTTTTTTTGAGCCGGGAGATGGCATGCGAGGCATGCGGCTACGTTTTGAAAAATCTACATTGTTATGTGTATTATTATTTATGAGCTATATATATATGAGATTAGCCTGCGGCTATGTTTTATAATATACCAGACCTGAGTCGAGCAAACCAACATTTTGCTTTTTTTATTAAGAACGGTCAAACGTAACTATTATTTATATTGTAATTATAATTCATTCAGTACTTCCGCGATGGATTTATATAATAATTTCTACTCGACATTGCTACATATAGGACATGATGTTGGAATTTTTGTCAAGTGCAAACTCAGACATAAATTTCATAGTTATAAATCATGGTTCACCCCTGATTGTAATATAGCCAAAACATTTGGTAAAAAAATCTTTTAGAAAATGCAAAAAATTAAAATTTCGTGAAGATGTATTAAAGTTATAATTATCGGCCAAAAGAATTTTTAGAAAAACCGTATTAAGTGTAAAATATGATTATTATAAAGAAATTCGATCAAAATTTAACTTCGCAAATAATTCAAAAGATTTTTGGCATGCAGTAAGAGTATTTCAAAATAAAAATGTTAATAAAAATGAAATCGAAATGAATGTCTGGGAAAATTTTTATAAAAATATATACCCGGAACTTTTATGCAATGATCTTGACTACTTCGAGGTACATTGTCCCATCCTCGATGAGATTTTACTCTGGAGGAATTGATAAATAGCATCGGAGCGTCAAAAAAAAAATAAAGCTACTGGTCCAGACTTACTAAAAAATGAATTTTTTAAAATTGTACCCCTTTCCTGGAGGCACTATTTGTTGAATATGTTCAATAAAATGTGGAATGATGAGGTGATACCTCCCTCTTGGTGTCAAGTTTACACGAAAATGTTATTTAAGAAGGGGGATCCCCTTAGTCCTGCTAACTATAGGCCGATCTCATTAGTGAACACAGTTACAAAAATATTTACTTACATTCTAAACACTAGGCTTTCCAAGTGGGCCGAATTGTATAACATAATACCTAATGAACAACTAGGCTTCCGTCGAAATAAAGGATGCCGCGATGGAATTTTCATTTTAAGTTCTGCGATTAATAATTCAACTGCGTGCTACAGGCGGGCAGATGTATGGGATCATTGTTGATTTTCGCAGAGCTTTCGATTCGGTCTGTCCCATCAAATTATGGGAGAAACTGCTAAATTTAGGTGCTAATGGCCGTTGTGGAAGGGGATTCAAGATCTAAAGATATAAATATTACAGAAGGCGTCCTCCAAGGTGAGATATTAGCCCTTTATTATTCTCCTTATACCTGAGCAATATAATTGAATTCTTCGAAAACAATGGGGCCCGCGGAGTCAATATTAAAACTAATCAAGAACTTTTAATGCTGCTTTATGCAGATGACATTGCCATTCTAGCGCCGTCCTGGAGAGATGCACAAGTCAGTCTTAATATTTTGTATAAATACTGTCGCGAAAACTCATTAGAAGTCAATCTATCGAAAACGGTGATAGTTTCTTTCAAGAAATCGGGGAGAAAAAATTTAAAAGCGCTATATTACAATAATGAACCTATTCAGTTTAAACAGAATTTTAAATATCTGGGTGTACCGTTTTCTTCTAGCGGAAAATTTAGGTTAGCAGCAAATTATTTTTCTTCTAAAAGCCAAATAGCTATCCCCCAAGTTTTAAATATTCTTTGTAAATGTAAATCTTACACATGGTATGCAAAATTGAAGCTATTTAATAGTTAAATAAAGTCAACCTTATTGTACTGCTCGGAAATCTGGGCCCTCCAGTACGAAAATATTGTTGAAAAAATTCAAATAAAATTCTTTAAATTACTTTTAAGTCTGCCCGTACATACTCCTGACGTGTATGTGAGATTAGAATCCTGTCAGCTCCCTCTGAAATGTACAATATTCAAAAGAATATTAAAATGGTGGCATAAGCTATTAGTCATGCCTTCGGATTCTCTTCCAAGAGTATGATTTTAAGCTTATTGGAAGTAATGGAAACTCAAAAACTCCCTTTCAATTGAGCGGTTAAGCTGTACCATATGCTAATTGAGATTGGTGCTCAAGATATATGGCAGTTACAAGATCCAGAAATCCTGAAAAGCCTACAAGAGAAGTACAATAATAACTGTAGGTGTACCGATATAAATAAAGCACTAATTTCTTCTTATAATATCCATTTTAGAAATGTATTACCTTCCCTCTTCATTCAGCAGCCTTATCTTAATTTAAATATAAATTATGTAAAGTTAAAAATTTTAGCACAAATACGCTTAGCATCCAAAAAGTTCCCAGTGTTATATTTAAATGGCAAAAAATGCAATTCGAGCCCGATAAAGAGTGTACATTATGTAAATTGAAAGAACCAGATAGTTTAGAACACTTTTTTCTAAATTGTTCATTGTTTAGCTCTACCCGCCAAAAATGGCTAAGTAAATATATTAGTTGTTACTCTGACCCTTTTTTCCAGTTAACAGATCTTAATTCGATTGAAAAAGTTAAATATTTAACTTTTATAAACTTTAAACGCTTTTAAACTTTTTATTGTTTAATAAAAAACAATAACAAAACAAAATTATCTGTTTCATGATTTAATCTGTGTAATAATGTATTGTTTCCTCTTTCTTTGTTTATCTCAGTTCGATTGACTGGTAAGTTGTGTGTTAGCAACTCGACATTGTCGAGCAGCCCCACTGACAATTCTTTACGAATAAAGTGTTTCTCTCTCTTTTATTATACTAAACAAGCCCTCAACTTGAGAGATAAATAAATTAATTGCTGCCACACATTCATTTATTTATTATAGTAATTGGAATTATTCTGCTAATTTCAGTCAATTTTTTTAATTTTCTCAATAAATGCTGTCCCCTTGGTTTAGTTTATTGTAATTTTTATGTCTATTTGGAAATTATTCATTTACAATTATATCATATTGCATTATATATATTTATATATATCACTTTAATTTTGTAACAGTACTATTTACAAGATTTCTTTCTTTTCCTCTTTTGTTTGGTTTTTGTTGTTTTGATTATAGTTATGTATTTCCATTTAAAATGTAAAGGATTAATTTTTTGTGAATCTTAATTAAGTATTTTATAATTATGTAAAAGATTTTTCATTTTACCTTTATTGTATTTTTTGATATATTGTAGCAACTCCATGCTATAAAAAAGTGTATTCTTTTAAAGCATCAAAATATAATAATAATAATTATAATTATGGAAGATCTCTCGACCGTTAACTTGTATGAAGGAAAGGATTTTGAGTTTCGGTCTTTTTTAACCAAAAATAAAAAAAACTTAAATTTTTGCTAACGTTTCGACAAATATATTGTCTTTTTCAAGGCCTACAACATATAAATACAATAGGTTATTTTTTGAAAGTCAAAATCAAAAACAAAACAAAAAAAAAATAGAAAGTAATAATAATTAAAATTATGGATTAATTTATAAAACATTTTTTTGGTTTACTTACATAAAAAATAAAAAATATAAAAAAAACTAATAAAAAATCTTTAAAACATATCCAACTTGAAAACTTATGTAAAATTTAGAATTAAAAAGTTGAGAACACCTCAACAACACAGAGAAAAGTGAGTATATTTATAACGGGACTAGAGGAGAAAGGGGTCTATTTGGAAAAACAAGGTCAGGGATTAAGAAATCAGGTTTTAGAAATCAGGTGTTTAGTGAGTGCTGTTATGTTATCAGAGTTAGGTTTTACCAACATGACTATGACTTTAGAAAAAACAAACCTAACTCTGATAACATAACAGCACTCACTATACACCATACTGAAAAAAGACACGATTTTGACTTTTCTAACACCATTATTTTGGCAACTGAACATAATAGGAAAAAACTTAATTTTTTAGAAATGCTTAATATAAAAAAAGAGAAAAATTCTATTAATTATAGGACAGATACCAACGGTCTCTCTTTAATTTATCATAACCTGATTTCTTAATCCCTGACCTTGTTTTTCCAAATAGACCCCTTTCTCCTCTAGTCCCGTTATAAATATACCTGCCTGCCTTTCACTATGGTTTATTTTTTCACTTTTCTCTGTGTTGTTGAGGTGTTCTCAACTTTTTAGTTCTAACTTTCACATAAGTTTTCAAGTTGGATATGTTCTAAAGATTTTTTATTAGTTTTTTTTATATTTTTTATGTAAGTAAACCAAAAAAATGTTTTATAAATTAATCCATAATTTTAATTATTATTACTTTCTGTGGTTTTTTTTTTTTTTTTTTTTTTACTTTCATAAAAAACTAAAATAACCTATTGTATTTGTATGTTGTAGGCCTTTAAAAAGACAATATATTTGTCGAAACGTTGGCAAAAATTTAAGTACTTTTATTTTTGGTTAAAAAAAGACCGAAACTCAAAATCCTTTCCTTCATAATAATTATAATTCATTTACAATACATGCTTATAATATATTTTGAATATTGGCTTTGATATGTACATTTTTAACAAAAATGTATTAATGTTTTCCAACTATTTTCTTGTTGGAATTAACAGCTGGAAATATTCTTTGTTTTGTAGACAAAGTGAAACTTCTATAAGCAAGATCATAAGGGGCAATATCTTTTACCTTGTCGGCTAATAAATGGTAAGCGAAGTATATTAAGTAATTTGGATCTGCCGTTAATTTATGTTAGTTAATTTATGAAATTGATACTATATGTTTAGGTTTCAATTTTTGAAAATGTGGCTGGGTTCGCAATGCTGGATAACATCGATTATTTTATCCGTCGTAGCATGCATATTAGTTTTATTCCTGACCAGTTTCGGATATTCATCCATCGTCAGAGCAAATTCACCAAGTTTGTGTAGAGAGTTCATATCAACAAAATGTATCTGTAGATTCACCTGAGTCTATAGACTATTCTGCAGACCCACCTGAGTTTTTTCTGCGACAACTGAGTCTACAGAAACATTTCGTTGAAGTGAACTCTCTACACAAACTTGGTGAATTTGCTCTGACGATGGATGAATATCCGACACCGGGCATGCTACGACGGATAAAATAATGGATGTTTCAATTTTTATTTGCATAATTTGTTAGTTATCTATCTTCTTAAGCTTTGTTCATCCCAGGGGATAAGATTAACTCAGTGGTAGTGCAAGGAGCAAGGAGTAGCTACGCGATGGTATCGTGTTCCTACCCTTAGATTATTCTCGGCTCCAGAAGCTTCTATCAGGTGAAGGGCAGTGCTGTCTATAGCGAGAGGAACACTGTCTGCATATTAGCAGGGCACTTAAAAAAATAACTTATCTCATTAAATTTATTATAAGCCAAATATCCTTTAGTAATTTGATTTGGTGCGCTCGGGAATTTTGAATGCTACATTTCAAAATCTATATATATATATATTTGTTTTTATCTTTGTCTGTGTTTGCCTCTGCAATTTACAGAGGAATTGCTTGCTAAAATTTTACAGTTATAAATAGAATTTTTTTTTTTTTTTTTTTTTAATATAATGAATTAAATGCACAAACATTAAAAATTATTGTGGTGGTTGGTTCCGCAGAGCTGGAAAGCATCAGAGATATTTTCCGTGGTAGCCTGCTTCATTTTGTGGTCATCGACCGGTTACGGGCGTTCGCCCATCTTCAGGATGCGTTTTTCAGACAGTGTGACAACACAGACTTGCACAGAGCAAACTTAGTTTTCACACTCCACGGTTTATGCATATATGTAGAAATTGATTTTGCACTATGCAGGTCTGTGTGTTAACGCACTGTTTTATCAAGACATCCTGATGATGGGTGAACGCTCGATAACCTTCTTAACAAAACACAAAATTATCTCTGATGATTAAACAGGAGTGTGTAAACTAATTTTACTCTGTGCAAGTCTGTGTTGTCACACTGTCTGAAAAACGCATCCTGAAGATGGGCGAACGCCCGAAACCGTTCGATGACCACAAAATGTAGCAGGCTACCACGGAAAATGTCTCTGATGCTTTCCAGCTCTGCGGAACCTACCAGCATAACAACAAAATATTTCTTTCAAATATAAAACTTTTAATGAAAATAACTTCAGAAAAGCTACGTCACACATGGGTTCTCTATTTTTTCATTACCTTTTTACACTGTTACCTAGACTATAATATCAAACATAATCGAACCAAACCTAACACTAAGAAGTGAGATAGAACCTAACGTCTCAGGGGGGAGTTAAATATATTTAAATACTTATATCATATATTATTTTTATTTATTTATTTATTTAACGGATTATAAATCCTTTGTATATAGTTTTAATTCAGCTATCAACATCAACAAGTGCTTACAACGCTTAAAAATGCCATAAAGATATAGAAGTAAGATACATTAAAGAAAAATACAGTAACAATGAGATGATTGTACGCCAATGGCCAGAGGAGTTTTTAAAGACAAAAAAATTTGTTGCTCTACGATTCGGGCATCAATGGTACCTGTCGCGTATTGCTACCCGAATTGATAACAGAGGAGACAAATAGTTGTGGGAGTGAAAAAAATATTTAGTCAAGTGATACTTCCGGTTGAGGAATTTTGGCAGATGACATACTGTCGGATGCTATGGGTTAGCTAAACGGTATATAGGGTTTGAATTATCTAGGATTTTTCGTTTTTGTGTTTTTGAGCTATGTAGTTCAAACACACACACACAACACACACACACACAGATCATTTTCCAAAAAAAAAAAAACCACTTTTCTGGACTCAGGGGACCTCAAAGTGAATATTTCCGGTGAGAAACTTGAAAATTTGGCACGATTACAATACTTCCTCTTACTAGGAGTAAGAGAAAGTAAAAACAGGCCTATTATTAAGATTTCATTCAGTTTAGAACGGAAGTTATTTTTTAAGAATTTACTTTTTGATCTCAGATGTTTTAACCTCAATAGTTATTGGTAAATGGTTAGAAAGGCAAAAAAGAAAAGAAAAAATAATACATGTCTAAAACTTAGTAAATTCAAAATAATATCCGATAAATTAACACACATATCTATTTCGGACGACCCCTGACCCACAATATACGAAAATCCCCCATATTTATCTCCTTTTATATCAAACAACTTTCATAATACTTTTTTTCTTATTTCTTATTTAATCTTTATGTTTTAGTGAACAACGAATAGGGGGAAAACCAAGTTTAATTTTAACTAAAATATAAGATAAACAAATTATTCCTCCATAAGATCACAATATATAAGACTGGTAATACGACAATAAACACATACGATTCACCAAGTTCTAGTGCCAATTAAATTCGGTCTTAATATTCTGTGCTACAATTTCATCAAGCATGAATCACACGTAAGTTGTGTTTAAAGTTTACCTTAATTTGCTAGAGATAATGCAAAAAAAAAAAAGATTTCTGTAACAGCGGTCGATCGGGAACGTAATATGTTCGTTCTTGAGAAATGTCAGTTATTTTGGAATAATTGAATTATAAAGTAGATTATTGTGTAGTTCAAAAAAGTCAGGTTTTTCCCACACTGTCGCTTACTTTACATTCGTGTTAAATATTACATTTATTTTTTACTAAATAAATAATTGGATAAATGATATTATAAATAATTTTATGAAAAAATGTTTTTCTAATGCAATGTAAACAAAGGAAGTTCAGAAAAATATGTTTGAATAATATATTTAGCTCTGATTAAGGGAAACTGACAGCATTGCTGAAATTCCAAATTCTTGAAGAAAATGCGACCTATCTATGGGATTTTGCTTCTTTTGATTGTTACTTCCTGTTACTCCTAGTAAGGATTGTAATCGTGGCAAATTTTTGATATCGTGTTTTCACCGAAAATACAGTTTTTGACGTTTCCTGAATGCAAAATAATGTGGTTTATAGAAAATGGTGTGTTTACGTGTTCGCGCATATGTATGTGATCCGTAAAGCTCAAAAAAAAGAAAATGTAGAAAGTTCAAACTTGATATTCTGTTTAGGTATCACGAAAGGATCCGACAGTAGGTCATCTGTCAAAATTCCTCAACCGAAAGCACCTCTTACTGAGTGTTTTTTCCTTTCTTGCGATTTCTCAAAAATGGATCAGACGATTTTTTTTAAACTTCATATATCAACTAAACATACAACGATATACAACTTTAATTTAGAACGTTACTCTGAAAAAAATGCCTTTAAGGGCAATTTTGTGGAGGGTGGTGGGTTAGGTTTTCCTCTAAAGTGGTATTTCAGTTTACTACACAATTATGTCATCTAAATAATATTAATTAGAATGATTCCGAGTTTGAAGAAAATCGAATTACTGGAAGTGTGTATTTATTGAAATGTATTTTTCAGTTTTCTGTTATTTTCTATAAAACGGCTCCAACGACTTTCTTTAAACTAGGTATGCACACTACACTTATAAAGTGCTACAACTTTTATTTGAAACATTTCTCTTGGTAAAGTCATTTACGGGGGCTTTTGGGGGAAGGTCGGCGTTGTATTTTTTTCTAGTCTAATCATATTTTTCTCGCGCTAACCGTACGCTGAGTCCCGTACGCTATCAGTCCCGTACGCTAACCACTTAGCTATTCTCTTCCCTTAATCATAGTTGATTACAAAATTGTACCATCTAAACAAAATAATTAGAAATAAACAGATTGGCAAAATTCGGAGTTTCAAGAAAATTAGTGAAGTCTAATCATATTTTTTTTTAAAGAAGACACCTCGACATCAATGGTCATTGGCGCCCGGAGACTACTTAGTGCATTGCCGGCCTCCGGACAGTGTTCTCTCGTTACAGACAACACTGTCCATCACCGGGCAGTGACGTGTAGAGGCTCCTGGGAAGAAAAAATCTACGGGTAACACAGCCGGACTCGAACCCGGGTCCTCCACGTGGGACTCCAGTACGCTATCCACTTAGCTATTCCCTTCCCTTAATCATAGTTGATTACATAATTCTACCATCTAAACAAAATAATTAGAAATAAATAGATTGGCAAAATTCGGAGTTTCAAGAAAATTAGTGATCCAGAAGTGCGTTTTTACTGAACAGTTTTTTTTTCAGTTTTCGATAAATTTAATTAAATTGGTATACTAATTATAAAATTTGTCAATTACAACTTTGAAAACTGGAGTAAGAGAACGTTGTGTGTTTCATACATTTGGGGAGGGGGCAATTACCTCAAATATGACACGATCGATTTTCTTGGAATACTAAGTGCCATTTTTATTTGTAAAATTTGAAACAATTCGTTTTTTGAGAAATCTAGATGTTAGATTTCTAATGTTATTGATACACTGTGATTGGCACTATCTTCTTAACTAAACATAAAGTCTATAGTATTTTATCCGTCGTAGCATGCATATTCCTTTTGTCCTTTTATGAAATTTCTTATCGCCGTCCTCCTAATAAAAATGACTTAATAAAACACTGAGCATACTTAACACCACAATTAAAATAATTATAAAGTACTCTTCAAAACATGCTATTTATTATACACTATTTTCTAATGTTTAATCATTGTTTATAGTAATTCCATGTTGTCATTAAACACACACACACACACACACACACACACAGAGTAACATAACCTTACAGCCAACTGCACATATATACAATCAACAAACCAACAATAATAAGAATTATTGCGTTAAGTGAACTCTCTACAAGAACTTGGTGAATTTGCAATGACGATGGGTGAAAATCCGAAACCGGATAAAAAAGAATATTCGCGCTACGACAGATGAAATAGTAGACGCTATCTAACATTGCGGACCGATCCACATATTCAATAAAATATAATTACTCCAAGTACACTAGTACCAGCTTTAGCTACACACCACTGGGCTAGCTGTAAAATAAAGTTTGAATATTTCAAATCAGATTTATTGTTCCCAATCTCACAATGAACTTATGTTTTCTAGATTCATATCCTTACTATTTTTTATCTTGCTGGGAATAATCACCCTATCAACATCTAGTCCAGAAGTACATAGTCGACAAGAATCAAAACAACAGAATATAACTCAAGAATTACAAAAAGTAATTACACAAGGATGCCTTGATCTGCCACCAAAAGAAAAATTTAATAACTCAAATGTAAGTTAACTGATTTTTCAATTTGAAATTATACATATTACTTTTTATATAAAATGTTCATTAACTCTGGTATTATTTCTTTCTTTCACCAGTATTTTAGAGGAGAATGGTATCTAAGTAGATATTATGTACTAAACTTCCCGAGAAAAGATGAAATAACATCATTTTGTGTTTATAAGCGCTATGAATTATCTTGGCTAGGAAGAGCAACTGAATATTTTCACCACTATAGCATTAGGTATGTAATTTTCACTTTTACATTTATATATACATATAAATAATGATGGTTGGTAGGAAGGGATTGGCTCAGTGGTAGCGGGTTGGACTCTCACCGGATACCGGGTTTGAGTCTATTATGGCATATCACAAGCCAAATTATTTCCTTGCTATCTGCAAGGAGCGGCAAGGTCTTATGAATGTATACATAGCCAACTAATGGTTGGGGAAAAGCACCGTCCTACTGCCCTACCACACGTGTTAAAATTGAAGGAAGAAAAGACAGTGGAGGCCCATCTTCAAGAGCTCTCACCATCTTCAAGGACAAAGACGCCTTCCGTGCGATCAGCCAACCACAAATATCCAGTCTACACACAACACACTTGCCTATCTCTGTCTCTCACTGAGAGTCTCTCCCCTCTCTTAATCTCTAAATGACTTCCTTAGAATCTTAAGTATATATATATATATATATATATATACATTAATTATAGTGGAGCAGTAATAGCATTTATTTATTAATTTTTTAACTCCTGAATCTCCCACTACAGGTAAAGTGCTGCCCCTTAGATATTCTTTCTTCCTAGAAGCGTCTACAGCTCACCGTCCGTTGATGGACAATATTGTCTATAGCGAGAGAACAATGTCCGGAGGCGGGCAGTGCACTGAGAAGGGTCTGGGTCCCAATGACCGTTGACGTTAGCGCGCTTAAATTAAAAAAAAAGGCAAACTCCTTGAATTACAACGAACAATTAGAAAATGATTTAAATTTTCATTTAAATCACCAATCTGACCATAACATTTATTGCCAAAGAACAGTATGCACTGAGATGCAATTATCCTTCTTTAACACATAGTTAACAGTCTTCTTTTTAGCAAACGTATACCTACTAGAATTTTTATGCTCCCTAAAAACTTCAATCTGTGATGCTAAATTATATATTTCTAGTTGCTCCTAGGCTTTTTATTTTTCTCAAAACTGAATATTTTGAAGTTTTAAAAGATCTCCTAACTTAAATCTTAAAATATAATTATTTATTTTGTTAACGAAATATGTAGGATTTAATAATCTCTTTCCCAATCGTTTTTGGTAGTCTAGATCAGTGGTCTACTAACTTTTTGAACGCGAACCCCTAAGCGAAAGTAATTATAAGTAGTAACCCCTAGGCAATATAATATAATATTAAAAATTACATTTGCGAATGTGAGCAATGTGATTGTATCTGTTTAGCAACACTGGAAAAATCTTGGTTTGATGCCCTCCGTTAATGCAACACAAAGATCTGTTTCTAACTGTAATTTATTTCTGTATTTGGTTTCAAATGTGTTTCATAGCAGAATGTAGAACCAAACAATAAGATTGCATTCGTTGCTCTGTTTACTAAATCTGGATATTCGGTTTCCAATTCTATCCGCTAATTTATGTAGAGATTTTTCATTAAATTCGGATTGTAATGTTGTTCTTTGTCTCTTGTCATAGAATGGTTGAATTGCCGAACTTATGGCGTCGGAAGGAAAAAAATTCAGTAATTAGATTTTCAAGAATCTATTGTTTTTGGGTTCTAGAATACATATTCGGACGAGAAGGAATTGGATAGAATTTTGAGTCTAAATGAATCTCCTGAAATAAAACTGTTCAAATAAATTAGAGAAATGAACATATAAAATCTATTTTTTATGTAATAAATTACTCATATTTTTTACGTGTCAGAAAAATTTGCTAAACTTCCACCATAAATACATAATTTCTGCTAAATTTTCCGCAATTTAATGTTTCCTTGAATAATCGCAAGTGATCTTAAGCGTACTTCTTCAGGAGGATGGCTATAAGATTAGACAGGCTGCGGAGAAGAACCACAGAAAAGCGTCGCTCTAGGGGCGGGAACCCGGACATTTGTCCGGTGGGCCATTTTGGCTGGAAGAATGAGAAAAATATTGATATGTTAATCCTAAATTAATAGAAACATTCACATATCGATTGTTTCGTTCGCTAATAATTTACAGTGCGTAGTGTATTTACATTGTTTATGTCAACAAGATAAAAATTATTGAAAAACCAACGCAGAATTTGTAAAGAATGATGCTTGAACTTGTTCCAACATGCATATACTTTTCTCTACAGAATAGCATTAGCATGCGATTTCAGTTTGTGTTAGAACATGCATAGACTTGCTTAAATATATATATATATGCTAATACTATTCTGTTGAGAAAAGTATATGTATGTTGGAACAAGTTCAAGCATCATATATGAATTTATATATTTTCTTGTGGGGCGGTAATTTGTCTTTTTGTCCGGGGCGACATAACCGCCAGAGCTGGCGCTGACATCAAGTATTTTGAAGGGAAACTTGGTGTACCCCTAAATATCAGTTTGTTATACGTAAATATAAAACTGAATATACAAAAAGGATTATATAAAGTTATTATATTATTTATTGTGGTTCCGCAGAGATCGAAAGCATCAGAGATATTTTCCATGACAGTCTGCTTATTTTTTGTGGCCATCAGTGATTTCCAATTCAAACTTTATATCTTATTTATTTTTTATTCTTTTCTGTTATTTTTTTGTTTAATGTATTTTATTATCATTTTATTAAAAACCAATAAGTCATTCAACAAATTGCAAATATATTTTTCCAAAAAATACATTTCAGTTTATCTATATTTGAAAATAAGTAATGCCTCCTTAATGCCAAAGATCATGACTACACTAATGGATGATGATGGTTCTGCCAGTTAAATAATATCAAAGATTAACATTAAAGTTTCAGTTTAAATTTTGAATAAAATTTTGTCAGTAAGCGAAGTATAAGCGGATATGTGCATGCGCACACTTCAAGATTTTTTTCTATTCATGGTCATAAATGATTTTTCCTTGACAGGAAAGCATTTTGATTTTTGATGTTAAGCTAAATATAAATATAGTATAGTTTAGGTTTATTTTACAACTTATTAACTTTCTATTTTTAGAATGAGCAAATTTGGAGGTGAACACCATCAACTGTTCTCAGAAACAAATCATGTTATGTACAGAAATTTCTCTGGAAAATACTACTTACGCTATGGAGGCAGAGGTTTGTATAAATATTCATTTTTCATATATGTTTGTATGGGCGGGAATAGCTAGGTGGTTAGTGCGTTGGACTCCAGTCCAATGCCACCCTTAGATTTTTTCTTCTAGGAGCCCCTACAGCTCAGTGATAGCTACAGTTCTGTAGCAAGAGAACACTGTCAGGAGGCCGGCCGTGCACTGAGAAGGGTCTGGGCTTTAATGACCATAGATATTGACGCGCCTTGTCATAAAAAATATTTATATATATACCCGTTTTTGTTTGTAGTATATGTTTCGTTTGTTGTTTTTATCAAACTATAATTGTATTCTGAAACTAGAGATTGGGCCACTTATCTAAATATAAGTGAGCAGTATTACATGCCTACAACACCAAACGTATTTGGATCTGGAAATTTGGACGCGCGGCCCCTCTATGCTCTAATGATTTTTTTTAAAAAATCTGTGTGTAACGGACTTTCATCACTATGCCGTTTACCAAGATTTAAGTTATAAAATTTTTTTTCAAACTTATAATCTTTACCAAATGTTGCTTGTCTTCAATTTGGAGAAAACCTAAACTTAATAAAATGACTTTCCAAAAACCAAACACTGCTCACCCCCAGAAACTTCATTAAATGAATTTCTTCGTATAAAAGTTTATAAATCTCTGTGTTCATAGTTAGTGCAACAAATTTAATGAAATACGCAATTCCAGTCAACCGATTTCCTTCAAACTCAGAATTTGGATAACGTATTTAA
The DNA here is from genome assembly GCA_011037195.1 of Triatoma infestans. Taxonomy (NCBI): domain Eukaryota; kingdom Metazoa; phylum Arthropoda; class Insecta; order Hemiptera; family Reduviidae; genus Triatoma; species Triatoma infestans. The sequence goes on from JAAEAF010000232.1 coordinate 92,673, forward strand.
TTCTAATTAATATTATCTGGATGATAGAACTGTTTAATAAACTATAATAGCACTTTAGAGGAAAACGTAACCTCGCCCTTCTCCCAAAAACTGCTTTACATGAATTTCTCCTGGAGAAATGTTTAAATAAAAGTTGTAGCACTTTGTTTGTGTAATAAGTGTAGTTGATACAACAAGTTTAAAGAATATCGTTGGAGCCACTTTTTGAGGAAATTGCAAAAATTGAGAAGTGATACTTCAGATTCAATTAAGTTATTTGTTACATGGGTTGTGCAGGTTAATTCTCAAAACTGATAGTTATTCCCAAATATATAGTTCTTCAACGATTTCCGGTTTACCTCTGACAAAATAAAAATAATGCTCTGTTCCGTTGCTTTTCTTCTACGCTGATTAATGTAAGACAATATATTAACTGAACAAGCGATTGTCGATTCAAATACTAAATTTGTTTGAAAACATCTCGAATGATTTGTCTTTATACAAGAATGCTGACTGCACCAGATATAAATCGACCATGTTTTCTTTTCGGAAAGTCTAGACTCGTTGGTCTATTGGCTAGCTCACCGCTTTCGTGCGAGAGTTTAGGGTTCGATTCCCGTGAGGGCAAAGTCGATATTTACCCTGCATCGTGATAAAAATGGGAAGCTACAGTTAGTACGCCCTAGGTAGCCAAGGCCGGAACTAAATGGCGTTGGAACAGCGGCGTACTTACCACACGCCCCCTATTCTAATCGCCGTCTGGCACGCATTGGCCCTTCATCGGCTGTTGCGGCATGGGTTTTTTCGAAAAAATTGGTTTTTAGTGGGTTCTATGGAATTTATGAATTGGATTTAAATTAAAACAGTCATAAGTAATGTTGTCTGGCTGTCAACAGGGAACTGCTATATATTGTAGCCACAATCAGGCGTAACTTAAAGCCCTAAATACTATCAAGTACATTCCTTCTATCAAGCATTATTATCAGAATTATTATGGTTACCTAACGTGTAGTAAAAGTTTCAGGTCTTAAGAATATCTGTTAATTAAAATTTTAATAATTAAAAGCAATAATTAGGCAACCAATAATTAAAATAATAATACTTAAATGTGGTGTGAGTGTTTCACCCTAGATTTTGTATTATCTATCATTTAACGTTTAGTTCATAAATGTTATTTTCTCCAAAACAGGTGATGTTTCAGAGGAATCTACCAGCAATTGTCATAAGGAAGTCACTGTATTAGATACTGATTATAACAGTTATTCTATAGAATACAGCTGTGGACGATTGGCATCGATAGATTCAGCTTGTAAGTGATGAATACAACATTAATTTTATATTATCTCATTATTAAGATCCTCTTATCAGTATATTAAATTTATCATTAGATACTATAAGTCATCGTTGACGAATTGCTTCCACTATATTGGCCCATGACTACATAAATATTTTGATAATTCAATGTAATAATAATTATAATAATTTTACAGCCGTAATCCAGATTTACATCCGTAAATCACACATTGTAGATGAAAAAATTGAAACTAGTTTGAAGAAATTTGGATTAAAAATAGAAGATTTCAAATTATCGTTGAGTCAATATTGTCATATGCATGATGCATAGTATATAACGTTGCAATTTACGTTATAAATAGTATATAGTTAAAGGTTATTGAGGACACGGAGCAAGGTGATTTGAAAAATTTCTTCCTGACTATTAAATGTTTCGGCATATTGTTTACGTCTTTACCAAGGCAACAAATTGTCATTAACAAAGACAATTTTATAACTACTCTAGAAAGAATATATGTTTAAATATATGTAATTATGGAAATTTGTGAAAATAAATTTTTTTCAAAATTGTGTTCGTTGATTTCCTTGACCTTATTCTGTAGAAACCTTCATGTCAGATTTTCGAATGAGGGAAATACATGTTCTGAACATACTTGAATACAAAAAAAAAAAAAAGGAAAGAAAACTTTTAGAATATCAATTTGTATTTGAATAATCCTTATTGTTTTGTTTATAAAACAAAAAATCTGGGTGAAACACTCACACAACTTCCTCTTTTACTCCATTTCTCAAAATTATAATTGGCAACCTTTATAGTTAGTGCAGAAAATTACATGAAATTCGTTGAAAACTGAAAAAACTTTCAGTAAAAGCTTACTTCCGGTTTAGTAATTTTCTGGAAATTCGGAATTTTAGTCATCTATTTATTTGTAATCAATTTCGATTGGATGATAGAATTGTATATTCAACTACGATAGCACTTTGAAGAAATACATAACCCCAACCCCTCCCCCACAAAAGTGCCCTTAAATGAATTTTCCCAGAAAAATCTTTTAAATAAAAGTTTTATACCATCGTACGTGTAGTTTATATCAGATGTTTCAAGAAAACGTAAGAGCCATTTTTGAGAAAATCGCGAAAATGTAGAAAATCATTTATTAAAGTAGTAATGTAAACGGCACTTCCGTTCATCCGATTTTTTCAAACTCAGAATTTCAACAACATATTTAATTCTAATTAACATTATTTAGATGACAGAATTGTCTAAAAAACTGAAATAGCACTTTAGAGGAAGCCGTAACCCCACCTCTCCCCCTAAAGTGCATTTTAATGATTTTTTCCCGGTGAAATGTTTCAAGTAAAAGTTGTAGCTCATTGCATGTTTAGTTGACGTATCATGTTTCAAGAAAATCGTTGGAGCCATTTTTGAGAAAATCGCAAAAATTAAAAAAAAAAACTTGTGAAGTGGTACATCCGGTTGAGGAATTTTGGCAGGTAACGTAACGTTTTTGAGCTATGCTGTTCATATATTGTATATATATATATATATATATATATATATATATTCAGCATCCATATGTTTGTGGCCGCAAAACTCGAAAAGTAGTCGCTGAGTTGACTTGAAATTTTTTACACAACGTTGCATTTCTATATAAGAATGTTTATATATACTTTTTACTCCGATGTTCCCACGGAAAAGGGAACTTCTCCGAGCGTTTCGCGAGATTTGCAGAAATAGACAGACATCGCGTTGCGATGGTGGCTCACTCTCTCAACCTATTTCTCAACTACTTATACTCGTAAGTACCTCTACTCCGAAGTTCCCACGGAAACGGGAAATTCCGAGCTAAAATCCGGTCAAACGGCCATATTGCGTTAGCACTTACTTCTTCAGGCATTGCTGCTACGTTGATGGAAGCAGGTAGTACAGCGCATTCAGCTCTTAAACTGTCTTGACTTAAACATGCACTTCACAGAAAACCCAACATGTAACATTTCTAAAACATCAAAAATGGGAAAGGTTCTTCGGCCGTGCAAAATCATTGTATGAGATGAGTGTACAATGACTCACAAGAGGTTATTGGCAAGTTTACACCATACATTGAAAGACTGCGAAATAATCACGCTCCATTTGGTGGAGCATTAGTGTTACTATCCGGTGAATTCAGGCAAACGCTTTCAGTGATACCTCGCTCAACACTAGCTGATGAATTGCATGCCTGCTTGAAATATTCAACTCTTTGGAGCACAGTAAAAAAAATTCATTTAATAACGAGTATGAGAGTTCAACTTAAAAACGATCCAACAGCTGCCATTTTCAAGCCAATTACTCGAACTCGGTACGGCTGCTCCTACAAATCCGGAAACGGAAAAAATCACCTTGCCATATAATTTCTGCAGCATTATACATTCTAAAGGAGAATTAGTCGACAGGGTATTCAAAAATATAGAAACAAATTATCAAACTCACGCATGGTAAAGCCTAAAAATCAGACTGAGGTATCAGCGAAGCGTGGTGGGTTAGCTAGTATACATAGCTACGCAGACACCAATTTCTAAAAACCAAATTTTTGGACTCAAGGGGCTCAAAAAGGAGATTTCCGGTGAAAACTCGATATGGAAAATTTGACACGATTACAATACTTCCTCTAACAAAGAGTAAGAGAAAGTAAAACGAATACACAAATTTCATTGAAGTTGACCTACTTAAACGTACATTAAACCAATGACTTTTACACTGTTGCGCTCCTGTCAAATTTTCGAAATTGAGTTTTCACCAGAAATATATATGTTTTGAGTCAACTGAAATGGAAAATATATTGTTAGCGAATGGTCTGTAAATGTGTGTGTGCGTTTGTGTATTAACAGAATATCTCAAAAACGAAACTTCTAGGAAGCTTAAAGTTGGTATTCCGTGTAGCCACTGGGCATCGCTTCGGACACGAACATTTAGGACATGAACCATTAACCGGACGTGCAATTGAATTTTATTTTATATTCAATTTTTCATGATTTTTTTTCAAAAACGTCTCCAATTATTGTTTAATCTTCGTATGCAATTCTGGACACGGCAAAGTTGTTTTTGTTTTGAGGTTTCTTGAGCCTTATGTTTTCCCCTAAAGTAACAGTTCAGTGCGATATATGGTTTTACTGTCTACATCATAATAATACACATTGGAAACATTAATAGAATTCCAAATCGTATTGTATTGATAACTTTAGAAAAAAGCATAACGCCAGTGTTGTCTCCAAACCGTCAACAAATCAATTTTCCCGGGAAAATGTAACAAATAAAACTGATAGGTATTTATGTGTGGAGTTAGTATACGAAGTTTAGTGGAAATCGTTGAAGCCATTTTTGAGGAAATCATGAAAAACTAAAAAAATAAAGAAACAAAAATTATAGTAAAGTCGCCGTTCTGATTGATGGATTTGTCCCGAAATCTCTGTGTCTAATGTGAAAGTAATACCTATACGGAATACCAAGTTTTGGCTTTCTGCTACTTTGAGTTATTCTGTTAAAACACACACAACACAGACACACGCGTCACATTAAACAATTGCAATTTATGATGAAAATAGAAGAATTTGCCGGTTTTATTTTGCAATTGTGAATAAAATTGAAATTCACAAAATTTGTAACTATAAAATCTTGTACGTTATTTAAAAGTCCTTTATAATTTTCTGGGTACTCTCTCTGGATACTGAAACATTTTTCTGGAAAGGAAATCATCAACAAAATTAGGCAAGAGTCTATTTCAAAACATATTTACGCAAAAATTCGGAACTTGGATGTTGATCATTTAATATTTCGGAGGCCAAAAAAAAAAAAAAAAATGGAGAATTCCTGCCAAATATGGAAACAACTAAATTTGAATCGGTACAAAATTTATTTATAATAAAAGACAAATGTTAAGGATCGGTGGTCTTCCTGAGATAGTTTTGTAATACAATATTTTAGATGAAGCTTAAGGGTGAAACACTGAACAGATTCAAGTGCGAGCATATTGTTAGGAGTGCAAGCAGGGAGTGCAAATAATTTCTTCAGAAAGGATCTTTGAAAGTTTCTAAGGCAACATAACTATGAAACCCCCAAACCTGAGCATCGAAGTACGCTACCGATCGACAAACCGTTTAAATGTGTGTGTGAGTGAATTTTTGTTTTATCAGAGACATTTTCCGTGGTAGCCTGCTTCATTTTGTGGTCATCGACCGGTTTCGGGCGTTCGCCCATCTTCAGGATGCGTTTTTTCAGACAGTGTGCCAACACAGACTCGTACAGAGACTTAGTTTCACAGTAACTGAGGTGTATTTTTAAAATACTAAACTCTTAAACTAGGTAAAGGGATGTGGCCAGATGGCCACCTAGTCCACCAGGCCAGATGGCCACCTAGGCTTTACCTAGTTTAAGAGTTTAGTATTTTAAAAATACACCTCAGTTAGTGTGAAACTAAGTCTCTGTACGAGTCTGTGTTGGCACACTGTCTGAAAAACGCATCCTGAAGATGGGCGAACGCCCGATACCAGTCGATGACCACAAAATGATGCAGGCTACCACGGAAAATGTCTCTGATGCTTTCCAGCTCTCGGAACCAACCACCACAACAAATTTTTGTTTTGTTTTGTTCAATATTCTGACTCAATTGTCTTTTCTTTTTTTTCGTTGCCAAACTGTTTAGACTTAGTTTGCATTATATTTTTCTTCTTTTCGTTTTGAAACCTCAATTCCGGAAAAGTAAAGTAGAAAAAAATAGTTTCGCAGCTTCTTTTGTGTGAACTATCCCGTGTGAGGCTGTGAGGTAAGATTTGGAGTAACTATTCTCCAAAATCTATGAATGGCAAGTAAGTGGCTAGTTTCTGTGACAATTCGTTTCTTAAAATTACAAATACTGCTACACTTCATCAGCTTTCTATGAGGCTGAACTAAAAAAAATATGGCCTCATGTATATTTTGCATGTATTATAGACGAACTGAAGAACAGTAAATTGAAATACAACATCAACAGCAGCAATTACACCAATTACAACTACAACAATATATTGACGATCAAATAGTGGCAGCAATAATCGCCGATTAATAATCTTTTTCCCCCAATCGTCAGTTAAAGGGATGGAAATTATTGAGTCTGGGAAGCAGCATCATCTGAAACCACTTCCAATATTTGTATATAAAATAGGTAACTTCGACAGGCTGTGCAGTGAAAACAGAAATTTGATTACAGTAGAAGAATTCACTTGCAAAGCAAGAGTGAACTGTATAATGGTCTCCACTATATCTGTGGATGATTATAGATCTATAATTCGCAGTAAAAACTGGAACATACCAATTTAAAAAAAAACAACAAAAAAAAAACCAGAAACCATTCAGAATTGTAATTAGACATCTACACCATAGTGTATCCTTTAATGTTATTGGTTAAGGTGTAGATGTGTGCGTGTTGTAATGTATGGGTAGCTTGTTAAATTGCACGAGGTTTATTGAAAGGGCTTATGTATGATTATATTTTAAAAAGAGAGTGAGATTTTAATATATAAGGAAGAAGTCACCACTGTTTAGAATAAATATATTCACTTAAATAACAATTACAAGTTAATAATTGTAATAAATGTAAAAAGCTTTTAAATATACAAAACTCTTCCACTTAAGATACTTGTACGTGATTGATTTAAATACAAATATTTATGTAGCATCAGTGGCGGCTGGTGCCTAAACGCTGCGACACTACAGCACCGAAGAAGTATAAAAATTACTATAAAAATCAATGATAAAGAATAATAACATAACAATCTTTGGATAATTATTATTTAAATACCATTAATAAATTAGTTTTTAAAAAAGAATGATTTCATCAAGCTTCGTTGCTTGATATTGACGCTGCCGTATTCGCAGCGTCGAAAAATGGTCATATTCGGTTATTTCCGACAAACTTCGTTTGCTTAATAATGTACCCTACTACTGCAATAGTAGCCGCTCGCCAGGTAGCGCAGATTGATATGTGAACGATTTTATAAGTCATGTTCAACAACAAAAATATTTTCATTCTGTTCGTTAAAGTTTTAATGGTAAAATTTTTTTAAATTTTTTTATTCAATAATATTATTTTTTATGGAATAAAAATAGAAAAAAAAATAAATATTATTTTATAGGTCTATCAAGATGGGTGTTAGTGTTGAATACTTTAAAAAAATTAAATTTTTTCAATTGACATTACCCCAAAAAATTTAAATAAAGAAGAAAGGTCGTTACAGTGCTAACATTATAATTCAGCAAATAGCAGTTACTTTATGATTTCTCAAATACGTAATGTTAATGAAAAAGTTATTCAAAAATTTTGTGAATCTAAAACACTAAGAGTGCATTGTTTTTTTTTTTTGTATATCAGAAAATATCATACAAAATATCTATGTTAATTTATTTCTAATTGAATTGAGTTGAATTTAGACATATTCGGATTTACTCATGCAGCACTCCCACCTGGTAACTTCATGGGCTGCCCTGCGTTACACTAACTGATGGTGACTGTGTAAAACGAATGAATTCCGTTGAATGCAGAAATATTACTCATCAAACATTGAAGCTATGTCTAGAGGGAGTTTTCTTTTAGCAAGAAGAGTGCAAGTGTATTGTCTCTCTAACGGTGTCTTGTCGATGCGTTTGACCCTTATGCCAGCCAACGTACAAATTTTCGCCTATATTAATATTTTTCTTCAAATTTATAAAATATAATTTTTGACTTCCATCACAATCCAAACGAAATAAAAGAAATCCTAATCCAACATGGTTTTCGAGTGAGAAATGTCTGTCATGAACATTAAAAAATGTCCCATGATAAAGGAACACTATTCCACTCAAAACAAAATGTTGGTGTTTGTTGCCGGACTTGAGTCCCAGCCAGCAAACATATTGCTTGTTTTATTACGAAGGGTCAAACGTAACTTTTATTTATATTTTATTATAATTCATTTACAATTACATGCTTATAATGTATTTGAATATTGGTTTTGATATATATAGTTTACCATTTTCTTGTTGGAATTAACAGCTGGAAATATACTTTGTTTTGTAGACAAAGTGAAACTTCTATACAATTCGTTGTATTGATACTGAGCAAGATCATAAGGGGCAAATATCTTTTAGCTTGCTGACTAATAAATGGTAAGTGAAGCATATTAAGTAATTTGGATCTGCCGTTAAATGATGCCAGTAGAATAAAACGAAGGAGAAACTCTTTAACCTTCGAACAAAGGAAAGGCATGTCTCCTTAGCCCGGAGTTTATACTTTCTAAAAACTGGATTAAATTTAACAAATTTTTTAATTCGACAAAATGAGATATTTTTTGCCCAATTTAAAAAAAAAAAGAAGTAGGCCCTCGCTTGGGGTTTCTTATTTTTTTTAAATATTTTGTTTTATTTTTATTTACCTAGGGAATACGTTCTTGGTTTCTGTCGATCCAAAGTGAGAAAATGTCCACTTAAACTGCAGCAGATCTGGCAATATATCAATGTCTTCAGCGCATGCCAACAATTGTTTACTTTTGGATAAATAAATAAAAAAATAAACCTTATACACTTTCTGTCCTCACGCGTTGGTCTAATGGCTAGTGCGTGAAGTCAGGGTTTGATTCCCGTGAGGGCAAAATCAAAGTTGACCCAGCATCGTAAACAAAAGTGGGAAGCTACAGTTACTAGCTCCCTAGGAAGCGAAGGCCGGAAATAAAAACGGTGTGGGATCAGCGGCATGCTGACCACACGCCCCCGTATTCAAAGCACTTCATAGGCTGTTGCGCCAAAGGTTTTTTTTTTTTTATACAGATTCGTAAAAATTTTGGTGGAAATTTATTGGTTTTTTACAGAAAATTTTGTTTTTCGCCCATGTGCGTTGCTTAGCAACTTCTATGGCATGTAATTCCCGGCACTCGATGTTGCATTCGGCTGCAATTGGTGCCGGTCGCGAACTTAGGCACTTTGTGTAGATACAAATATTCTTACGTTTAAATGTTGTAGAAATATTCAAACGTTTCAAAAAAGTTGATAATTAATAAAGGTTTGCAATGCTATTAACAAATTAACGAAGAAAAGTAATGATTAACAAAGCAGATAACGTTAGACTTGTTTTCTTCTCGAAATGGTTGTTCGAAAGTGCCATATCCTTTGCTCAGTCCGACAACAGTTACTAGCAGCTCTAATGATAATTGAATTAACTTAATCTTAATGAATAGCTAACTGATTAATATATATGCACTATTGAAACATATTTACCTGAATGTACTTAATTTGCTATACTATTTATGTTTTTTATTTATAATTGTGAGCTTGCCGGAGTAGTTTAGTTTAAATAGTACTTTATTTATACAAAGGAAAATAAATACAAAAACTGATATATAAAAATAAGTACAATAGGCATGGCTAAAGCCGTCTGCCGGAGTTTGTCTTAAATCCAATATCATAAATACATACAAAAATAAAATAACTATTTGCAATTGAAGCAAAGTAATATGTAAATTTAAGTAAAAAAAAAAAAAATATATATATATGAAAAGTAAATAAAAAAAAAATTAAAATATTTACAATAATGTAATGAGTAAAATATAAATTAGGAAACTTTTACACAAAAAACAAAGAAAATACAGATATACAAAATATATCGAAAAAGACATGAGTAAAATAACATAAAAATAAAAAGAGACAAAAAGGAAAAAAAAAAAAAATTATTTAATTCTCTGAATTATACTGTTTAAATTAAAAAAGTGTACATTCATTATGTGAAGGGTACATACGATATTTAGTTTGACAATCTTAAATTTCTTATGCCCCAAATATGACGAGCAAATTGAAGCAATAACCGATCTGAGGTGGAAAACAATTCAACAATAAATCTACCAGAAATGAGATCAGAGCCGAAGAACCTTTTTCGCGAGTCAACAAATGCTGGACATTCCCCAAGAAAGTGATAAAGAGTCTCAGGCTGCCGAAGATTACACACCTGGCAATACTCCCTGTCCGAATCCCTCTCCATCCAAGGGACTCTATTTAAATTTAAGAGCTCCCCTCTGAGTTTAAACCACAAACTCAGATCAGATAAATTAAAACAAGTCACTGAGTTCAACCCGCAATGAGTACCGAAATCTTCTTTGTTTTCTATTAAAGCTCGATACAACAGATACTTATCAGAATTTTTAGCACGCTCAAGAGATTCTTTCCTATAAAAATGTGTTAAAGTAGAAAATAATGAGCCTAGTTGCTTTGACCATACGGATTTATCCTGGATTGATGAGTCAAAGTGTACGCCATGCAATTGGGATAAACTAATCCACGAAGAAAACCATGATAATTTACGCCCAATTATTTCCATGGCCACTATCTTAGGCAAGCGAATGGTCAGGTAATTCAAGCAAATTGAGACAATAACTTATATTAAGTTTCAATGTGAAGAGAAAAACCGGATCTAGGGAAGTTTCGATATGCAGCATATAGTTGGGAGTGCAGGCAGGAAGAGAAAACAACTTTTTAAGAAAGTATCTTTGAAATTTCTCCAACAGTTCATATTGTTCATGCCCCCACACTTGAGCACCATAACATGCTACTGCCCGAGATACAGTCTTATAAATTTGATATTTGACCCGCAATGGCGCATCATTCACCGAAATCACATTGGCCCACGTGGTATTGATACCAAGTTTGGCAACTGAGATTTTCCTCTTAAAATGTTCATAGAAGGAGAGCCGACTGGACAGTGTGATTCCCAAATAATTGTAGGTTTTTACGATCTCAATTTTCTGACCCCCATATCTCCAGCACTCACGAGATCCCAATCGACCACCTCTACGGAAAACTAGGATCTTAGATTTACTAAGGTTAATGTGTAGGGCTTGCCGGAGTAGTTAGGGGGGAAATCACAAAAATATTACGAAATTAATAGCATTCTTTTATTGGTAGAAAGGAAAATGAAGACATTAAGTAAACTCAAAAATAAAGGAATACAATCTTCTCACGCTTGGACACAGTAATAAGGCTTCAGCCGCAAGTCCCGTTTCGTCGTCTGTCTTGACAGCAGAATTATCCTGACACTCAGAGCACCACGTGACTTGTCCGAGCTCTAGGCCAACACTACTTCTCCCAGCCCGGTCACATCCGCCCCACTCTATAGCTCTCTTCGGCGCAGCCCCACCTACACTGCCTCCTTCAAAAGAAAAATGGGGCTTCATTGGAGTTCCACTTTTTCCCCTCCTGGCCGTTGGTCTTTGCCTTGGGTCTCCTGAAGCTTGGCTGATGCTGTCATGCTGCTTGGAGTGTCGCTACAGCGGGTGGGTATGGGTTGCAGGTTCCGCCCCCTGAGCTGACATGGTTCCCGTGTAACCAAAGTCTCATCTAAGCGGCGCCGGTTACTATCTGTCGTGGGTGCATTCATTAGTAGTTGGCTACCGTGCTTTCTTTTTTTTGTTTCGTTGAATGCCACTTCTGAGACCGCTGTCTGAGCGCACATTCTTCCAGGACACTCGGTTAGCCAAGGTCAGCGTTCTCTGCCATCTTCTAGTTGGGTTTCGGTCTTAGTTCACAGTTGCTTGGGAAGGGCTAGTTATAGCCATCACCACATTCAACATACCTCTTTTAGGGCGTCGTTTTCGGTGCCTTGGTCGGGTATTGATCCATTCGCCCGAAGGTAGTGACCGCACTGGGGTCGTTCCAAACCCCCCTTTGGCTGGCCTCCTCCGCTTGGGGTTGGCTTCGTAACTGATACGAGTGGGCGTTGCCTGTACGGCACGCTTCATCCGGTTAGTATGTACTACGCTACTCCCTCCTGAGGCTAGGGCAATTTCATAGTTTGCCGCAGAAGTTTGGGCTAATACGGAGGCACCGTCTAAATTTACGAGCATGTCCCAACGGTACCGCTGGCTCGGGCAGATATACTTATCCCCCACTTCAAAATTCCGAACTTTCCTACCCTTATCTTGGGTTTTGGCTCTTGCCTCCTTTGCTTGCGAATCCTTCACCTTGGCGTTACTTTTGTTACTCGAGTTTTGTTGCAAAGTCTGTATAAACCCTTCTCGATCGGCTACCGCGTCCCCCATCTAAGCTCGAATTCCCAGGGGCGTACTTCGATAGGCCGATAATATATACGGGATCCAGCGGTCCCAATCTCTCCGTCCCTCCGAAAAATACAGGCCAGGGAATGGGCCAGGGTGCGATGGAGCCGCTCCACGAGGCCATTTCCCGCGGGTGGTACGCGGATGTTCGTAGCTTTTTAATACCGAGGCTCCTTCATTACTCTGGGTCTGTGTACGACCTCATAAGCAAACTCTGCGACTCTAAGCGACCACCGCGTTAGTTTTGCTGAAGGATCTTTAGATGAAGAATCCACTGTAACGCTGAGTGGTCAGTGATTAGGTGAATCGCCGACCCAACAGATAACAGCGGAATTGCGAGGTTACCCACACCACGGCTAATAGCTCTCTCTCCGTGGTCGAATATTTTCGCTCGGCCGCAGTCGATGTCGACTGGCAAACGCTACCGGTTTTTCGCCAACCTCGTGTGCTTGTCTTAACACCGCACCAATGCGACGTCCGATGTCAGTAGCCAGCACGCATGTATCAGCGAAATTTGGGTAAATTAGTACTGCCTCCGAACAGAGTGCGTCCCGCAGCACGTCAATAGCCGTTTGCTGGTTCGGCTTCCAGACGAACGCCGAGCCCTTCGTCAATAACGATGTAAGGGGCTTAGCCATGTCGGCAAATCCCTTGATAAACTTCCGATAGTATCCGGCAAGCCCCAAAAAGCTTTGCACTTCCCGTGTTGATTTCGGCACCGGATACTCTTGGATGGCTTTTATCTTGCCTAGGTCTGGGCGCACTCCTTCGGCCGTGACGATATGTCCCAGGTAGCGTACCATGGCTTCGGCGAACTGGCCTTTCTCTAACCGTATTTTGAGGTTGGCATTATCTAGAAGGGCGAAACCATATTCCAATCGGCGGCAGTGTTCAGAAGTCAAGGCACTAATATAATTACGTCGTCTAAATAGACGAAACACTCCATTCCTTTAATTTCTGCCAGCAATTGGTCCATGTGCCTTTTGAACGAAGCCGGTGCATTGACCAGCCCGAACGCGTGACGTTTATATTCATATTGCCCTCCCATGGTAGAGAAGGCAGTTTTCTCGCGGTCGTCCAGGTGTATATGGATCTGATGATATCCACAACTTAAATCCAAGGTGGTGAAGTACTTGCTCTTCCCCAATGCATCCAACTCTTGTGTGATGCAGCATTTCTGAAGTTATTATTAACTAGTTATATATTTTTCATTGAAAGTTTTATATTTAGAAAGATATATAAATATCTTTAGAGCCTAATGTAGATATAAAGATATATTTAGAACCTAATATCCCAGGGGAGGGGTGTTAAATATATTTAAATACTTTATTAATCATGTTTATTTTTATTTATTTATTTATTTAACGGATTATAAAGTAAAATACATTCAAAATAAGAATGAGATGATTATACGGCAATGGCCAGAGGAGTTTTTAAAGAAAAAAATTCTTTCTTGCTCTACGTTCCGGGTACCATTGGTGCCCTTCTTCAGGAGCTCTTACGGTAGGAGAGGAGTAAACGTTGAGACTGAAAAAAGGCAGCAATGGTACATGTCGCGTATTTCTGCGCGAATTGATAACGGAGAGGATACATAGTTGTGGACGCCCCCCTTACTGTGTTTGATTTGACTGGTCACACAGTTGAGCCAGTCGTATATTCTATTATTATATTTATATGAAGATTCATGCTATTTTTTATTCGTTTTATATTATATTACAATTGGTGCCTTGCACAATATTGCATTGATTAACAGTCTTGCTCCCCTAGCTGAGGACTTGGTAACCTTAAGGAAGCATTTTACTATATCACGTACCAGTGGACTATATTATGGACCAGTATATACGTATAGTACCAGTGGACTCTGATAGCTGAATTACGCAGCTTTTTTCTCAACTGTGAGGCTAGTCAGATATAGCAACTTTACTTCATTTCTAGTGCACTGTGGATCTGTTAGATCCAGAGCTGGTCCTCCGTTGAATTGAAGCTGGTTCGCAGGGCTCGTTCTTGCATCCATAGCTAGTACCTAAGATCTGTATGTGAGCTATATCCATATCCAGGCCATTACCAGTGCGTTGCACATCAACGTTTCTCGCTGAAGAGCATGAATCGGGTTATCACTGTAATCTTTTACGTGTAGTGACGGAAATAAATGCAAGGTTCAATAGAAAACTTCAGAACTCATTCTTATTACCCCGTCCGCCTGAATTCCAATATTTAGCAAGTGGAATAGTTCCCAGTAAATATTCCACGGTACCCGAAACGTAGAGCAACAAAGGATTTTTTTTCTTTAAAAACACCTCTGCCCATTGCCGTACAAAATCATTTTGTAATTTTAAGGCCTGAGGATTTGAATATCATTTTAAAATACAGTAACAATGGACAAGAAAATTTATAATAAAGTTATGCACAAAAGTTTAAATAGTAGTATAAAAATAAATCTATAAATAATCTTTGAATCTAAAAAATTACTGAAATATATATTAATATTTACAAATAATTATATTTATAGTTTATCTTGCATTTGGAAATTGACTAATCTTTGAGTTAAATATATTTATTGAGAAATAATAAAATAACAAAATAAAAAATCAACCTTTATGACAGGGATAGATACCTCAAATAAACCTATGTAAATCAAATACCTAAATGTTCAGTAATAAAAAACATAATCAAATCTGAAATATTAAGATAACCAATAAAAAGTATATACAAATATATATACAACAGTATATAAAAGTACAGTACATAAAAAGTATGTACAAATATTTGATTTTTTTTATACTTCTATAAAACTCTTGTTCCTATTTACAAGGAAAAATTACGATGCAAGGGATATAGTTTATGGAATGTTGGAATTGAAGGACAGACGAAAATCGCTTTTTTAACAGGATTCTGGAAAGATGAAAAATATCTAGTCCGGAACTAAGTTTATTCAGTAATCTTAGTGATCGGGGTATTGATGAATTGTAGGAGTAATGATTTCTATAAAATTTTATGAAGAAAATATTGCGGTGCCTAACTTTTTTGACAGGGACTTGGAAGCTTACTGAGGATAGTAACTCTGGATTGTCTATTTGGCCATGGATATTATCGTAGACCAGTAGCAAATCGAATAATTTCCTCCGATCTGAACAACTGAGACGTCATCAGCATCTGAGATGGTTTCTGAGATTTGTGCAGTCTAATTCCTGTCTGGGGATACTAAGTTTGAAAGCAATCAATGTTAGAAATTTATTTTGAATATTTGAAATAGTTTCAATGTGATAAAGGAACTTATGTGACCAATCATACATACATACATCTTCGGCTGTACAGCCTGGATCGGGCCTTGGCATCCAGACACAACTTTACCCACTCTTTTCTGTCCATGGCCGCCAACCACCTTCTAGGGACCCCGAACTTGGAAGCATCCTTGCCGTCTGACCCAACCATCTCGATTTCGGTCGATCAAGTCTTCTTTTCCTTACTGGGGTGTAATCCTTTATTCTTTTCGGCATTCTATCTTCGCTCATCCATTGGAAATGTCCGAGCCATCGACGTCTGCTAATCCGGACCGCCTTTCAACATTTATATGTTTGTACTTTTCGTATAGCTCTTGGATACACCTTTTCCTCCAAACTCCATTCATTTTCACCGGCCCATAGATCCGCCTTAAGATTTTTCTTTCAAATATAGCCAATTTCTGTTCATCTGCTTTTTTAAGTGTCCATAATTCTGAACCATACATTAATATAGGCCTTATCAAAGTCTTGTAGAGCAAGGCTTTTGTCTCTTGTGAGATCAATCTGGACTTGAGGTGCCTGTTTAACCCATAATTTGATTTAGCAGATATGGAGTGTATATGGTCAATAAAAAGTATATTGGCACACATTCCTTGTTCTATTACTGACCACTAGTTTTGTGTTGTTATATTTTTCATTAATTTGAAATGCGACTACTTATTTTTTATATGATAACCTACCTTTGTGTAAGAAATCAAACAGGAATGTACATTTATTGGAAGTTTATTCATTCTGTTTTATTTGGCCCTGTTGTACGCGTAACGTCTTATTGTTAATATAAATGTCTTGTTAACATTCATTGACAATAAATCGTAAGCAAGCCACTAGCAGATCCAGCCATATTGATGTAAAGGAATGACTTTTATTATTAAATAAGTCTGTTGATCAAAGGGAATTCTTTGTATGTTGTATGTGTGTGAGAGATAATTGGGTACTCAATTCTTTAACATTTTTGTTGTTCAGTCTGACTCAGCGTGCCAACCAGGGCGTTAATTTATTTGAAATATTTTTTCTAATGTGAGTTAATATAAATCTATCAATATTACATTTTCAATAATTTATGTTTTTCTTTTATATTTTTGAACTTTTTATTTAATTGAAGTCCCTTAATTTTACCATGTATGCATTTTGTGTTTTAAACGAATCGTAAGTAAAATTAATAAACAGAGTTGTTATTACGAGCTAATAAACACTTATATCAAACAATTCCATTTTAATTGAGGTTTTTTTAGGGGGAAGGGGGATTGTTATATTTGTTACTTGTTAATATATTCCCAACGATTGCATAACCAACTTCTATTTTCTTTAAAATAAAAACTTTGGTGTGATACAATCGCACAACTTTCTCTTACTCCAGATTTCAAAATTGTAAGTGCCAAATTTAATACTTAGTGTACAAAATTTAATGAAATTGTCGAAAACTGAAAGAAACTGTTCAGCTAAAGCGCACTTCCGGTTTATTAATTTTCATGACACTTAGAATTTTGGCCATCTATTTATTACTTTCTCTTACTCCTAGTAAGAGGAAGTATTGTAATCGTGTCAAATTTTCAATATTGAGTTTTCACCGGAAATATCCGCTTTGAGGTCCCCTGAGTCCAAAAGAGTGGTTTTTAGCAAATGGTCTGTGTGTGTGTGTTGTGTGTATGTATATGAACAGCATAGCTCAAAAACGATAAACTATAGAAAGTGGAAACTTGATATTCCGTTTAGGTATCACCATGGGATATGACACTACGTTATCTGTCAAAATTCCTCAACCGGAATAATCACTTTAGAAGTTGGAATTTTTACTTTTTTGCAATTTTCTCAAAAGTGGCTCCGACGATTTTCTTTAAACATTTAATATCAATCACACATACAAAGAGCTACAACTTTTATTTGAAACATTTCTCCGAGAAAATGTACTGAAGGGCACTTTTGGGGGAGAGGTGTGGTTAGCTTTCCATCTAAAGTGCTATTTCAGTTTATTAGACAATTCTGTCATCTATATAGTGTTAATTAGAATTAAATATCTTGTTGAAATTCCGAGTTTGAAAAAAATCGGATAACCGGAAGTGCGTTTACATTACCACTTTAATAAATGATTTTCTACATTTTCGCGATTTTCTCAAAAATGGCTCTTACGATTTTCTTGAAACATCTTATATAAACTACACGTACAATGGTGTACAACTTTTATTTAAAAGATTTTTCTGGGAAATTTCATTTAAGGGCACTTTTGTGGGAGTGGTGGGGTTATGTTTTTCTTCAAAGTGCTATCTTAGTTGATTATACAATAAATTCTATCATCCAAACGAAATTAATTAGAAATAAATAGATGACTAAAATTCCGAATTTCCAGAAAATTACTAAACCGGAAGTGAGCTTTTACTGAAAGTTTTTTCAGTTTTCAACGAATTTCATGTAATTTTCTGCACTAACTATAAAGGTTGTCAATTATAATTTTGAGAAATGGAGTAAAAGAGGAAGTTGTGTGGGTGTTTCACCCAGATTTTTTGTTTTATAAACAAAACAATAAGGATTATTCAAATACAAATTGATATTCTAAAAGTTTTCTTTTCTTTTTTTTTTTTTTTTTTTATTCAAGTATGTTCAGAACATGTATTTCCCTCATTCGAAAATCTGACATGAAGGTTTCTACAGAATAAGATGAAGGAAATCAACGAACACAATTTTGAAAAAAATTTATTTACATAAATTTCTATAATTACATATATTTAAACATATATTCTTTCTAGAGTAGTTATAAAATTGTCTTTGTTAATGACAATTTGTTGCCTTGGTAAAGACGTAAACAATATGCCGAAACGTTTAATAGTCAGGAAGAAATTTTTCAAATCACCTTGCTCCGTGTCCTCAATAACCTTTAACTATATACTATTTATAACGTAAATTGCAAAGTTATATACTATATATAATGTATATGACAATATTTATCCGACGATAATTTGAAATCTTCTATTTTTAATCCAAATTTCTTCAAACTAGTTTCAACTTTTTCATCTACAATATATGATTTGCGGGTGTAAATGTTGATTATTGCTGTAAAATTATTATAATTATTATTACATTGAATTATCAAAATATTTATGTAATCATGGGCCAATATAGTGGAAGTAATTCGCGAACGATGACTTATGTAGTAACTGACAATAACTTTTATACACTGATAAGAGGATCTTAATAATGAGATAATATAAAATTAATGTTGTATTCATCACTTACAAGCTGAATCGATCAGTCCACAGCTGTATTCTATAGAATAATTGTCATAATCAGTATCTAATACAGTGACTTCCGTATGAAAATTGGTGGTATATCCCCCTGAAACATCAACAGTTTTGGAGAAAATAACATTTATGAATGATAGATAATACAAAATCTAGGGTGAAACACTCACACCACATTTAAGTATTATTATTTTAATTATTGGTTGCTTAATTATTGCTTTTAATTATTAAAATTTTAATTAACAGATTTTCTTAAGACTTGAAACTTTTACTAGACGTTAGGTAACCATAATAATTCTGATAATAATGCTGACAGAGGGAATGTACTTGATAGTATTTAGGGCTTTAAGTTACGCCTGATTGTGGCTACAATATATAGCAGTGCCCTGTTGACAGCCAGTCAACATTACTTATGACTGTTTTAATTTAAATCCAATTCACAAATTCCATAGAGCCCACTAAACAACAATTTTTCCGAAATAAAACCCATGGCGCAACAAGCCATGAAGGGCCAACGCATGCCAGACGGCGATTAGAATAGGGGGCGTGTGGTAAGTACACAGCTGTTCCTACGCCGTTTAGTTCCGGCCTACGCTAGCTAGGGCGAACTAACTGTAGCTTCACATTTTTATCACGATGCTGGGTAAATATCGACTTTGCCCTCACGGGAATCGAACCCTAAACTCTCGCACGAAAGCGGTGAGCTAGCCAATAGACCAAGGGGTCAAGACTTTCCGAAAAAAAATCGTGGTCGATTTATATCTGGTGCAGTCAGCATTCTTGTATAAAGACAAATCTTTCGAGATATTTTCAAACAAATTTAGAATTTGAATCGATAAACGCTTCTTCAGGTAATATATTGTCTTACATTAATCAGCGTAGAAGAAAAGCAACGGAACAAAGCATTATTTTTATTTTGTCAGAGGTAGACTGGAAATCGTTGAAGAACTACAATATTTGGGAATAACTATCAGTTTTGAGAATTAACCTGCACAACCCATGTAACAAATAACTTAATTGAATCTGAAGTATCACTTCTCAATTTTTGCAATTTCCTCAAAAAGTGGCTCCAACGATATTCTTTAAACTTGTTGTATCAACTACACTTATTACACAAACAAAGTGCTACAACTTTTATTTAAACATTTCTCCAGGAGAAATTCATGTAAAGCAGTTTTTGGGAGAAGGGCGAGGTTACGTTTTCCTCTAAAGTGCTATTATAGTGTATTAAACAGTTCTATCATCCAGATAATATTAATTAGAATTTAATATGTTATCCAGATTCTGAGTTCGAAGGAAATCGGTTGGCTGGAATTGCGTATTTCATTAAATTTGTTGCACTAACTATGAACACAGAGATTTATGAACTTTTATACGAGGAAATTCATTTAATGAAGTTTCTGGGGTTGAGCAGTGTTTGGGTTTTCGAAAGTCATTTTATTAAGTTTAGGTTTTCTCCAAATTGAAGACAAGCAACATTTGGTAAAGATTATGAGTTTGAAAAAAAAATTTATAACTTAAATCTTGGTAAACGGCACAGTGATGAAAGTCCGTTACACACTAGATTTTGTTTAAAAATCATTAGAGCATAGAGAGCCTGCGCGTCCAAATTTCCAGATCCAAATACGTTTGGTGTTGTAGGCGTGTAATACTGCTCACTTATATTTAGATAAGTAGCGCTATCTCTAGTTTCAGAATACACTTAGTTTGTTAAAAACAACAAGCTAAACATATACTACAAACAAAAACATATATATACATATATATTATATTTTATTTTAAGGCGCGTCCATATTTACGGTCATTAGCGCCCGGAGGCTTCTCAGAGTGCACTCTCAGCCTCCGGACAGTGTACTCTCGCTACAGACGACATAGTCTATCACCGAACAGTGAGCTGTTGGGGTTCCTAGGAAGAAAAAATCTAAGGGTGGCACTGGACTGGAGTCCAACGCACAAACCAGCGAGCTATTCCCGCCCCTACAAACTTTTATTAAAAATGAATATTTATACAAACCTCTGCCTCCATAGCGTAAGTAGAATTTTCCAAAGAAATTTCTGAACATAACATGATTTGTTGTTGAGAACGCAAAATAATATTTACTTCCAAATTTGTCCAAACTAAAAATAGAAAGTTAATAAGTTGTAAAATAAACCTAAACTATACTATATTTATATTTAGCTTAACACCAAAAATGAAAATGCTTTCCTGTCAAGGAAAAATCATTAATGACCATGAATAGAAAAAAATCTTGAAGTGTACGTATGCACATATCCGCTTATACTTCGCTTACTGACAAAATTTTATTCAAAATTTAAACTGAAACGTTTATATAACTGGCAGAGCTATCATCATCCATCAGCGTACGCATGATCTTTGGCAATAAGGTGGCATTACTTATTTTCAAATATAGATAAACTGAAATGTATTTTTTGGAAAAATATATTTGCAATTAGTTGAATGACTTATTGGTTTTTGTAAAATGATAATTAAATACATTAAAAAAAAAAAATAACAGAAAAGAACAAAAAATAAATAAGATAGGAAATTTGAATTGGAAATCACTGATTGAATTGGAATCACATAAAGTAGCAGACTATCATGGAAAATATCTCTGATGCTTTCGATCTCTGCGGAACCACAACAAATAATATAATAATTTTATATAATCCTGTTTGTATATTCAGTTTTATATTTACGTATAACAATCGTATTTTTAGTATCTCAAAAATCTTACAAAGTGTATTTTTATTTGTTTTCACAAATAAATAAATAATAGCAATTAAATAAAATAAAGCACTCCCGCATGCAGGACCAATTGAACTTCTTCTTACCTTGATGTTCCTTAAAGGTTGGCAACCTCTGCTTCATACAATGAAACTTCACCATCTTTTATAATTAAGATGTTCAACATGCCATACACTAGACCAGTGGTCTCCAAAGTGGGGTACTCTTACCCTAAGGAGAAGGCAAACTGATATTTAGGGGTACGCCAAGTTTCCCTTCAAAATACTTGATGCTAGCGTCACATAAAAAAATATATATATATGTGGGGAGCCGCTAGAAAATGCTGATGCCTACTAGCCAGCGCCCGATGTGGAGAGAGCGGGATTTAGAGTAGTAGAGTCAATGTCGTAGATAAGGCTGGTTACATTGTTTTTTCCTGCTGAAGTTAAGTTGAAAAAGTTGGAAAGTTGATTAGGCGGATTGTTTTTAGGAAGGAGTAATATTGGACTAGAAGTGTAAAGTTAACCAAATTTATGTTAAGCGTTTATGTTGTAAGAAGAAAATGATGTTGTATAGGTTGGCCAGCCAGTAACTAAAAGTTTGTCAAAATAAATTATAAATAAAGATTATCTTTGTAAAAACATCTATCTATTTGTTTTGGTGTTCATCCATCATTAATTGAATAAAATAAATAATTCCACATATATTTTGGGGGCCTGTCCGGGATTTGAACCAAAACAACGAGATAGAGATAATACGACTATCATATAAGTTTAGTTGAAGAATTTTATGTTTAATCTTAAATTTAATAATAAATATAAATTTGAATAGTACTTGATTGATTTTATTTTATTATTAGATAGTTTGTACATATATTTTTACTTTCTTTACATTTTGTTTGAGGTTACATGAGTGAAACAACAATGAAGACTTAATTGAAGTAATTTTTTGTTTAATTTAAAAAAAAAAGGTTATTTTATTTATCAATTTTATTAATTAAAGTGTTATAAATGCTAATTAAAAAATAAAAGAAGAAAGTAAAATTGTTAAAGTTGTGCACGTCATATATTTGTATTCTCTTGTACTATATTGCGTTTATGTTTTCATTTTGTTTAAATCATTCTTTTGTGTTTATTGAACATTACAGTTATATACTATTTTTTCAAGTTAGTAGTCAAGATGTCTGAGGTTAGTTTAGAAAATATTTATAATTTAAAATTAGTCCAATTAAAAGGTGAATTAAAAAGACTTGGTTTTAAGAGCAGTGGTAATAAGAAAGAGTTGATTGAAAGATTAAAGGCCGTTCTAATTCTTGAAAATTCTAAGATCGAGGATGGGGAAGACGATGAAACTGATGTTGATGAGGAGGAAGATGAAGAAGAAATCCTCAAGACAGAACACAAAATTACTCCAGAACATACCGGGGCTAGTGGAATTGTAAATGAAACTGCTCATTTTATATCCTTCCATGATGTCGAAGAATCACTGTGTAATTTTAGTGGTGATGATAAAACTAAAAATATACTGGTTAATTTTAATTAATTTGAACCATTTACACAGCCAATAGTGTTTATTTCATTAGTTGAATTCCAACGTTTCGTGCACTTAACGTGCCATTATCAAGGAGTACATTTTTTTACATTCTGAAAATAATTTTTTATATATATACCTATTACATATATGTTAAATTAGGTTTACAACGTTTCTATTGAATTCCATCACACTAATTACCTTATAGATTATTGTATTGGTCGAGAGGCTTCGTCCATGATTAAAAATTATTTTTAAATTTTTTATTTTTATCCATATATCCTTATTTTATGCTAAAATTTTTTTAAACTCAAAGAGTCTTGTCCAGTATTGAATATTTATTTAAATATGCTGTCGATTATGTAATTCGCCTCAGTATGTAGGAGCACCACGTGGTTGCTTTATGGAAAATTAGTTCTGTCTGTATTACTTATGATTAGGAAATTACCATGGCCTGTAGACAGGAGTAAAGTTAAATATTATTATTTTATATATTTGGTTAATTGTGTAATATGACTTTTAATTTTAAAGAGACAAACTTACTGAGAATAGTTACCTCATATGTGGAGCACACGTGGTTGGCTTTATGGAAAATTTAGTTCTGTCTATTAACCAAATATATAAAATAATAATATTTAATTTTACTCCTGTCTACAGGCCATGGTAATTTCCTAATCATAAGTAATACAGACAGAACTAATTTTCCATAAAGCAACCACGTGGTGCTCCTACATACTGAGGCTAATTACAAATCGACAGCATATTTAAATAAATATTCAATACGGACAAGACTCTTTGAGTTAAAAAATTTTAGCATAAAATAAGGATATATGGATAAAAATAAAAAAAATTTAAAAATAATTTTTAATCATGGACGAAGCCTCTCGACCAATACAATAATCTATAAGGTAATTAGTGTGATGGAATTCAATAGAAACGTTGTAAACCTAATTTAACATATATGTAATAGGTATATATATAAAAAATTATTTTCAGAATGTAAAAAAATGTACTCCTTGATAATGGCACGTTAAGTGCACGAAACGTTGGAATTCAACTAATGAAATAAACACTATTGGCTGTGTAAATGGTTCAAATTAATTAAAATTAACCAGTATAAGTAAAATCAAAAAACAGCATAAAAATTAAATAAGTAATACTAAAAATATAGTTACATGGCTAAAAGAATTCGAATATATGGCCATATTTTGTCATTGGTCAGATACACAAAAGGTTGTATATGCTGGTAGGTTATTAAAGGGTTCAGCCAAGATATTTATAAGCCATGAAAGATGTAAAAAATGGGAAACGACGTCTGAGGCACTAAAGAAAGAGTTTTCAAAGAAAATGAACAGCAAAATGGTGCACCGTGAATTAATGATGAGGAAAAAAGAGCCAAGCGAAACATATCAAGAGTATCTCTACAAAATGATAGATATTGCAGCTCAGGGTGATCTCGACAAAGAATCGATTATACAGTATGTCATAGATGGTATCCCCGATCGTGAGAATAATAAAATAATTTTATACGGTGCCAGGTCAATTAAAGAATTCAGAGGAAAATTAACACTCTACGAAAATATGAAAGACAATATGAGACAAAATCAACATGAATGTGACCAAGGAAAATTTAAGAAAAGCATACAAGTAAAACCTAAACATAATATGAGAAAGGAAAAGGAAGGTGAGACCAAAAATAAGAAGAATTGTTTCAATTGTGGTGCCACCGATCATAGGTTAGACAGTTGTCCGAATCTTAAAAATGGACCGAAATGCTTCAAATGCAACAAGTATGGGCACATAGCTACGAAATGCCATACTTCTGCCTATTTAGATAAAAGATATGAAGAGAAAAAACCTACAGTCAAAGTTGAGTTGGGCAAAATTTACATGATTGCTCTACTCGATTCAGGGAGTGACGTAACACTTATCAGACGTAAAGAATACCTAAAGTTGGGAGCTCCTGTGCTAGGTAGAAAGATACATCTTCAAGGAGTTGGAACCATTGGATTGGATACATACGGATGTTTTAAAACAGAAATCAATGTTCATGGAAGTTACGTCACAAGAACTGGTAGAAGCCTGTTTAAAAACTGTTTATTTTATAATACAATACAATAATTACATATAAATGATTAAATGATGTTAGCAACTGTAAGTAGCGGTAAGCAACTGCACTAAACTAGAGACT
Organism: Triatoma infestans; assembly: GCA_011037195.1. Classification (NCBI taxonomy): domain Eukaryota; kingdom Metazoa; phylum Arthropoda; class Insecta; order Hemiptera; family Reduviidae; genus Triatoma; species Triatoma infestans. The sequence goes on from JAAEAF010000232.1 coordinate 117,990, forward strand.
ATGGACGACTGACTGCCTGCTGGCCTGTGGGGGTATATATATGTTGTCAGCTTCCGCTGACGCGGCAATGGTTGCTCTCCTAGAGATAGTGCCATAACTCCTCCCTTCTCAAGTTTGGAGCTCCTGCGACAATTGGCACGGAAGTCCAGGGTAGACATGTCGAGGTGTAGGTTGTGATTGGCCTCCTTCCGTTGCGCCCGAATTTGTCTTCTTTCTACAGACATAGCAAACATACAAGAGGGGCAACAGTAGCAGAACTATTGTAATTATAACGTAATAGTAGATATGTGACGAGGCACTGGGTATTTCTTCTTGGAGTTCCAGCGGTTCCATTTTTAGGTTGATTCTGTGTAGGTCCTCAAAAGATATATTCATGTTGGCATGTGCGAACACCTGTGTAGTTGTTGCTATGCTTTTGGAATCCTTATATATAGGAATGGCTTTGCTGTCTAGTAGAGTTTCGTCTTTGCTTAATTTTATAAGGCTAGTGTTGGTCAGAAATATAGTGTCATTACGGTTGTCTTTGTTTATTACGATCCTATTAGTCCTGAAAGTTAAATAGTGGTCCACAAAAGGGATGTACTTGATAAACGATGCGCTGGATGTATACACAGTCTTGCATGCTAAGAGGTTGGTGTTGGTGATAACGTGGTGAATACAGTCATTCTGGATGCTGGTTCTGTTGTGCAGTACATGGCATTGTTGATTTCCTCGCAGCTGGTTGTAAATAACTCATCTTTAACCTTTAGGATTAAGGGTGGATGGACATGGATTGTCATGAGGTGGTTATCTTTCTCTACGGGGTAGGACAGGAGGAAGTACGTCTCGAAGGAAGAGGTTTTTAGCGGAATGCTGATAAAATAGTATATGCTCCAACTTCTGAGTGAGCAGTGTACCTTGCTTAATTGCCAAAGTACTTCTATGTCAGGGGTTATGAATGTTATGTTATGAGATCTTTGTGGCGACTCAAGATCCTTGAGAAGAAAGATGCTGGAATGGATCGTGTTTAATCTACAAAATTCTATAGAGTCTTCCATATCGTCAATTTTGCTTGCCATAAGGGACAGATTAAAGAAGATAGAGTTGAACTGTTGGTTCAATTCAATTCGGATCACTATCGGAGTGGACATTTCTTCATTGTTGGCGCGGATAATTTTAATGTCTTGATGTTAGTGCCAATTGGTATGTTGGATGTTTGTCTTACTTTAGACTCAAAGACAATTAGAAGCAAATTTTCACAAATTGTTCAAACTCTCGACAATAGCTTCCAGTGATATTGACTTTGTAAGGAATTCAAATTATAATATTAATTACAGAAAGATTAGCACACTAGGTCTTTGTGAATTGTATTTAGTTTCAAATTGTAACTTGTATAAGACAGGAATCATTATCCAGGTACGTTTAGCTTACCTAAATAAGGTAACTATTTATATAAATGGTACTATTTCTTATTTTAGTATTAATTTTTATTTGTTTATACTTTATCTTTTGACTTTATTTTATATGTTAATATTTTGTCTTTATAGTTTACTAAACCTTGTGTTCACCTTATGAATCCAACTCCGCTAAAGGGTTTGACTCTATAAGCAATGCAATAAATAAAGAAATAAAAATATTGTTAAAGGTCTTATCTAATTCTATGTCTAGTAGTTGTACGTCAGCAGTATTAATGAAAGTATAGTATTTAGTTTAGTTGGTAAACATTACATTAACGATAACAGTAGGAAGATGTCAATAGTCATGAAACTGAGAGGGGAGTCGCTGAACTTGAATTACAATATCAGTAGAGAGAGAGAGAGAGAGTGCGCACTATGTAATTTAGGTGCAATAGGGTTTTGTCCAATATTGCGAGAGTTCCGGCGGAGATGGTTAGGACAACAGCTTATTACCTGTGACGAAGTAATAGAATATCTTAATGGCGATTTCGGGTGGGAAAATTTATATAAGTACACCGAATGTGCCTTGAAGCATAGAAATTTTTGATTAGTGAATTTAATTTTTAATAAATGACCGAACCCCATCTTTTATTCTATAATTATATACGTATTTCATTTTATTTTATTTTGTTGTTCATTTTATTTAAACTAGGAGATAAGCTTATCTACTTACTTATTATGTACATTTCTTTTTGAAAAAGTTATATTTGATTATGCTTATGAGTTCCCATATTATGGAAGTTATAAAATAAAAGTGTTTTGATTGTTTTGGATTTATTTAATAAAACACTATTATCATTGTTGAAGTCAGCTTTATTAAGCGTAAGCTGCATAATTCCAGGTCCATGAGTCATACCCGTTATGACTAGATGCACCCTTGTCAGCAGTTGTGCTATGTGCATACTTGCTATTATTTTTTTTAATTTTTTTTTTATTTATTTACACCGACAGATTTATTGTCTTAAGTAAATTTGATGAGAGCAATAAATAAGACAAAACGAAATAAATAAAACAAAATAAAATAAAACAAAATATAAATGAACGGAGAAGTCACCCAGTGGTGACACTCCTTACTAGTTCAGTTACTTTCATCCCTTAAGAGATCACGAGGCCACATTCGCCGCAGACGTCTGGGAGGATTATCAGGGAGTGTCCGGGATGAAAGTCGACGAACGAGAGGGTTGCAATGAGAGGATAAAGGTTTGTGAAATTTTTTGTAGCGGATTTTGATGATAACTTTAAGGAAAGGGATATTGAGGTCATTGTGGATAGTTAAATTTGATACATAATAGCGAGCATTAACTATGGTTCTAAGGATTTTGGATTGTTGCGATTGGATACGTTGGAGGTTTGAACGCCTGGTTGAACCCCACAGTTCAAGTCCTTATGTCCATATTGGTTTAAGAAATGACGTATATATTAGTCGTTTGTTTTCTAATGAAAGTCGTGATCTGTTATCTTTTAACAAGTCTGTATCGTGTAGTGAGTTCCTGTCTTTAGAGTCGTGTATGGGGATTCCAAGTTAACCTTTTGTCGATATAGAGCCCAAGATAGCGGACGATATCAACAGTTGGAAGAGGGTCATGGTTATAGAATAGAGGTGGAAGAGTGATCCGGCGTAATGTGAAGGTGATTTGCTGGCATTTGCTTTCATTAATTCGGATTTTCCATTTTTTGAACCAGGTTTCTATTTCAGTTAAATGGCTTTGTAGGTTTCTATATGAAATTACAGGATCAGGATGAGAAGAGAGAATTGCAGTGTCATCTGCATAGGTTGTGAGAATGGTGTCAGTTCGGGCAGGAATATCTGCAGTGTATATTGTATAGAGTATAGGTCCGAGGATACTGCCCTGAGGCACACCTGCCTCAGAGCGAACTTGCTATTATAAATTTCCTTTATATGATGAGGTTTTATATCCATAGATTATATTCTTATCTACATCCTGTGCCGATTAATTGGAATTTTCTTTATGATGAGGTTTTGTATTTATAAATTAAATTCTTATCTACATCCGTTGATGACTCATTGGAATTTTCTTTTAACTATAAATATTAACGATAAATATTAAGTGACTGCGTATGTAATATTTTTATTTAGTAACATAATTGAGGTTTAGATTTAGCTACTCTCTTTATTTATAGAGTTTCTCTTTTTTTTTTCCTGCATTTACGATTGTTTAGGATTCTTTATATGATCCTTTTATATGATTTGTACCACTTAAATAATTTATTTACTAGGGTTCATATTTCCGGAACTAGTTTAAATTTTTATTTAAATTGTTAATTTATAATTCCTTTTTTCTTATTAATTTATACCTGTTTAATTATTTTTAGTTATGCTTCATTGATAATTCCCGTGGTTATTATTAATAAATTCGTTGAAAATTGTTTCAGCACTTTCAACTTCCTCTTACTGCATTAGAAGGAAGTGTTCCGATCGTCTAATTTCTATCATTGTGTATTTCTGGGAAGGGGAAGAAGTGAATGTTGTAGTACATAAAGAAATATGGGAAGTATTCTTTGAGGGAGGTGAAAGCAGCAACAATTTTGATGTTGGATGGGCGAACCGTCCAGAGACGAGAAGGAGAGAAGTTACAAAGGAAACTGCTGAAAATGTAAATCTAAGAAAAAAGGCAATAACTAGGAAGGAACGAAATGTTGCTAAAAAGCTATAGTGGCTGCATTTGAATTTTGAATTTCTGAAGAAAGAAGTTTGGGAATTTCAAAGATTCTTTCAAGCGTATGGATCTTTACAATTAAAGAAACTAATTTATACAAAATTAGGTTAGTAGTTAGAGATGTTGGGAACAATTCTTATTAATATTTTATTTTCTTTCTATACTTTCCGTAGTTAATTATTTCATACTTTCGCGTCTACCTTTGTATCGTTCGTATACAGAGAACGGGTAGTTTCCGGTGTCTGATAATTTATTATTTAGTTATTTAATGTATATTTCCTATTTAATTATTGATTTTCCTACCTCGAGGATCTTATCATCTTTTTCCTACTTTTCTTGGTTAGGATTTTCATTATTTTAATACACTATTTAATTAATTAGTTTTCCTATTTTCCTTTTTTGTTACAATGTTTTTCCGTATTCCGGGTTTTATTTTTCCATGAGAATGCCAATTATATTTTTAATTAGGATTCAGACTTAGGCTTTTGATATTGAAGGTCCCCCTGGATCAAAGGGCGTGCGTAGGAATGTTGCAGGTCCCCATGGATCGAAGGGCATGCGTACAAATTCATGGTGTTGAAGGGTTTTGTTTTCACGTCGTTTGTCAATTTCCGCTTGTAAGTACTTGCGATAAATTTCTCGATATCTGCAGTTTCGTGCGTATACTGGTCTGTCATCTGTAGTTGTTATTGTGTGCTTTAGTAAATTAGTATAGATTGGTCGGTCATGTTCTCTTTTAATTATTTTAGGGTAGTTCTTTAATAATTTTAATTGCTTATTTTTTTGCTCTGAGTTCATGGGCTCAGTTCTGTTTAAATGCGGGATTTCATTTTTTATTTCTCTTAAACTAGTATCGCCAGACATGTCGGGACAGTTGGTCACTACTATGTCGGGTATCTTCGTACAAATTTCTTGCGGTTCGTCGACATCCATGGGTTCAGGGCAAATGGCCATGACTTCCTTGGATTCAACTTCGCACAAGATTTTATTATTACTAATGCTATAAAGGCCTTCTTTTACTGTGACCTTATCGTTTATTTTTATATTTTCATTAATTAATCCATATTTTAATTCCTTATTCTTAACGGGTAATTCTATGAAATTAACTCCCTGTTATAAATTTATTATATTTGAATTATTTTCAGGGATCTTAAAAGTAAATTTTAGGGGTATTATCCCTTGGGGGTAGGAAAGGATATTGTCATTTAAGTCGATGCTCATTCGGAGTGCCTGCATGGTTTTGTGGCCTAATAGTATGTCGTATATGTCCGAAAAGGGGAATACATGGAATTTAGCTTCTATGTTGACGTGGAATGTGTCGTGAATGTTGAAGGTGCAGGATTGCTCTCCATTCTTTTTTCCAGCGGGTGTGGTTATTATGAATGGGTCGTTGGATAATGCTACGTCAGTTAGGACAACGTTAGGGTTTATGTAGTTTTCCGCTGATCCGGTGTCGATAAGCCATTTCAGTCCAATCTGTCTTCAAAGTGTAGGAGAGATTTGTCTACTAGGTTTAGGGTGAATTCGGGGTGTCTTCTTGGCTCCCGTGGCCAACGTCTAAAAAATGATCGAATTTTTCGGTTATTTTTTTTGAGAGAGTTTTCTAAGCAGGAAAGTCTGTTTCCGTACGCCTTGTCTTGTTCCGAATAATTTTCAGGTTGATCGTCATTTTGGCAGTGAGTTAGTTCGTGCGGAGAAATGTAGTCTTTAAACCGTGGTCTGCCTGCTGTTCGCATAGACACCGTGTTTTGAGAGAAGTAACCAGAAGGTAGTCTGGGTCGATTAAAGGGGTGATCCGGATCGTTTGGATTGTTAGGATGGTTGGGATTCATGGATTGAAAATTTGGTCTTTGGGGTTGTTGCAGTTGTTGTCGGTAAAGGGAAATTTGAGGTCTTTGTTCTATAGGCCTGGGATTAAATTCGACTTTGGTTAGTAATGGTAGTTACGGGCCTGAGTCATGGGGACATGTGGAACAAAGTGTTGTGCATTCGGTCTATAAGAGTATTGTGGATTCGGTCTATAAGGCTGTTGGGGTTGGTTGTACGGATTTGGTTTCCGGAACGGTTGGTTGGGCCTTTTAGGATCGGGGGAGGAGTTTAAGTTTGCTATGATAAAGGAACATTTATTATAAATTATGTTTCGTACTTCGTCTAGAGTGTTGGGATCGAAGATCATGATGTGGTTACTTAATGTCGGGGGTAGGCATTTATATAATATATGGAAAAATATTTCTTTGTCGACTCGCGTTATAAGTTGTTTCAGGGCGTCCGCTGTAAGTCCGTCTAACTTAAGTCTAATATAAACTAAATTACGTAGCTCTTGTATCCTATTGACAAAGTCGATAGGAGACTCCCTAGCATGCATCTTAGTCTGGAGAATTTCATCTTTGAGTATCTCATAGGATCTCGAGTCGGCAAAACTCTCTTTTAAAAACTTTAATAGATTTAGTAAATGGTCTACATTATGTGAGAGGAGTATGTTTCTACCGGGCCCTAATAATTTACTTTTGACTTTTATGAAAAGAATGTTATGGTTATAGTCTCTTTCAATTATATTTTCTTTATTGACGGTGGCGAACGCACTTTCGACAATTCCGCAGAAGAACGCTAACTTGGAAGGGTTTCCGTCGAAGTAGGGAATGTGGTCGTAGTCTTCCTTGGAGATTTTATAGTTAATTTGGGCCATTTCAGGGATAGTTTCTTTGGGGAGAACTAGTTTGGAATGTTTAATGAGATGAGCTAATTACAACCTTAGGTCGCTGCTGTTGATTCGTTAGCTTGCCTTTCTTCTTGGTTCTGAGGGTGGTTCTTGCTCTTCTTGTAGAGACGCCGCGAATAAAACACTAATGTGTAAGCTTCAAGTCTTCCCGAGACAATTGGTCGCGGTATACTGTGAGACAAATGATCGCACTTTTCTACTTTAAGCCTTTGCGGTCCCTGTTCGGACGCCTGTTACCTCACAAGAACTGGTACAAGCCTTTTTAAAAACTGTTTATTCTATAATACAATACAATAATTACATATAAATGATTAAATGATGTTCGCAACTGTAAGTAGCGGTAAGCAACTGCACTAAACTAGAGACTGTGGACGACTGACTGCCTGCTGGCCTATGGGGATATATATATGTTGCCAGCTTCCGCTGACGCGGCAATGGTTGCTTTCCTAGAGATAGTGCCATAACTTCGATGATATCCCTGTTTATCAGCGGCCACGTAGATTGTCACCTGGTACAAGCTTGAAGTTGATCATCAAATTGAACGGTGGCTGGAAGAAGGCATTATACGGCGCAGCTCCTCTACCTACGCTAGTCCCATAGTAATTGTTAGAAAAAAAAGTGGTGAGGCCCGCATATGTGTGGACTATCGAGCATTAAATCGCAAGACGATTAAGGAACGATTCCCGACCCCATCGATTGACGAGCAGCTGAATGGCTTTGAAGGCGCCGCAGTGTTTATTAAATTAGACTTGAAGAATGGCTACTTCCATGTACCAGTAGACGAAAGCAGTCAGAAATATACCGCCTTCGTTGTACCGGATGGACATTATGAATTTTTGAAAGCACCGTTTGGGTTATGCAACTCATCAGCAGTTTTTCAAAAGCACATCATTGCAATATTCCGGGATATGATTGCTGCGGGTATCCTATGCATATACGTCGACGATTTCATCATTCCAGCAAGAGATCGTTGTGTGGCAATTGAAAAGTTTAAATTGGTTTTGGATCGAGCGGCTGAATATGGCCTTCAATTCAATTGGGCAAAATGTGAATTTATGAAAGAAGAAGTAGAGTATCTAGGACACGCAATCAAGAAAGGGAGGATCGAACCTTCCAAATCAAAATCAAGGGTGATTGAGAATTTTCCACAACCGCATAATATAAGTCACTTCAGAGCTTCATTGGGTTGGCTAGTTATTTTAGGAAATTCATTCCAAATTTCTCTATAAAAGCCCGGCCTCTGACCGAATTATTAAAGGCCTAGGTTCCGTTTAACTTTGCAGACGAACAGATAGCATCTTTTAACGAGTTAAAGAAAATGCTTTCAACGCATCCCGTATTGAAAATTTACGAGCGGGGCGCTGAGACTGAACTCCTCACAGACGCCATGGTTATGGAGCCATACTTCTCCAAAAGGGCGCTGCAAGCGAAGGGCTACATCCAGTTTAGTATGCCAGCGGAAAGACGACTCCTGCTGAAGAAAAATATATCAGTTATGAGCTGGAAGTATTAGCGATAGTGAAAGCACTAAAGAATTTTAGAATTTATCTCCAAGGTACTAAGTTCCGGCTGGTGACGGATTATCAAGCTCTGCAGATGACATTGAAGAAAAGAGATCTGTGTGCTCGTGTGGCAAGATGGGCTTTAATGATGGAAGAATTCGATACGAGGTGAAACATCGAGCTGGCACTAAGATGGGCCACGTTGACGCCTTAAGCCGATTCCCAAACTCAGAAGTGTTTCAGTTGGAGAATGACGAAATGGGATCCTTAGCTAGACTCCGCCAGGCCCAAAAGGAGGATAAGGAGATTACCAGGGCTATACAAAACCTCGACCAAAACAAGGAGTACTCATTGAGAGAAGGCATTTTATGCAAAGAGAATGATGGTGAATTGCTTTTCGCTGCTCTGAAACGCATGCAGTCCGAAATTATCCAGATGGCTCACTCTAAGAAACATTTTTCTACTTCTAACACGATGGCGATTATAGAGAAAGACTATTATTTCAAAGGTATGCAAAAGAAAGTAGAGAATGTGATACAGAATTGTGTTCTATGCATACTAGGTGAACGAAAGCAAGGGAAGCATGAAGGATATTTGCATCCAATTGAAAAGGGACAAGAAACATTCGATACCTATCATCTTGACCATATAGGAGCATTTCATATTGGACCATTGACTACAACAAGTAAAGGATACAGACATATTTTGGTTGTGGTAGATGCGTTCCCGAAGTTCGTGTGGCTCTATCCAACGAATAGCACAGGGACGCAGGAGGTACTAACTAAGTTGAAGAAGCAAGCGGCGATGTTCGGAAATCCTCGCAGAATCGTTAGAGACAGGGGGCAGCATTTAGTTCGAAGTATTTCCAGGATTATTGCAAGGCAGAGAATATTGAACACGTTATGATTACTACGGGATCGCCTAGGAGTAATGGTCAAGCTGAACGAGTGAATCGCCTGCTCATTCCCATTCTCACTAAGTTGTCACATCCGAGACGGGTTTATCACAACCAACCGAAGCACGGGTTTATCACCATTTCAACTACTTATTGGAAAGCGTATAAGACTTAGGGATGACCCGGAAATGAAAGAACTTATCGAAAGAGAGGAGATCACACGCTTGCAAGAAGAACGCTGTGCTCTACGTGATCAGCAAGATCGAATTTAGAGAAGACGCAGCAAGAGAATCGACCAAATTTCAATAAGAGACGGAAGAAGGCAAAATCATATCGAGTTGGAGATCTGGTGGCTATCAGCGCACGCAACCCACTAATAAGTTCCAAGTGAAATACATCGGCCCTTATGAAGTGGTGAAGGTTTCCAAAAATGAGAGATACACGGTGCGTATGGTAGGTTCTTCAGAATGGCCTAAGGAGACAACCACAATAGCGGAATATATGAAGCCATGGGTGGCTGGTATCACTGAAAATTCCAGCAGCGAAGAAAGTGATTTTGGTGAAAATAATGGAGAACTGACGAGTGAAGCTGAAGATTCGGTCATGGAGGAGGTGACCGGTGTCCTCGAGGGCGAGGACAATGTCAAAATGGCCGAATGTGGGGAGCCGCTAGAAAATGCTGATGCCTACTAGCCAGCGCCCGATGTGGAGAGAGCGGGATTTAAAGTAGTAGAGTCAATGTCGTAGATAAGGCAGGTTACGTTGTTTTTTTTCTGCTGAAGTTAAGTTGAAAAAGTTGGAAAGTTGATTAGGTGGATTGTTTTTAGGAAGCAGTAACATTGGACTAGAAGTGTAAAGTTAACCAAATTTATGTTAAGCGTTTATGTTGTAAGAAGAAAATGATGTTGTATAGGTTGGCCAGCCAGTAACTAAAAGTTTGTCAAAATAAATTAAAATAAAGATTATCATTGTAAAAACATCTATCTATTTGTTTTGGTGTTCATCCATCATTAATTGAATAAAATAAATAATTCCACATATATATATATATTTAAGCAAGTCTATGTATGTTCAAACACAAACTGAAGGAGCGCTCTGCTCGCATGCTAATGTTGTTCTGTTGAGAAAAGTATATGCATGTTGGAACAAGTTCAAGCATCATCCTTTACAAATTCTGCGTTGCTGTTTAATAATAGTGTAAATATTTTTATTTTCTTGACATAAACAATGTAAACACACTACGCACTGTAAATTTTTAGCGAACGAAACAATCGATATGTGAATGTTTCTATTAATTTAGGATTAACATATCAATATTTTTCTCATTCTTACAGCCAAAATGGCGCACCGGACAAATGTCCGGATTCCTGCCCCTAGAGCGACGCTTTTCTGTGGTTCTTCTCCGCAGCCTGTCTAATCTTATAGTCATCCTCCTGAAGAAGTAGGCTTAAGATCACTTGCGATTATTCAAGGAAAAATTAAATTGCGGTAGCGGAAAATTTAGCAGAAATTATGTATTTATGGTGGAAATTTAGCAAATTTTGTTGAAAGATAAAACATATGAGTAATTTATTACATAAAACATAGATTTTATATGTTCATTTTTCTAATTTATTTGAACAGTTTTATTTCAGGAGATTCATTTAGACTCAAAATTCTATCCAATTCCTTCTCGTCCGAATATGTATTCTAGAACCCAAAATCAATAGATTCTTAAACATGTAATTACTGATTTTTTTTCTTTCCGACGCCATAAGTTCGGCTATTCAACCATTCTACGACAAGAGACAAAGAACAACATTACAATCCGAATTTAAAGAAAAATCTCTACATAAATTAGCGGATAGAATTGGAAATCGAATATGCGGATTTAGTAAGCACAGCAACGAATGCAGTCTTATTGTTTGGTTCTACATTCTGCCATGAAAAAGATTTTAAACCAAATACTGGAATAAAGTAGAGTTAGAAACAGATCATCGAGTTGCATTAACAGAGGGCATCAAACCAAGAATTGTCCAATGTTACTAAACAGATACAATTACATTGCTCACATTCTCAAATTCTAATTCAAAATTTATATTTTTAATATTATATTATATTGCATAGGAGTTACTACTTATACTTACTTTCGCTTAGGGGTTCGCGTTCAAAAAGTTAGTAGACCACTGATCTAGACTACCAAAACGTTTGGGAAAGAGATTATTAAATGCTACATATTTCGTTAACAAAATAAATAATTATATTTTAAGATTTAAGTTAGGAGATCTTTTAAAACTTCAAAATGTTCAGTTATGAGAAAAATAAAAAGCCTAGGAGCAACTAGAAATATGTAATTTAGCATCACAGATTGAAGTTTTTAGGGAGCATAAAAATTCTAGTAGGTATACGTTTGTTAAAAAGAAGACTGTTTAACTATGTGGTTAAAGAAGGATAGTTGCATCTGAGTGCATGCCGTTCTTTGGCAATAAATGTTATGGGCAGATTGGTGATTTAAATGAAAATTTAAATCATTTTCTAATTGTTCGTTGTAATTCAAGGAGTTTGTCTTTTTTTTAATTTAAGCGCGCCAACGTCAATTTTCATTGGGACCCGGAGCCTACTCAGTGCACTGCCCGTCTCCAGACAGTGTTCTCTCGCTACAGACAATATTGTCCATCAACGGACGGTGAGCTGTAGACGCTTCTAGGAAGAAAGAATATCTAAGTGGCAGCACTTTACCTATAGTGGGAGATTCAGGAGTTAAAAAATTAATAAATAAATGCTATTACTGCTCCACTATAATTAATATATATATATATATACTTAAGATTCTAAGGAATTCATTTAGAGATTAAGAGAGGGGAGAGAAACTCAGTGAGAGACAGAGATAGGCAAGTGTGTTGTGTGTAGACTGGATATTTGTGGTTGGCTGATCGCACGGAAGGCGTCTTCGTCCTTGAAGATGGTGAGAGCTCTTGAAGATGGGCCTCCACTGTCTTTTCTTCCTTCAATTTTGACACGTGTGGTAGGGTAGTAGGACGGTGCTTTTCCCCAACCATTGGTTGGCTACGTATACTTTCATAAGACCTTGGCGCTCCTTGCAGATAGCAGGGAACTAATTTGGCTTGTGTATGCCATAACAGACTCAAACCCGGTATCCGGAGAGTCCAACCCGCTACCACTGAGCTAATCCCAACCATCATTATTTATATATATATATAAATGTAAAAGTGATAATACATACCTAGTGCTATAGTGGTGAAAATATTCAGTTGCTCTTCCTAACCAAGATAATTCATAGCGCTTATTAGTACATAATGATTTTATTTCATCTTTTCTCGGGTAGTTTAGTACATAATATCTAATTAGATACCATTCTCCTCTAAAATACTGGTGAAATAAATAAATAATACCAGATTGAATGAACATTTATACAAAAGGAAATATGTAAAATTTAAAATGGAAAAATCAATTAACTTACTGGTGACTTATTAAAGTTTTGTTTTGGTGGCAGATCAAGACATCCTTTTGTAATTACTTTTTGTATTTCTTGAGTATTATTTTGTTGTTTTGATTCTTGTGGACTAGATGTTGATAGGGTGATTATTCCCAGCAACATAAAAAATATTAAGGATATGAATCTAGAATACATAAGTTCATTGTGAGATTGGGAACAATAAATCTGATTTGAAATATTCAAACTTTATTTTACAGCTAGCCCAGTGGTGTGTAGCTAAAGCTGGTACTAGTGTACTTGGAGTAATTATATTTAATTGAATATGTGGATCGGTCCGCAATGTTAGATAGCATCTACTATTTCATCTGTCGTAGCGCGAATATTCTTTTTTATCCGGTTTCGGATTTTCATCCATCGTCATTGCAAATTCACCAAGTTCTTGTAGAGAGTTCACTTAACGCAATAATTCTTATTATTGTTGGTTTGTTGATTGTATATATGTGCGGTTGGCTGTAAGGTTATGTTACTGTGTGTGTGTGTGTGTGTGTGTGTTTAATGACAACATGGAATTATTATAAATTATGATTAAACATTAGAAACTAGTGTATAATAAATAGCATGTTTTGAAGAATACTTTATAATTATATTTTAATAGTGGTGTTAAGTATGCTCAGTGTTTTATCAAGACATTTTTATTAGGGGGACGGCGATAAGAAATTTCAAAAAGGACCAAAAGGAATATGGAAGCTACGACAGATAAACTAGTAGAGACTTTATATTTAGTCAAGAAGATAGTGCCAATCACAGTGTATCGAATATATTAAAAATCTAACGTCCAGATTTCTCAAAAAACGAATTGTTTCAAATGTTACAAATTTTAATGATAACGTTTAAATCTATGAACATAGAAATCCAAGAAAATCGTTCATGTCATATTTGAGAAAATTGCCCCCCTCCACACCAAATGTATGAAATACACAACTTTCTCTTACTCCATATTTAAAATTGTAATTGACAAATTTTACAATTAGTATACCAAAATTAATTAAATTCGTCGAAAACTGAAAAAAAAAAATTTTCAGAAAAAACGCACTTCCGGATCACTAATTTTCTTGAAACTCGGAATTTTGGCAATCTATTTATTTCTAATTATTTTGTTTAGATGGTAGAATTATGTAGTCAACTGTGACTGGACTTTAGAAGGAAATATAACTCCGTCCTTCCTCCGAAAGCCCCGTTAAATGACTACCAGGAGAAATGTTACAAATAAAGTTGGAGCTCTTTACGTTATAGTTTAACATACCTAGTTTAAAGAAAATCATTGGAGCCGTTTTATAGAAAATAACAGAAAACTGAAAAATACATTTCAATAAATACGCAATTCGGTCACCCGATTTTCTTCGAACTCGGAATTTTAACAACATATTTAATTCTAATTAATATTATTTAGATAACATAATTGTATAGTAAACTATAATTGTATAGCAGTTTAGAGGAAAACCTAACCAACATCCCCACAGAAGTGTCCTTAAACGAATTTTTTCCAGAGAAAAGTTTTAAATTAAAGTTGTATCTTTGTATGAGTAGTTGATATATCAAGTTTAAAGAAATTCGTCGGAGCCATTTTTGAGAAAATCGCAAGAAAGTGAAAAAAAAAACACTCAGTAAAGTGGTACTTCCGGTAGAGGTATTTTGACAGATGACCAACTGTCGTATTCTATCGTGATACCTAAACAGAATATCAAGTTTGAACTATCTACGATAAATTTTTATTTTTTTTGAGCTGCACTGATCATATACATACGCGCGCGCCCCCAAAAGCACGATTTTCTAAAAACCACTTTTTTTGGATTCAGGGGACCTAAAAACCTCTACTTCCGGTAAAAACACGATATCGAAAATTTCCCACGATTACAACATTTCGTGTTATTAGGATTAACAGGAAGTACAAAAACAAAAGAAGCAAAATCCCAGACAGTAAGATCGCATTTTCTTCAAGAATTTGGAATTTCAGCAATGCTGTCAGTTTCCCTTAATCAGTGCTAAATATATTATTCACACATGTTTTTCTGAACTTCCTTTGTTCACATTGCATTAGAAAAATATTGTTTTCATAAAATTATTTATTATATCATTAATCCATGTATTTATTTAGTAAAAAATAAATATAATTTTTGACACGAAGGTAAAGTATGCGTAAGTATGGGGAAAAAAACCTGAACTTTTTGAAGTTCACAAAAATCACTTTATAATTCAATTATTCCAAAATAACTGACATTTCTCAACAACGAACATATTGCGTTCCCGATTGATGGCCGTTATAGATATCTATTTTTTTTTTATAGATCTCTATCAAATTAAGGTAAACTAGTACTAACTATATTCTGAAGAACTTTGTACATAACTTACGTGTGCTTCATACTGATGAAATTGTAGAACAGAATATTAAGACGAATAATAATTGGCACTAGAACTTGGTGTATCTTACATGTGTTTATTGTAGTATTACCAGTCTTATATATTGTGATCTTATGGAGGAATAATTTGTTTATCTTATATTTTAGTTAAAATTAATCTCGGTATTCCCACTATTTGTTGTTTACTAATAAGAAAAGATTAAATAAGAAATGAGAAAAAAAGTGTTATCAAAATAGTTTGATATAAAAGAAGATAAATATGGGGGATTTACGTATGTTGTAGGTCAGGGGTCGTCCGAAATAGATATGTGTGTTAATTTATCGGATATTATTTTGAATTTACTAAGTTTTGACGTGTATTCCTTTTTTCCGTTCTATTTCCTTTTCTATCCATTTACCAATAACTATTGAGATTAAAACGTGAGATCAAAAAGGAAATTCTTAAAAAAAAAACTTGCTTCCCAAACTGAAATGAAATCTTAATAATAGGCCTGTTTTTACTTTCTCTTATTCCTAGTAAGAGGAAGTATTGTAATCGTGCCAAATTGTCGAGTTATCACCGGAAATATCCGTTTAGAGTCCCCTGAGTCCAAAAAAGGGGTTTTTAGAAAATGATCTGTGTGTGTGTGTGTGTGTGTGTTTGAACAGCATAGCTCAAAAACGAAAAATCCTAGATAATTCAAACCCGATATTCCGTTTAGGTATCATCATAGGATCCTACAGTATGTCATCTGTCAAAATTCCTCAACCGGAAGTACCACTTAAATGAATATTTTTTTGACTTTCTAGCGATTTTCTCAAAAATGACTCAAACGATTTTCTTTAAACATTGTTTATCAATTATACATTCATACTTAACCATTATAACTTTTACTTAAACCATTTCTCTGGGAAAATCATTTAAGGGCACTTTTGGGGGAGGGCCGGAGTTAGCTTTTCCTCTAAAGTGCTATTTTTTAGATCACTATACAATTCTGTCATTTAATAATATTAATTAGAATTAAATGTGTTGTTGAAATTATGAGTTTGAAAAAATCGGATGGCCGGAAGTGCGTGTTTCTACTTCTAAAATACAATAAAGTTGATTATACAATTCTACCATGCAAACAAAATTAATTAGAAATAAATTCGTGGCCAACATTCCGAGTATCATACAAATTATAAACCGGAAGTGCACTTTTACTGAACAGTTTTTTTTTAGTTATCGACGAATTTCATTAAATTTTGTACACTAATTATAAAATTTGGCAGTTACAATTTTGAAATCTGGAGTAAGAGAAAGTTGTGCGATTGTATCACACCAAAGTTTTTATTTTAAAGAAAATAGAAGTTGGTTATGCAATCCTTGGGAATATATTAACAAGCAACAAGTATAATATTTTATATTTTTATCCCCCCACCCCCCCAAAGCATCAATTTATAAAAAGCAATGGTTTGATATAAGTGTTTATTAGCTCGTCATAACAACCCTATTTATTAATTTTACTTACGATTCGTTTAAAACACAAAATGCATACATGGTAAAATTAAGGGACTTCAATTAAATAAAAAGTTCAAAAATATAAAAGAAAGACATAAATTATTTACAAATATAATATTGATAGATTTATATTAACTCACATTAGAAAAAATATTTCAAATAAATTAACGCACTGGTTGGCACGCTGAGCCAGACTGAACAAAAAAAATGTTAAAGAATTGAGTACCCACTTATCTCTCACACACATACAACATACAAAGAATTCCCTTTCATCAACAGACTTATTTAATAATAAAAGTCATTCCTTTACATCAATATGGCTGGATCTGCTAGTGGCTTGCTTACGATTTATTGTCAATGAATGTTAACAAGACATTTATATTAACAATAAGATGTTACGCGTACAACAGGGCCAAATAAAACAGAATGAATAAACTTCCAATAAATGTACATTTTTATTTGATTTCTTACACAAAGGTAGGTTATCTTTTATATATAAAAAATAAGTTGTCGCCTTTCAAATTAATGAAAAATATAACAACACAAAACTAGTGGTCAGTAATAGAAAAAGGAATGTGTGCTAATATACTTTTTATTGACCATATACACTCCATATCTGCTAAATCAAATTATGGGTTAAACAGGCACCTCAAGTCCAGATTGATCTCACAAGAGACAAAAGCCTTGCTCTACAAGACTTTGATAAGGCCTATATTAATGTATGGTTCAGAATGCTGGACGCATTTACCATATCCAATATAGCCAATAGCTATACTCATATTTGAAAGAAAAATCTTAAGGCGGATCTATGGGCCGGTGATAGTGGATAGAGTTTCGAGGAAAAGGTATAACCAGCAGATATACGAAAAGTACAAAAATATAAATGTTTAGAGGCGGTCCGGATTAGCAGAGTTCGATGGCTGGGACATGTCCAATGGATGAGCGAAGATAGAATGCCGAAAAGAATAAAGGATTACAATCCAGCTAGGAAAAGAAGAGTTGATCGACCGAAATCGAGGTGGTTTGATCAGACTGGCAAGGATGCTTCCAAGTTAAGAGTCCCTAGATGGTGGTTGGCGGCCATGGACAGAAAAGAGTGGGTAAAGTTGTGGCTGGATGCCAAGGCCCGACCCGGGCTGTAGAGCCGAAGATGTATGTATGTATGTATCTTTGGTCACCTAAATTTCATTATCACATTGAAACTATTTCAAATATTCAAAATAAATTTCTAACATTGATTGCTTTCAAACTTAATATCCCCAGACAGGAATTAGACTACACAAATCTCAGAAACCATCTCAGATGTTGATGACGTCTCAGTTGTTCAGATCGGAGGAAATTATTCGATATTATCCATGGGCTAATAGACAGCTCTGAGTTACTATCCTCAGTGACCTTCCAAGTCCCTGTCAAAAAAGATAGGCACCGCAATCTTTTCTTCATAAAATTTTATAAAAATCATTACTCCTACAATTCATCAATAACCTGATCATTAAGATTAGTGAATAAACTTACTTCCGGACTAGATATTTTTCATCATTCCAGAATCCAGTTTAAAAATGCAGTTACCGATTTTCTTCTGCCCTTCAATTCCAACATTCCATACACTAAATCCCTCGCATCGTACATTTTCCTTGTAAATAGGATCAAGAGTATTATAAAAGTATAAAAAAATCAAATATTTATATATACTTTTTATGTACTGTACTTTTATATACTGTTGTATATATATTTGTATATACTTTTTATGTACTGTACTTTTATATACTGTTGTATATATATTTGTATATACTTTTTATTGGTTATCTTAATATTTCAGATTTGAATATGTTTTTTATTATTGAACATTTATTTATTTGCTTTATATAGGTTTATTTGAGGTATCAATCCCTCTCAAAAGTTTGAGTTTTATTTTATTATATATAATTTCTCAATAAATATATTTATCTCAAAGATTAGTCAATTTCCAAATGCAAGCTAAACTATAAATATACTTATTTCTAAATATTAATATATATTTCAGTAATTTTTTAGATTCAAATATTATTTATAGATTTATTTTTATACTACTATTTAAACTTTTGTGCATAACTTTATTATAAATTTTCTTGTCCATTGTTACTGTATTTTGAAATGCTATTTAAATCCTCAGGCTTTAAAATTACAATGAGATGTTTGTACGGCAATGGCCACAGGGTTTAAAAAAAAAAAAAATCCTTTGTGGCTCTACGTTTCGGGTGCTTTGGAGAATTAACTGGGAACTATTCCACTAGTTCAAGATTGGAATTCAGGTGGACGGGGTAATAAGAATGAGTTCTGAAGTTTGTGTTGAACCTTGCATTTATTTCCGTCACTAGACGTAAAAGATTACAGTGATTACCCGATTCATAGTCTTCAGCGAACAACGTTGATGTGCAACGCACTGGCAGTGGCCTGGATAGTGATGTAGCTCACATGCAGAACTTAGGTACTGGCGTCTGAAGCAATGGGTGCAAGAACGAGCCCTGCGAACCAGGTTTTTTAGTCCAGCTGAACTAAAACTATGTACAAAGGATTTATAATCCGTTAAAGAAATAAAGAAATAAAAATAAATATGATTGATAAAGTATTTAAATATATTTAAGACCCACCTGGGAGATTAGTTTCTATCTCACTTCTAGTGTTAGGTTTAGTTCGATTATGTTCGATGTTATAATCGTGGTAACAGTGTAAAAAGTTAATGAAAAAAAAGAGAACCCATGTGTGACGTAGCTTTTCTGAAGTTATTATTAACTAGTTATATATTTTTTATTGAAAATTTTATATTTAGAAAGAAATATTTGTGTTTATATAGGTTTTTATTTTCTTAAACTTATTTTTATTAAATTAATTAATTTGGTTGTTAACTTTTTGGAGAAGTTAATTGTAAGTTTTTTAATTATTATATTTTGGATTTTGTTTTATTGGTGTATAAGACCAAAATAAACTGTAATTTGTTGTTATATCTTGAGTGATTTACATTCCCATTTTGTTTTTAAGACTTTTCAGAAAACTCCTCATTTTTCATTTATTCTTATTTTATTTACGGGATTCTTAAAGCGAAACTATGGATGCCGGTAGGCATGCAACTTCTAACAAAAGAGCGATTATAAAAAGCACCAAATTTTCAATTACCATCTCGCACATGGTAACCACTAATTGTTCCATTTTCGCCTTAGGAATTCTCACTTCCTATTTAGTTTCCTTACGAAAGTTCCGAATAGCAAAGTTTTTTGGTTCTATCATTGATAACTGTTCGACATATCAAAGTCAATTGATATCTGTGAGTCGGTGATTCTATTTGGTGTCTGTTGGATAAGACTTATTCAAAATTTGATTCATCTTGGATAATTTGGCGTGATAAAATAATATGAATACATAATAGACAATTTCAAAATTAAAAAATGAAACAAAACACAATATTAAAGAAACAAGCTTTTTTTCCACCAATGATACCGCCAAGAAAACACATCAGCTTTCGATTTGGTAGTACATTAGCAAACTTATTGATCTGGTCAGAAATAATAGAGTTAACCATTTTTATTGAATATAACCTTACCCTAATGTAATACTTATTATAACCTTAATATAATGTGATATAAGAGATGACCCAACAATCTGGTAAGAACGTTATTCTCCTTAATGTGTCTAGTCCATATTACATCCTAAGGCATGAGACCGCTACATTGAAAATGTATCTGTAAAAATGTTTCTATAGTTTTTAATTTGGATGAACTGGACTTGCCCGATAACCGCTATCCGAAAGCTTAATAGGTTGATTGCAATGCCTAATAGCTCTATAAAATACAATGGATCCTAGAGGTAAACAAAATTATTGTTCTTACAACAATTATGATTAATGGGATATTATTTGATGTACAACATTTCTACTTTGATAAACTAGACATTAAGGAAAATGAGAATAAGATCATTAATTAGTACTTACAAGGAACACTTAAAGAAGTTAGACGAAGATATTTGGTAGAATTTATTGCCTTTTGTTCAAGTATAATATACAATCCCTTAATCTAATAATGTTTACATAATAGATTACAATGGTATTCCCTTTGTTTTTTTTTTACTGCTTGCGTTGGTCTAGTGTCTAGTGCATTTGTGTTTGGTCAGATGAGTTCGATTCCCGAGGAGGAGGCAAAGTCGATGTTACCGCGCCATCCTTTAAAAATGTGGGAAACTATTGTTGGTAGCGCACTAGATAGCAAATCCCGGAACTAAAACGGCCAATACAAATCACCGTCCGGCAAGCCTTTCTTTGCCTCTTTGTGGCCTATTGTGCCATAGGTCTTTAATTAATTGTTTTCTGTTAGTATATAATATTCAAATTACTTCTCAATTTATTTATGTATCTTTAATTATTTACTAATTAATTTATTTTATAATTCGCTCTATTTCAACATAACATTTTAATTTTTATGCATTTTAATTCAATATATCAAAAGAAAGAAAATTCTCTTTATAAATGTAAAGTTTGTAATTATTTACAAGTGGTAATTATTTACAAGTGTGCCCCCAATATGGACGGTCACTAGCTACAGTAACTGCTCATTCCCAATCTTATTACACTAATATTTCTGATTTATTTATTCATTCGTATATACTAATTAATTTATTTATTTCATATTATGATTCATTTGTTTCTGATATGTTTAGAATTTATGAATTAAGTGGTTAAATAAATGTATTGTCTTTAATGAAGAAACAGATATAAACCCTCTTGTTTAATATTTATCACTGAATTCAAGTTATTTGAAATGACATATTAATTAGGGACTTCGTTAATTTAAACCTACAAGTTCTTGGGACAATGTTTAAAAATAAACTCTGATTGTGTTTGGTAGTTTTTACTTATATTTAGTGTGATACTTGTTTAAATGAATCATAATGTGAAATAAATAAAGAAATATGAATGAATAAATAAATCAGAAAAGTAAAACTGTAATTTGAGTGTTTATATCTTGAGTGATTTACCTTCCATTTTGTTTTTGGAACTCTTCATTAAACTTTTCTTTTTTTATTTATTCTTATTTGATTTACTGGATTCTTAAGCAAACCTGGCATGCCGGTGTGCATGGAAATTTTAGCGAAAGAGAGATTGTAAAACGCACCAAATTTTCAATTATCATCTCGGACGCTAAATTCTTCCATTTTTGCCGTGGGAGTTCCCATTTCCTAATTAGTTATCTTAAGAAACATACGAACAGCAAAGATTTTTGGTTCCATCTTTGATAACTGTTTGACATAACATTGTCAATTGATATCTGTCGGTCAGTGATAATATTTGCTGTTTGTTGGATAAGGCTTATTCACAATTGTTTTATCTTGGACAATTTTAAGTGATAAAATAATATGAATTAATAATTAATAGGCAATTTC
The DNA here is from genome assembly GCA_011037195.1 of Triatoma infestans. Classification (NCBI taxonomy): domain Eukaryota; kingdom Metazoa; phylum Arthropoda; class Insecta; order Hemiptera; family Reduviidae; genus Triatoma; species Triatoma infestans. Next base: position 139,962 of record JAAEAF010000232.1, read on the forward strand.
AAAATTAAAAACAAAACTCAATATTAAAGAAACCAGCTTTTTTCCTCCAAACATACTGCCAAGAAAACAAATCAACTTTCGGTTTGCGAATATTAAAATAGCAATCCGGCTAAGCCCTTGCTTTACCACTGAGGTAATCTTAGCCCCTGCGATGAAAAAGACCCAAGGAGATAGATAATAACAAACAAAATATGCAAATCAAAATAGAAACCTAAAGATATAACTAGTGACAATTTCATAAATTAATTTTTAAGATGGATAAATTTTGTAGCATCACAAATAATATGTTGTATTATTGTAGATTTATTTAAAATAACTATTTTTTTAAATTTTTTTAGCATGTTATAAAAAATGTGGATGAGTTTTACAGTGGGCATTCTTTCTAGAGAGGAATTTATCTATGTGCATTCCTTGTTTTAATAAAGCTTCCTTAGCTTTAGCATCTTCTCCTTCCTTTTCCCGCTGTAATACCAAAATATTTTCTAAAAAAAAAAACAAAGATCTCAAGGGATTAATAATACTGGAGCCCCACGTGGAAGTTCGAGTCCAGCTGTGCTATCTTTAGATTTTGTCTTCCTAGGACCCTCTACAGCTCACTGTTCGGTGATGGACTGTGCTGTCTGTAACAAGAAAACACTGTCCGGAGGCCGGGAGTGCACTGAGAAGACTCCGGGCGCCAATGACCCATAGATGTTGACGTGCCTTAAATTAAATTAAAAAAAAGAAAAAAGAAAACTGGAATTCGGATGTTACCAATAATAAAATTCACAATTAAATAATATAAAGTTGCCTAACTGAAATATACTGGTGGTAGATATACCTGTTGGATCTCTAGGCACCTAGAACAGTGATGGCGAACCTTTTGAGCTCGGTGTGTCAAAATTTTGAAAAATAGAAACATAATTCTCGTGGCGTGTCACTCATCAAGTTAATTATTTATTTAATGCCATTTAAAATACAAAAGCCAAAATTATGAAACCAATAGTTTACATTTAGAGACTTGTCTTACATATTTCATTGACACTTAACATACAAAATCAAGTAATATATATATAAAATATAATTGAACAAAAACAGAAAAACAATATAAATTTATACAATTAGAAAATAAATATATATGAAAAATTAGTGACTTTTTTTGGTGTGGTGGTTGGTTCCGCAGAGCTGGAAAGCATCAGAGACATTTTCCGTGGTAGCCTGCTTCATTTTGTGGATATCGACCGGTTTCGGGGGTTCGCCCATCTTCAGGATGCGTTTTTCAGACAGTGCGACAACACAGACTTGTACAAAGCAAACTTGAGTGTGAAAACTAAGTTTGCGATGGGCAGGTCGGTGTTGTCACACTGTCTGAAAAACGCATCCTGAAGATTGGCGAACGCCCGAAACCGGTCGATGACTACAAAATGAAGCAGGCTACCGCGGAAAATGTCTCTGATTACTTTTTTGGTGCTGAAGTTTGTCTGCTAAATCTTCTAATTCGGGTTTATACTTGGTACATTTCAAGGCCAAGCCAGCGCCACTGACTTCATCTGTTAACCGATTCCGTTTGTTTGTCTTAATAATTATTTAATGCTGAGAACAATGTCTCACAAAAATATGTGGATGATAAAATTGTTAGCAAAACAACTAAAGGAGATCTCGAGGAGCGGTCAATAAAATGTACACTTTTTTTAAAATTTTTTCCAACGTTTCGACAAATTTATTGTCTTTTTCAGGGATAAAATTAAAAAAAATGTTAATCGGTATTTATAATTTCCATGAAACAAACTAAACACAAAATATGTAGTAAACAGAGAGAGTTGCTAACTGTATGAGCTACATTATCAGAAAAAAAAGATTTTTTTGAATTATGAAATTTTTTATCTTTGAAGATGCGTGTCACCAAAAATGAGCTCGCGTGTCAGCACTGACACGCGTGTCATAGGTTCGCCATCACTGACCTAGAATATAATTACATTGTAGTCTAGAAGTTAACGCTCTTATCAATACCGAAATATAACTCCATAAATTCCTAAAAATAATTTTCTTTTTCAGAAAAATATTTCAAAAATTAGTGAGACGTTTATATTTGTGTTGTTAGCATCCCAAGATGGATGAAAAATCGTTGTAGCCGTTCTCAAGAAAATATCAGCAACTAAAAACGAATTCGGTATAGTAACACTTTCAGGTAATCAATTTTTTCAAATTTAAAATGCTTTCATTGTACATATAATACACTATGGAATACATTGTTAAAACGTGGATCGTCAAGGAAATCTTAACGTTGTTGTGCTTTGAGTAAACTGAACTTGAAGTGAAACTTACCGTGTTTTATCAGTTTGATCAGTTTTTGTAGTAACTGCAGTATAAGAGAAATTCGTATAAGTGATTTACACCAGATTTTATTGCATGGATTTGGTGCGTGCCCGAATTTAACTTTTACAAAGACTTCTTTGCGGGCAAGTCTGGCATACCTTCATTTCATACGTCATTGCTTGACAGAGGAAAAGACAGTGCTCTATGCCTTCTGCTACTGCAAAAGTGTGATTGTTCTAAGTGGGCGATGAATCGCCCCCGCCGCAGCAAACTATCCAGAGGCTCCTCTCAGGCATATATCCGTATATAGGATGGAAGGTGATCAAAGATGTTTATCAATGTATCAGCACTATATTTAACGATTGCTCAAACTTCATACGTGATTGCATACCTATTAAAATTAAGTTTCAGTTTTTTAAAACGGTTTGTCGATCGGTAGCGTGCTACAATGCTCAGGTTAGGGGGTTTCATAGCTGTGATGCCTTCAAAAAATTTCAAAGTTCCTTTATGAAGAAATTATTTGCGCTCCCTGCTTGCACTCCTAACAATATGCTCGCACTTGAATCTGTTCAGTGTTTTACCCTTAAGCTTCATCTAAAATATTGTATTAAAATTCTATCTCAGGAAGACCACCGATCCTTAACATTTTTCTTTTATTATAAATAAATTTTGTACCGATTCAAGTGTAGTTTTTTCTATATTTGACTGGAATTCTTAATTCTTGTTTTATTGCCTCCGAAATATTAAATGATCAACATCCAAGTTCCGAATTTTGGCGTAAATATGTTTTGAAATAGACTCTTGCCTAATTTTGTTGATGATTTCCGTTCCAGAAAAATGTTTCAGTGTCCAGAGAGAGTAACCAGAAAATTATAAAGGACTTTTAAATAACGTACAACATTTTATAGTTACAAATTTTGTGAATTTCAATTTTATTCACAATTGCAAAATAAAACCGGCAAATTCTTCTATTTTCATCATAAATTGCAATCGTTTAATGTGACGCGTGTGTCTGTGTGTTTTAACAGAATAACTCAAAGTAGCAGAAAGCCAAAACTTGGTATTCCGTATAGGTATTACTTTCACATCAGATTTCGGGACAAATCCATCAATCAGAACGGCGACTTTACTATAATTTTTTTTTGTTTATTTTTTTATTTTTTCATGATTTCCTCAAAAATGGCTTAAACGATTTTCACTAAACTCCACACATAAATACCTATCAGTTTTATTTGTTACATTTTCCCGGGAAAATTGATTTGTTGACGGTTTGGAGAGAACACTGGCGTTATGCTTTTTTCTAAAGTTGTCAATACAATACGATTTGGAATTCTATTAATGTTTCCAATGTGTATTATTATGATGTAGACAGTAAAACCATATATTACTATCGTAGTTGATTATACAATTCTATCATCCAATCGAAATTAATTAGAAATAAATAGATGACTAAAATTCCGAGTTTCAAGAAAATTACTAAACCGGAAGTGAGCTTTTACTGAAAGTTTTTTTCAGTTTTCAACGAACTTCATGTAATTTTCTGCACTCACTATAAAGGTTGCCAATTATAATTTTGAGAAATAGAGTAAGAGAGAAAGTTGCGTGCGTGTTTCACACCAGATTTTTCTGTTTTATAAACAAAACAAAAAGGATTATTCAAATACAAATTGATATTCTTAAAGTTTTCATTTTTTCTTTTTTATTTTTGTATCCAAGTATATTCAAAACATGTATTTCCCTCATTCGAAAATCTGACATGAAGGTTTCTACAGAATAAGGTCAAGGAAATCAACGAACACAATTTTGAAAACAATTTATTTTCACAAATTTCCATAATTACATATATTTAAACATATATTCTTTCTAAAGTAGTTATAAAATTGTCTTTGTTAATGACAATTTGTTGCCTTGGTAAAGACGTAAATAATATGCCGAAACGTTTAATAGTCAGGAAGAAATTTTTCAAATCACCTTGCTCCGTGTCCTCAATAACCTTTAACTATATACTATTTATAACGTAAATTGCAACGTTATATACTATATATAATGTATATGACAATATTTATCCGACGATAATTTGAAATCTTCTATTTTTAATCCAAATTTCTTTAAACTAGTTTCAACTTTTTCATCTACAATATATGATTTGCGGGTGTAAATGTTGATTATTGCTGTAAAATTATTATAATTATTATTACATTGAATTATCAAAATATTTATGTAATCATGGGCCAAATAGTGAAAGTAATTCGCGAACGATGACTTATATAGTAACTGACAATAACTTTAATATACTGATAAGAGGATCTTAATAATGAGATAATATAAAATTAATGTTGTATTCATCACTTACAAGCTGAATCGATCAGTCCACAGCTGTATTCTATAGAATAATTGTCATAATCAGTATCTAATACAGTGACTTCCGTATGAAAATTGGTGGTATATCCCCCTGAAACATCAACAGTTTTGGAGAAAATAACATTTATGAACTAAACGTTAAATGAAACATAATACAAAATCTAGGGTGAAACACTCACACCACATTTAAGTATTATTATTTTAATTATTGGTTGCTTAATTATTGCTTTTAATTATTAAAATTTTAATTAACAGATTTTCTTAAGACTTGAAACTTTTACTACACGTTAGGTAACCATAATAATTCTGATAATAATGCTGACAGAGGGAATGTACTTGATAGTATTTAGGGCTTTAAGTTACGCCTGATTGTGGCTACAATATATAGCAGTGCCCTGTTGACAGCCAGTCAACATTACTTATGACAGATTTAATTCAAATCCAATTCACAAATTCCATAGAGCCCACTAAACAACAATTTTTCCGTATAAAAACCCATGGCGCAACAGGCCATGAAGGGCCAACGCATGCCAGATGGCGATTAGAATAGGGGGCGTGTGGTGAGTACGCAACTGTTCCTACGCCGTTTAGTTCCGGCCTTCGCTAGCTAGGGCGTACTAACTGTAGCTTCCCATTTTTATCACGATGCTGGGTAAATATCGACTTTGCCCTCACGGGAATCGAACCCTAATCTCTCGCACGAAAGCGGTGAGCTAGCCAATAGTCCAAGGGGTCAAGACTTTCCGAAAAAAGAATCGTGGTCGATTTATATTTGGTGTAGTCAGCATTCTTGTATAAAGACAAATCATTCGAGATGTTTTCAAACAAATTTAGTATTTGAATCGACAATCGCTTGTTCAGTTAATATATTGTCTTACATTAATCAGCGTAGAAGAAAAGCAACGGAACAAAGCATTATTTTTATTTTGTCAGAGGTAGACTGGAAATCGTTGAAGAACTACAGCATTTGGGAATAACTACAGTTTTGAGAATTAACCTGCACAACCCACGTAACAAATAACTTAATTGAACGGGAAGTATCACTTCTCACTTTTTTGCAATTTCCTCAAAAAGTGGCTCCAACGATATTCTTTAAACTTGTTGTATCAACTACACTTATTACACAAACAAAGTGCTACAACTTTTATTTAAATATTTCTCCAGGAAAAATTCATGTAAAGCAGTTTTTGGGAGAAGGGCGAGGTTACGTTTTCCTCTAAAGTGCTATTATAGTTTATTAAACAGTTCTATCATCCAGATAATATTAATTAGAATTAAATACGTTATCCAAATTCTGAGTTTGAAGGAAATCGGTTGGCTGGAATTGCGTATTTCATTAAATTTGTTGCACTAACTATGAACACAGAGATTTATGAACTTTTATACGAGGAAATTCATTTAATGATGTTTCTGGGGTTGAGCAGTGTTTCGGTTTTCGAAAGTCATTTTATTAAGTTTAGGTTTTCTCCAAATTGAAGACAAACAACATTTGGTAAAGATTATGAGTTTGAAAAACAAATTTATAACTTAAATCTTGGTAAACGGCACAGTGATGAAAGTCCGTTACACACTAGATTTTGTTTAAAAATCATTAGAGCATAGAGAGCCCGCGCGTCCTATGCTATTGGTGTTGTAGGCGTGTAATACTGCTCACTTATATCTAGATAAGTAGCGCTATCTCTAGTTTCAGAATACACTTAGTTTGTTAAAAACAACAAGCTAAACATATACTACAAACAAAAACATATATATACATATATATTATATTTTTTTTAAGGCGCGTCCATATTTACGGTCATTAGCGCCCGGAGGCTTCCCAGAGTGCACTGTCAGCCTCCGGACAGTGTACTCTCGCTACAGACGACATAGTCTATCACCGAACAGTGTGCTGTTGGGATTCCTAGGAAGAAAAAATCTAAGGGTGGCACTGGACTGGAGTCCAACGCACTAACCACCTAGCTATTCCCGCCCCTACAAACTTTTATTAAAAATGAATATTTATACAAACCTCTGTATGCTTCGCGTAAGTAGAATTTTCCAAAGAAATTTCTGAAAATAACATGATTTGTTGATGACTGGATAGAGTCTCTATTTCCAAATTCGTCGAATCTAAAAATAGAAAGTTAATAAGTTGTAAAATAAACCTAAACTATACTATATTTATATTTAGCTTAACACCAAAAATCAAAATGCTTTCCTGTCAAGGAAAAATCATTAATGACCATGAATAGAAAAAAATCTTGAAGTGTACGCATGCACATATCCGCTTATACTTCGCTTACTGACAAAATTTTATTCAAAATTTAAACTGAAACGTTTATATAACTGGCAGAGCTATCATCATCCATCAGCGTACGCTTGATCTTTGGCATTAAGGTGGCATTACTTATTTTCTAATATAGATAAACTGAAATGTATTTTTTGGAAAAATATATTTGCAATTAGTTGAATGACTTATTGGTTTTTGTAAAATGATAATTAAATACATTAAAAAAAAAAAAATAACAGAAAAGAACAAAAAATAAATAAGATAGGAAATTTGAATTGGAAATCACTGATGGCCACATAAAGTAGCAGACTATCATGGAAAATATCTCTGATGCTTTCGATCTCTGCGGAACCACAACAAATAATATAATAATTTTATATAATCCTTTTTGTATATTCAGTTTTATATTTACGTATAACAATCGTATTTTTAGTATCTCACAAATCTTACAAAGTGTATTTTTATATGTTTTCACAAATAAATAAATAATAGCAATTAAATAAAATAAAGCACTCCCGCATGCAGGACCAATTGAACTTCTTCTTACCTTGATGTTCCTTAAAGGTTGGCAACCTCTGCTTCATACAATGAAACTTCACCATCTTTTATAATTAAGATGTTCAACATGCCATACACTAGACCAGTGGTCTCCAAAGTGGGGTACTCTTACCCTAAGGAGAAGGCAAACTGATATTTAGGGGTACGCCAAGTTTCCCTTCAAAATACTTGATGCCAGCGTCAGCTCTGGCGGTTATGTCGCCCCGGATAAAAAGACAAATTACCGCCCCATAAAAAAATATATATATATGTGGGGAGCCGCTAGAAAATGCTGATGCCTTCTAGCCAGCGCCCGATGTGGTGAGAGCGGGATTTAGAGTAGTAGAGTCAATGTCGTAGATAAGTCAGGTTACGTTGTTTTTTTTTTCTGCTGAAGTTAAGTTGAAAAAGTTGGAAAGTTGATTAGGCGGATTGTTTTTAGCAAGGAGTAACATTGGACTAGAAGTGTAAAGTTAACCAAATTTATGTTAAGCGTTTATGTTGTAAGAAGAAAACGATGTTGTATAGGTTGGCCAGCCAGTAACTAAAAGTTTGTCAAAATCAATTATAAATAAAGATTATCTTTGTAAAAACATCTACCTATTTGTTTTGGTGTTCATCCATTATTAATTGAATAAAATAAATAATTCCACATATATTTTGGGGGCCTGTCCGGGATTTGAACCAAAACAACGACATAGAGATAATACGACTATCATATAAGTTTAGTTGAAGAATTTTATGTTTAATCTTAAATTTAATAATAAATATAAATTTGAATAGTACTTGATTGATTTTATTTTATTATTAGATAGTTTGTACATATATTTTTACTTTCTTTACATTTTGTTTGAGGTTACATGAGTGAAACAACAATGAAGACTTAATTGAAGTAATTTTTTGTTTAATTTAAAAAATAGGTTATTTTATTTATCAATTTTATTAATTAAAGTGTTATAAATGCTAATTAAAAAATAAAAGAAGAAAGTTAAATTGTTAGAGTTGTGCACGTCATATATTTGTATTTTCTTGTACTATATTGTGTTTATGTTTTCATTTTGTTTAAATCTTTCTTTTGTGTTTATTGAACATTACAGTATTATACTATTTTTTCAAGTTAGTAGTCAAGATGTCTGAGGTTAGTTTAGAAAATATTTATAATTTAAAATTAGTCCAATTAAAAGGTGAATTAAAAAGACTTGGTTTTAAGAGCAGTGGTAATAAGAAAGAGTTGATTGAAAGATTAAAGGCCGTTCTAATTCTTGAAAATTCTAAGATCGAGGATGGGGAAGACGATGAAACTGATGTTGATGAGGAGGAAGATGAAGAAGAAATCCTCAAGACAGAACACAAAATTACTCCAGAACATACCGGGGCTAGTGGAATTGTAAATGAAACTGCTCATTTTATTATCCTTCCATGATGTCGAAGATCACTGTGTAATTTTAGTGGTGATGATAAAACTAAAAATATAGTTACATGGCTAAAAGAATTCGAAGATATGGCCATACTTTGTCCATTGGTCAGATACACAAAAGGTTATATATGCTGGTAGGTTATTAAAGGGTTCAGCTTATATCTTTCATATTTATAAGCCATGAAAGATATAAAAAATGGGAAACGATGTCTGAGGCACTAAAGAAAGAGTTTTCAAAGAAAATGAACAGCAAAATGGTGCACCGTGAATTAATGATGAGGAAAAAAGAGCCAAGCGAAACATATCAAGAGTATCTGTACAAAATGATAGATATTGCAGCTCAGGGTGATCTCGAATTGTGGTGCCACCGATCATAGGTTAGACAGTTGTCCGAATCTTAAAAATGGACCGAAATGCTTCAAATGCAACAAGTATGGGCACATAGCTACGAAATGCCATACTTCTGCCTATTTAGATAAAAGATATGAAGAGAAAAAACCTACAGTCAAAGTTGAGTTGGGCAAACTTTACATGATTGCTCTACTCGATTCAGGCAGTGACGTAACACTTATCAGACGTAAAGAATACCTAAAGTTGGGAGCTCCTGTGCTAGGTAGAAAGATACATCTTCAAGGAGTTGGAACCATTGGATTGGATACATACGGATGTTTTAAAACAGAAATCAATGTTCATGGAAGTTACGTCACAAGAACTGGTAGAAGCCTGTTTAAAAACTGTTTATTTTATAATACAATACAATAATTACATATAAATGATTAAATGATGTTAGCAACTGTAAGTAGCGGTAAGCAACTGCACTAAACTAGAGACTATGGACGACTGACTGCCTGCTGGCCTGTGGGGGTATATATATGTTGTCAGCTTCCGCTGACGCGGCAATGGTTGCTCTCCTAGAGATAGTGCCATAACTCCTCCCTCCTCAAGTTTGGAGCTCCTGCGACAATTGGCACGGAAGTCCAGGGTAGACATGTCGAGGTGTAGGTTGTGATTGGCCTCCTTCCGTTGCGCCCGGATTTGTCTTCTTTCTACAGACATAGCAAACATACAAGAGGGGCAACAGTAGCAGAACTATTGTAATTATAACGTAATAGTAGATATGTGACGAGGCACTGGGTATTTCTTCTTGGAGTTCCTGCGGTTCCATTTTTAGGTTGATTCTGTGTAGGTCCTCAAAAGATATATTCATGTTGGCATGTGCGAACACCTGTGTAGTTGTTGCTATGCTTTTGGAATCCTTATATATAGGAATGGCTTTGCTGTCTAGTAGAGTTTCGTCTTTGCTTAATTTTATAAGGCTAGTGTTCGTCAGAAATATAGTGTCATTACGGTTGTCTTTGTTTATTACGATCCTATTAGTCCTGAAAGTTAAATAGTGGTCCACAAAAGGGATGTACTTGATAAACGATGCGCTGGATGTATACACAGTCTTGCATGCTAAGAGGTTGGTGTTGGTGATAACCTGGTGAATACAGTCATTCTGGATGCTGGTTCTGTTGTGCAGTACATGGCATTGTTGATTTCCTCGCAGCTGGTTGTCAATAACTCATCTTTAACCTTTAGTATTAAGGGTGGATGGACATGGATTGTCATGAGGTGGTTATCTTTCTCTACGGGGTAGGACAGGAGGAAGTACGTCTCGAAGGAAGAGGTTTTTAGCGGAATGCTGATAAAATAGTATATGCTCCAACTTCTGAGTGAGCAGTGTACCTTGCTTAATTGCCAAAGTACTTCTATGTCAGGGGTTATGAATGTTATGTTATGAGATCTTTGTGGCGACTCAAGATCCTTGAGAAGAAAGATGCTAGAATGGATGGTGTTTAATCTACAAAATTCTATAGAGTCTTCCATATCGTCAATTTTGCTTGCCATAAGGGCCAGATTAAAGAAGATAGAGTTGAACTGTTGGTTCAATTCAATTCGGATCACTATCGGAGTGGACATTTCTTCATTGTTGGCGTGGATAATTTTAATGTCTTGATGTTAGTGCCAATTGGTATGTTGGATGTTTGTCTTACTTTAGACTCAAAGACAATTAGAAGCAAATTTTCACAAATTGTTCAAACTCTCGACAATAGCTTCCAGTGATATTGACTTTGTAAGGAATTCAAATTATAATATTAATTACAGAAAGATTAGCACACTAGGTCTTTGTGAATTGTATTTAGTTTCAAATTGTAACTTGTATAAGACAGGAATCATTATCCAGGTACGTTTAGCTTACCTAAATAAGGTAACTATTTATATAAATGGTACTATTTCTTATTTTAGTATTAATTTTTATTTGTTTATACTTTATCTTTTGACTTTATTTTATATGTTAATATTTTGTCTTTATAGTTTACTAAACCTTGTGTTCACCTTATGAATCCAACTCCGCTAAAGGGTTTGACTCTATAAGCAATGCAATAAATAAAGAAATAAAAATATTGTTAAAGGTCTTATCTAATTCTATGTCTAGTAGTTGTACGTCAGCAGTATTAATGAAAGTATAGTATTTAGTTTAGATGGTAAACATTACATTAACGATAACAGTAGGAAGATGTCAATAGTCATGAAACTGAGAGGGGAGTCTCTGAACTTGAATTACAATATCAGTAGAGAGAGAGAGAGAGAGTGCGCACTATGTAATTTAGGTGCAATAGGGTTTTGTCCAATATTGCGAGAGTTCCGGCGGAGATGGTTAGGACAACAGCTTATTACCTGTGACGAAGTAATAGAATATCTTAATGGCGATTTCGGGTGGGAAAATTTATATAAGTACACCGAATGTGCCTTGAAGCATAGAAATTTTTGATTAGTGAATTTAATTTTTAATAAATGACCGAACCCCATCTTTTATTCTATAATTATATACGTATTTCATTTTATTTTATTTTGTTGTTCATTTTATTTAAACTAGGAGATAAGCTTATCTACTTACTTATTATGTACATTTCTTTTTGAAAAAGTTATATTTGATTATGCTGATGAGTTTCCATATTATGGAAGTTATAAAATAAAAGTGTTTTGATTGTTTTGGATTTATTTAATAAAACACTATTATCATTGTTGAAGTCAGCTTTATTAAGCGTAAGCTGCATAATTCCAGATCCATGAGTCATACCCGTTATGACTAGATGCACCCTTGTCAGCAGTTGTGCTATGTGCATACTTGCTATTATTTTTTTTAATTTTTTTTTTATTTATTTACACCGACAGATTTATTGTCTTAAGTAAATTTGATGAGAGCAATAAATAAGACAAAACGAAATAAATAAAACAAAATAAAATAAAACAAAATATAAATGAACGGAGAAGTCACCCAGTGGTGACACTCCTTACTAGTTCAGTTACTTTCATCCCTTAAGAGATCACGAGGCCACATTCGCCGCAGACGTCTGGGAGGATTATCAGGGAGTGTCCGGGATGAAAGTCGACGAACGAGAGGGTTGCAATGAGAGGATAAAGGTTTGTGAAATTTTTTGTAGCGGATTTTGATGATATCTTTAAGGAAAGGGATATTGAGGTCATTGTGGATAGTTAAATTTGATACATAATAGCGAGCATTAACTATGGTTCTACGGATTTTGGATTGTTGCGATTGGATACGTTGGAGGTTTGAACGCCTGGTTGAACCCCACAGTTCAAGTCCTTATGTCCATATTGGTTTAAGAAATGACGTATATATTAGTCGTTTGTTTTCTAATGAAAGTCGTGATCTGTTATCGAGAAGTCTTTTAACAAGTGTGTATCGTGTAGTGAGTTCCTATCTTTAGAGTCGTGTATGGGGATTCCAAGTTAACCTTTTGTCGATATAGAGCCCAAGATAGCGGACGATATCAACAGTTGGAAGAGGGACATGGTTATAGAATAGAGGTGGAAGAGTGATCCGGCGTAATGTGAAGGTGATTTGCTGGCATTTGCTTTCATTAATTCGGATTTTCCATTTTTTGAACCAGGTTTCTATTTCAGTTAAATGGCTTTGTAGGTTTCTATATGAAATTACAGGATCAGGATGAGAAGAGAGAATTGCAGTGTCACCTGCATAGGTTGTGAGAAGGGTGTCAGTTCGGACAGGAATATCTGCAGTGTATATTGTATAGAGTATAGGTCCGAGGATACTGCCTCAGAGCGAACTTGCTATTATAAATTTCCTTTTTATGATGAGGTTTTATATCCATACATTATATTCTTATCTACATCCTGTGCCGATTAATTGGCATTTTCTTTATGATGAGGTTTTGTATTTATAAATTACATTCTTATCTACATCCGTTGATGATTCATTGGAATTTTCTTTTAACTATAAATATTAACGATAAATATTAACTGACTGCGTATCTAATATTTTTATTTAGTAACATAATTGAGGTTTAGATTTAGCTACTCTCTTTATTTATAGAGTTTCTCTTTTTTTTTTCCTGCATTTACGATTGTTAGGATTCTTTATATGATCCTTTTATATGATTTGTACCACTTAATTAATTTATTTACTAGGGTTCATATTTCCGGAACTAGTTTAAATTTTTATTTAAATTGTTAATTTATAATTCCTTATTTCTTATTAATTTATACCTATTTAATTATTTTTACTTATGCTTCATTGATAATTCCCGTGGTTATTATTAATAAATTCGTTGAAAATTGTTTCAGCACTTTCAACTTCCTGTTACTGCATTAGAAGGAAGTGTTCCGATCGTTCTAATTTCTAACATTGTGTATTTCCGGGAAGAGGAAGAAGTGAATGTTGTAGTACATAAAGAAATATGGGAAGTATTTTTTGAGGGAGGTGAAAGCAGCAACAATTTTGATGTTGGATGGGCGAACCGTCCAGAGACAAGAAGGAAAAAAGTTACAAAGGAAACTGCTGAAAATGTAAATCTAAGAAAAGAGGCAATAACTAGGAAGGAACGAAATGCTGCTAAAAAGCTATAGATGCTGCATTTGAATTTTGAATTTGTGAAGAAAGAAGTTTGTGGAAGTTCAAAGATTCTTTCAAGCGTATGGATCTTTACAATTAAAGAAACTAATTTATACAAAATTAGGTTAATAGTTAGAGATGTTGGGAACAATTCGTATTAATATTTTATTTTCCTTCTATACTTTCCGTAGTTAATTATTTCATACTTTCGCGGCTACCTTTGTATCGTTCGTATACAGAGAACGGGTAGTTTCCGGTATCCGATAATTTATTATTTAGTTATTTAATGTATATTTTCTATTTAATTATTGATTTTCCTACCTCGAGAATCTTATCATCTTTTTCCTACTTTTCTTGGTTAGGATTTTCATTATTTTAATACACTATTTAATTAATTAGTTTTCCTATTTTCCTTTTTTGTTACAATGTTTTTCCGTATTCCGGGTTTTATTTTTCCATGAGAATGCCAATTTTATTTTTAATTATGATTCAGACTTAGGCTTTTGATATTGAAGGTCCCCCTGGATGAAAGGGCGTGCGTAGGAATGTTGCAGGTCCCCCTGGATCGAAGGGCATGCGTACAAATTCGTGGTGTTGAAGGGTTTTTTTTCACGTCGTTTGTCAATTTCCGCTTGTAAGTACTTGCGATAAATTTCTCGATATCTGCAGTTTCGTGCGTATAGTGGTCTGTCATCCGTAGTTGTTATTGTGTGCTTTAGTAAATCAGTATAGATTGGTCGGTCATGTTCTCTTTTAATTATTTTAGGGTAGTTCTTTAATAATTTTAATTGCTTATTTTTTTGCTCTGAGTTCATGGGCTCAGTTTTGCTTAAATGCGGGATTTCATTTTTTATTTCTCTTAAACTAGTATCCCCAGACATGTCGGGACAGTTGGTCACTACTATGTCGGGTATCTTCGTACAAATTTCTTGCGGTTCGTCGACATCCATGGGTTCAGGGCAAATGGCCATGACTGGATTCAAATTCGCACAAGATTTTATTATTACTAATGCTATAAAGGCCTTCTTTTACTGTGACCTTATCGTTTATTTTTATATTTTCATTAATTAATCCATATTTTAATTCCTTATTCTTAACGGGTAATTCTATGAAATTAACTCCCTGTTCTAAATTTATTATATTTGAATTATTTTCAGGGATCTTAAGAGTAAATTTTAGGGGTATTATCCCTTGGGGGTAGGAAAGGATATTGTTATTTAAGTCGATGCTCATTCCGAGTGCCTGCATGCTTTTGTGGCCTAATAGTATGTCGTATATGTCCGAAAAGGGGAATAAATGGAATTTAGCTTCTAAGTTGACGTGGAATGTGTCGTGAATGTTGAAGGTGCAGGATTGCTGTCCATTCTTTTTTCCAGCGGGTGTGGTTATTATGAATGGGTCGTTGGATAATGCTACGTCAGTTAGGACAACGTTAGGGTTTATGTAGTTTTCCGCTGATCCGGTGTCGATAAGCCATTTCAGTCCGAATCTGTCTTCAAAGTGTAGGAGAGATTTGTCTACTAGGTTTAGGTTGAATTCGGGGTGCCTTCTTGGCTCCCGTGGCCAACGTCTAAAAAATGATCGAATTTTTCGGTTATTTTTTTTGAGAGAGTTTTCTAAGCGGGAAAGTCTGTTTCCGTACGCCTTGTCTTGTTCCGAATAATTTTCAGGTTGATCGTCATTTTGGCAGTGAGTTAGTTGGTGCGGAGAAATGTAGTCTTTAAACCGGGGTCTGCCTGCTGTTCGCATAGACACCGTGTTTTGAGAGTAGTAACCAGGAGGTAGTCTGGGTCGATTAAAGGGGTGATCCGGATTGTTTGGATTGTTAGTATGGTTGGGATTCATGGATTGAAAATTTGGTCTTTGGGGTTGTTGCAGTTGCTGTCGGTAAAGTGAAATTTGAGGTCTTTGCTCTATAGGCCTGGGATTAAATTCGACTTTGGTTAGTAATGGTAGTTACGGGCCTGAGTCATGGGGACATGTGGAACAACGTGTTGTGCATTCGGTCTATAAGAGTATTGTGGATTCGGTCTATAAGGCTGTTGGGGTTGGTTGTACGGATTTGGTTTCCGGAAGGGTTGGTTGGGCCTTTTAGGATCGGGGGAGGAGTTTAAGTTTGCTGTGATAAAGGAACATTTATTATAAATTATGTTTCGTACTTCGTCTAGAGTGCTGGGGTCGAAGATCATGATGTGGTTACTTAATGTCGGGGGCAGGCATTTATATATATGGAAAATTATTTCTTTGTCGACTCGCGTTATAAGTTGTTTCAGGGCGTCCGCTGTAAGTCCGTCTAACTTAAGTCTAATATAAACTAAATTACCTAGCTCTTGTATCCTATTGACAAAGTCGATGGGAGAATCTCTAGCATGCACCTTAGTCTGGAGAATTTCATCTTTGAGTATCTCATAGGATCTCGAGTCGGCAAAACTCTCTTTTAAAAACTTTAATAGATTTAGTAAATGGTCTACATTATGTGAGAGGAGTATGATTCTAGCGGGCCCTAATCCCTTTTGACTTTTATGAAAAGAATGTTATGGTTATAGTCTCTTTCAATTATGTTTTCTTTATTGACGGTGGCGAACGCACTTTCGACAATTTCGCAGAAGAACGCTAACTTGGAAGGGTTTCAGTCGAAGTAGGGAATGTGGTCGTAGTCTTCTTTGGAGATTTTATAGTTAATTTGGGCCATTTCAGGGATAGTTTCTTTGGGGAGAACTAGTTTGGAAGGTTTAATGATAGATGAGCTACTTACAACCTTAGGTCGCTGCTGTTGATTCGCTAGCTTGCCTTTCTTCTTGGTTCTGAGGGTGGTTCTTGCTCTTCTTGTAGAGACGCCGCGAATAGAACACTAATGTGTAAGCTTCAAGTCTTCCCGAGACAATTGGTCGCGGTATACTGTGAGACAAATGATCGCACTTTTCGACTTTAAGCGTTCGCGGTCCCTGTTCGGGCGCCGGTTACGTCACAAGAACTGGTAGAAGCCTTTTTAAAAACTGTTTTTTTTATGATACAATACAATAATTACATATAAAAGATTAAATGATGTTAGCAACTGTAAGTAGCGGTAAGCAACTGCACTAAACTAGAGACTGTGGACGACTGACTGCCTGCTGGCCTATGGGGACATATATATGTTGCCAGCTTCCGCTGACGCGGCAATGGTTGCTTTCCTAGAAATAGTGCCATAACTTCGATGATATCCCGGTTTATCAGCGGCCACGTAGATTGTCACCTGGGTACAAGCTTGAAGTTGATCATCAAATTGAACGGTGTCTGGAAGAAGGCATTATACGGCCCAGCTCCTCTACCTAAGCTAGTCCCATAGTAATTGTTAGAAAAAAAAGTGGTGAGGCCCGCATATGTGTGGACTATCGAGCATTAAATCGCAAGACGATTAAGGAACGATTCCCGACCCCATCGATTGAAGAGCAGCTGAATGGCTTTGAAGGCGCCGCAGTGTTTATTAAATTAGACTTGAAGAATGGCTACTTCCATGTACCAGTAGACGAAAGCAGTCAGAAATATACCGCCTTCGTTGTACCGGATGGACATTATGAATTTTTGAAAGCACCGTTTGGGTTATGCAACTCATCAGCAGTTTTTCAAAAGCACATCATTGCAATATTCCGGGATATGATTGCTGCGGGTATCCTATGCATATACGTCGACGATTTCATCATTCCAGCAAAAGATCGTTGTGAGGCAATTGAAAAGTTTAAATTGATTTTGGATCGAGCGGCTGAATATGGCCTTCAATTCAATTGGGCAAAATGTGAATTTATGAAAGAAGAAGTAGAGTATCTACGACACGCAATCAAGAAAGGGAGGATCGAACCTTCCAAATCAAAATCAAGGGCCATTGAGAATTTTCTACAACCGCATAATATAAGTCACTTCAGAGCTTCATTGGGTTGGCTAGTTATTTTAGAAAATTCATTCCAAATTTCTCTATAAAAGCCCGGCCTCTGACCGAATTATTAAAGGCCTAGGTTCCGTTTAACTTTGCAGAGGAACAGATAGCATCTTTTAACGAGTTAAAGAAAATGCTTTCAATGCATCCAGTATTGAAAATTTACGAGCGGGGCGCTGAGACTGAACTCCTCACAGACGCCATGGTTATGGAGCCATACTTCTCCAAAAGGACGCTGCAAGCGGTGGGCTACATCCAGTTTACTATGCCAGCGGAAAGACGACTCCTGCTGAAGAAAAATATATCAGTTATGAGCT
The DNA here is from genome assembly GCA_011037195.1 of Triatoma infestans. Classification (NCBI taxonomy): domain Eukaryota; kingdom Metazoa; phylum Arthropoda; class Insecta; order Hemiptera; family Reduviidae; genus Triatoma; species Triatoma infestans. The sequence goes on from JAAEAF010000232.1 coordinate 157,992, forward strand.
GGAAGTATTGGCGATAGTGAAAGCACTAAAGAAGTTTAGAATTTATCTCCAAGGGACTAAGTTCCGGCTGGTGACGGATTATCAAGCTCTGCAGATGACATTGAAGAAAAGAGATCTGTGTGCTCGTGTGGCAAGATGGGCTTTAATGATGGAAGAATTCGATTACGAGGTGAAACATCGAGCAGGCACTAAGATGAGCCACGTTGACGCCTTAAGCCGATTCCCAAACTCAGAAGTGTTTCAGTTGGAGAATGACGAAATGGGATCCTTAGCTAGACTCCGCCAGGCCCAAAAGGAGGATAAGGAGATTACCAGGGCTATACAAAACCTCGACCAAAACAAGGAGTACTCATTGAGAGAGGGCATTTTATGCAAAGAGAATGATGGAGAATTGCTTTTCGTTGCTCTTAAACGCATGCAGTCCGAAATTATCCAGATGGCTCACTCTAAGGAACATTTTTCTACTTCTAACACGATGGCGATTATAAAGAAAGACTATTATTTCAAAGGTATACGAAAGAAAGTAGAGAATGTGATACAGAATTGATTTCTATGCATACTAGGTGAACGAAAGCAAGGGAAGCAAGAAGGATATTTGCATCCAATTGAAAAGGGACAAGAACCATTCGATACCTATCATCTTGACCATACAGGAGCATTTCATATTGGACCATTAACTACAACAAGTAAAGGATACAGACATATTTTGCTTGTGATAGATGCGTTCCCGAAGTTCGTGTGGCTCTATCCAACGAATAGCACAGGGACGCAGGAGGTACTAAGTTGAAGAAGCAAGCGGCGATGTTCGGAAATCCTCGCAGAATCGTTAGAGACAGGGGGACAGCATTTAGTTCGAAGGATTTCCAGGATTATTGCAAGGCAGAGAATATTGAACACGTTATGATTACTACGGGATCGCCTAGGAGTAATGGTCAAGCTGAAAGAGTGAATCGCCTGCTCATTCCCATTCTCACTAAGTTGTCACATCCGAGACCAGAGAAATGGTGGATAAACTCTATAACATAAATTCAAACAAACAAATCAATTCTAATATAATGGAGAACTGACGAGTGAAGCTGAAGATTCAGTCATGGAGGAGGTGACCGGTGTCCTCGATGGCGAGGAGAATGTTAAAATGGCCGAATGTGGGGAGCCGCTAGAAAATGCTGATGCCTACTAGCCAGCGCCCGATGTGGAGAGAGCGGGATCTAGAGTAGTAGAGTCATTGTCGTAGATAAGGCAGGTTACGTTTTTTTTTTTTCTGCTGAATTTAAGTTGAAAAAGTTGGAAAGTTGATTAGGTGGATTGTTTTTAGCAAGGAGTAATATTGGACTAGAAGTGTAAAGTTAACCAAATTTATGTTAAGCGTTTATGTTGTAAGAAGAAAACGATGTTGTATAGGTTGGCCAGCCAGTAACTAAAAGTTTGTCAAAATAAATTAAAATAAAGATTATCTTTGTAAAAACATCTATCTATTTGTTTTGGTGTTCATCCATCATTAATTGAATAAAATAAATAATTCCACACATATATATATATATTTAAGCAAGTCTATGCATGTTCAAACACAAACTGAAGGAGCGCTCTGCTCGCATGCTAATGCTATTCTGTTGAGAAAAGTATATGCATGTTGGAACAAGTTCAAGCATCATCCTTTACAAATTCTGCGTTGGTGTTTAATAATAGTGTAAATATTTTTATCTTCTTGACATAAACAATGTAAATACACTACGCACTGTAAATTTTTAGCGAACGAAACAATCGATATGTGAATGTTTCTATTAATTTAGGATTAACATATCAATATTTTTCTCATTCTTACAGCCAAAATGGCGCACCGGACAAATGTCCGGATTCCTGCCCCTAGAGCGACGCTTTTCTGTGGTTCTTGTCCGCAGCCTGTCTAATCTTATAGTCATCCTCCTGAAGAAGTAGGCTTAAGATCACTTGCGATTATTCAAGGAAAAATTAAATTGCGGTAGCGGAAAATTTAGCAGAAATTATGTATTTATGGTGGAAATTTAGCAAATTTTGTTGAAAGATAAAACATATGAGTAATTTATTACATAAAACATAGATTTTATATGTTCATTTTTCTAATTTATTTGAACAGTTTTATTTCAGGAGATTCATTTAGACTCAAAATTCTATCCAATTCCTTCTCGTCCGAATATGTATTCTAGAACCCAAAATCAATAGATTCTTAAACATGTAATTACTGATTTTTTTTCTTTCCGACGCCATAAGTTCGGCTATTCAACCATTCTACGACAAGAGACAAAGAACAACATTACAATCCGAATTTAAAGAAAAATCTCTACATAAATTAGCGGATAGAATTGGAAATCGAATATGCGGATTTAGTAAGCACAGCAACGAATGCAGTCTTATTGTTTGGTTCTACATTCTGCCATGAAAAAGATTTTAAACCAAATACAGGAATAAAGTAGAGTTAGAAACAGATCATCGAGTTGCATTAGCAGAGGGCATCAAACCAAGAATTGTCCAATGTTACTAAACAGATACAATTACATTGCTCACATTCTCAAATTCTAATTCAAAATTTATATTTTTAATATTATATTATATTGCATAGGAGTTACTACTTATAATTACTTTCGCTTAGGGGTTCGCGTTCAAAAAGTTAGTAGACCACTGATCTAGACTACCAAAACGTTTGGGAAAGGGATTATTAAATGATACATATTTCGTTAACAAAATAAATAATTATATTTTAAGATTTAAGTTAGGAGATCTTTTAAAACTTCAAAATGTTCAGTTATGCGAAAAATAAAAAGCCTAGGAGCAACTAGAAATATGTAATTTAGCATCACAGATTGAAGTTTTTAGGGAGCATAAAAATTCTAGTAGGTATACGTTTGTTAAAAAGAAGACTGTTTAACTATGTGGTTAAAGAAGGATAGTTGCATCTGAGTGCATGCCGTTCATTGGCAATAAATGTTATGGGCAGATTGGTGATTTAAATGAAAATTTAAATCATTTTCTAATTGTTCGTTGTAATTCAAGGAGTTTGTCTTTTTTTTAATTTAAGCGCGCCAACGTCAATTGTCATTGGGACCCGGAGCCTTCTCAGTGCACTGCCCGCTTCCAGACAGTGTTCTCTCGCTACAGACAATATTGTCCATCAACGGACGGTGAGCTGTAGACGCTTCTAGGAAGAAAGAATATCTAAGTGGCAGCACTTTACCTATAGTGGGAGATTCAGGAGTTAAAAAATTAATAAATAAATGCTATTACTGCTAATTCCACTATAATTAATATATATATATACTTAAGATTCTAAGGAATTCATTTAGAGATTAAGAGAGGGGAGAGAAACTCAGTGAGAGACAGAGATAGGCAAGTGTGTTGTGTGTAGACTGGATATTTGTGGTTGGCTGATCGCACGGAAGGCGTCTTTGTCCTTGAAGATGGTGAGAGCTCTTGAAGATGGGCCTCCACTGTCTTTTCTTCCTTCAATTTTGACACGTGTGGTAGGGTAGTAGGACGGTGCTTTTCCCCAACCATTGGTTGGCTACGTATACATTCATAAGACCTTGGCGCTCCTTGCAGATAGCAGGGAACTAATTTGGCTTGTGATATGCCATAACAGACTCAAACCCGGTATCCGGAGAGTCCAACCCGCTACCACTGAGCTAATCCCAACCATCATTATTTATATGTATATATAAATGTAAAAGTGATAATACATACCTAGTGCTATAGTGGTGAAAATATTCAGTTGCTCTTCCTAACCAAGATAATTCATAGCGCTTATTAGTACATAATGATTTTATTTCATCTTTTCTCGGGAAGTTTAGTACATAATATCTACTTAGATACCATTCTCCTCTAAAATACTGGTGAAATAAATAAATAATACCAGATTGAATGAACATTTATACAAAAGGAAATATGTAAAATTTAAAATTGAAAAATCAATTAACTTACTGGTGACTTATTAAAGTTTTGTTTTGGTGGCAGATCAAGACATCCTTTTGTAATTACTTTTTGTATTTCTTGAGTTATATTTTGTTGTTTTGATTCTTGTGGACTAGGTGTTGATAGGCTGATTATTCCCAGCAAGATAAAAAATATTAACGATATGAATCTAGAATAAGTTCATTGTGAGATTGCGAACAATAAATCTGATTTGAAATATTCAAACTTTATTTTACAGCTAGCCCAGTGGTGTGTAGCTAAAGCTGGTACTAGTGTACTTGGAGTAATTATATTTAATTGAATATGTGGATCGGTCCGCAATGTTAGATAGCATCTACTATTTCATCTGTCGTAGCGCGAATATTCTTTTTTATCCGGTTTCGGATTTTCATCCATCGTCATTGCAAATTCACCAAGTTCTTGTAGAGAGTTCACTTAACGCAATAATTCTTATTATTGTTGGTTTGTTGATTGTATATATGTGCGGTTGGCTGTAAGGTTATGTTACTGTGTGTGTGTGTTTAATGACAACATGGAATTACTATAAACAATGATTAAACATTAAAAAATAGTGTATAATAAATAGCATGTTTTGAAGAATACTTTATAATTATATTTTAATAATCCCAGTAAAGCTGCAGAGAATGATTAATAATTTGGAAAAGTATTGCCAGGCGTGGAATTTGAGCATAAATCTTGCCAAATCCAAAATTATGGTTTTTCGAAATGGGGGTAGACCGTCTAAGTATGAGAAATGGAGGCTAGGAGGTGAACTTGTTGAAGTGGTGAAGGAGTACAAATATTTGGGGGTAATTGTTACCCCCGGACTATCTCTCGGCCGCCACTTCTCGGAGAGGGTGAGTCAGGCGAAGTTTGGTTTGAATGCAGCTTGGCACGGTTTTATGATGAAAAAGGGTATCCCTTATTCATCCAAATTGGAGGTTTATAAATCGGTGTCTCGAGCGATAATAAGTTATGGCAGCCAAGCTTGGGGTTTCGAGCCATACGACCAGCTTGAGAAATTAAAACGGCTGTTTATCAAAAAAGTATTTTTATTGCCGAAATATGCTCCCAACTATATTCTGGCATACGAAACGGGTATTAATTCAATCTATTCCCATACGCTAAAAGTCCACTTTGCTTATGTTACAAAGGTTTTGGAATTGCCTGCTTTTCGTTTGCCTCATATTCTGGCCAGAGAAGTTATTTCTAAAAAAGTTTATTGGTACAGAAGGTGGTTGGAGCTGGGGCAAAGTTATGGCATCCAAATAGATGTTGCTAATGTTACTGAGCTACGGAAAGAATTAAGAACCGTTAGACAGTTTGTAGAAGAGTCAGAGCAACATTATAATTTTAAAAGATGTTTAGAGTCGAGATTCAGTCTATATTCAGAACTCTGCGCTCTCAGTGTGTATACCCCATATATGAATAATGAGTTTGACGGACGAGCCATGAGTATAATATTTAAGTGCAGGGCTGAACTGTTAAATTTGAATTGCAAACCGTGGAAACAGGAGGGTGCTGATATATGTCCTCTCTGCAGTTTTGAACAAAAAGAGGATACCTTGCACTTTATTGGTATATGTCAGGGATTGAAAGAATTAAGGGTACGCTGGTTAGGCAAGGGTTCATGTACCAAGGAGGAAGTGCTTTACTTACTGAGAGGAGTAAACTGGTACCAGTTAGTAAAGTTTGTGCAACATGCCTTAGTTTTTCGCAAGCAGTCATTGTCATAAAGATTTATTTTTTAGTTATTCTAATTTTTCTTTTATTTCATTTCATTTTTATTATAATACAGTGAATATGTTAACTGGTATCGATTGTCCAGCTTATATATCATTACAATTTGTTTTTATGTATCTTTTTATTATTATTTTCTTATTGTATTCATCATAAAGTAATTAATAACACAGACCTCGAAAGACGGATATATTCCATGTCTATGAGTTGCAATTATTTGTTTTATAGAAGTGTAATTAATAAACTCATTTCATTCATTTCATTCATATATTTTAATAGTGGTGTTAAGTATGCTCAGTGTTTTATCAAGACATTTTTATTAGGGGGACGGCGATAAGAAATTTCAAAAAGGACCAAAAGGAATATGGAAGCTACGACAGATAAACTAGTAGAGACTTTATATTTAGTCAAGAAGATAGTGCCAATCACAGTGTATCGAATATATTAAAAATCTAACGTCCAGATTTCTCAAAAAACGAATTGTTTCAAATGTTACAAATTTTAATGATAACGTTTAAATCTATGAACATAGAAATCCAAGAAAATCGTTCGTGTCATATTTGAGAAAATTGCCCCCCCCCCCCCACCAAATGTATGAAATACACAACTTTCTCTTACTCCATATTTAAAATTGTAATTGACAAATTTTACAATTAGTATACCAAAATTAATTAAATTCGTCGAAAACTGAAAAAAAAAAATTTTCAGAAAATACGCACTTCAGGATCACTAATTTTCTTGAAACTCGGAATTTTGGCAATCTATTTATTTCTAATTATTTTGTTTAGATGGTAGAACTATGTAGTCAACTGTGACTGGACTTTAGAAGGAAATATAACTCCGTCCTTCCTCCGAAAGCCCCGTCAAATGACTACCAGCAGAAATGTTACAAATAAAGTTGGAGCTCTTTACGTTATAGTTTAACATACCTAGTTTAAAGAAAATCATTGGAGCCGTTTTATAGAAAATAACAGAAAACTGAAAAATACATTTCAATAAATACGCACTTCGGTCATCCGATTTTCTTCAAACTCGGAATTTCAACAACATATTTAATTCTAATTAATATTATTTAGATGACATAATTGTATAGTAAACTGAAATAGCACTTTAGAGGAAAACCTAACCAACCAATCCCCACAGAAGTGTCCTTAAACGAATTTTTTCCAGAGAAAAGTTTTAAATTAAAGTTGTATCGTTGTATGAGTAGTTGATATATCAAGTTTAAAGAAATTCGTCGGAGCCATTTTTGAGAAAATCGCAAGAAAGTGAAAAAAAAAACCACTTAGTAAAGAGGTACTTCCGGTAGAGGATTTTGACAGATGACCAACTGTCGTATTCTATCGTGATACCTAAACAGAATATCAAGTTTGAACTTTCTACGATAAATTTTGTTTTTTTTGAGCTGCACTGATCATATACATACGCGCGCGCCCCCACAAGCACGATTTTCTAAAAACCACTTTTTTTGGATTCAGGGGACCTAAAAACCTCTACTTCCGGTGAAAACACGATATCGAAAATTTCCCACGATTACAATATTTCCTGTTATTAGGATTAACAGGAAGTACAAAAACAAAAGAAGCAAAATCCCAGACAGTAAGATCGCATTTTCTTCAAGAATTTGGAATTTCAGCAATGCTGTCAGTTTCCCTTAATCAGTGCTAAATATATTATTCAAACATGTTTTTCCGAACTTCCTTTGTTTACATTGCATTAGAAAAATAATGTTTTCATAAAATTATTTATTATATCATTAATCCATGTATTTATTTAGTAAAAAATAAATATAATTTTTGACATGAAGGTAAAGTATGCGTAAGTATGGGGAAAAAAACCTGAACTTTTTGAATTTCACAAAAATCACTTTATAATTCAATTATTCCAAAATAACTGACATTTCTCAACAACGAACATATTGCGTTCCCGATCGATGGACGTTATAGATATCTATTTTTTTTTTATAGATCTCTATCAAATTAAGGTAAACTAGTACTTACTATATTCTGAAGAACTTTGTACATAACTTACGTGTGCTTCATACTGATGAAATTGTAGAACAGAATATTAAGACGAATAATAATTGGCACTAGAACTTGGTGTATCTTACATGTGTTTATTGTAGTATTACCAGTCTTATATATTGTGATCTTATGGAGGAATAATTTGTTTATCTTATATTTTAGTTAAAATTAATCTCTGTATTCCCACTATTTGTTGTTTACTAATAAGAAAAGATTAAATAAGAAATGAGAAAAAAAGTGTTATCAAAATAGTTTGATATAAAAGAAGATAAATATGGGGGATTTACGTATATTGTGGGTCAGGGGTCGTCCGAAATAGATGTGTGTGTTAATTCATCGGATATTATTTTGAATTTACTAAGTTTTGACGTGTATTCCTTTTTTCCGTTCTATTTCCTTTTCTATCCATTTACCAATAACTATTGAGATTAAAACGTGAGATCAAAAAGGAAATTCTTAAAAAAAAAACTTGCTTCCCAAACTGAAATGAAATCTTAATAATAGGCCTGTTTTTACTTTCTCTTATTCCTAGTAAGAGGAAGTATTGTAATCGTGCCAAATTGTCGAGTTATCACCGGAAATATCCGTTTAGAGTCCCCTGAGTCCAAAAAAGGGGTTTTTAGAAAATGATCTGTGTGTGTGTGTGTGTGTGTGTTTGAACAGCATAGCTCAAAAACGAAAAATCCTAGATAATTCAAACCCGATATTCCGTTTAGGTATCATCATAGGATCCTACAGTATGTCATCTGTCAAAATTCCTCAACCGGAAGTACCACTTAAATGAATATTTTTTTGACTTTCTAGCGATTTTCTCAAAAATGACTCAAACGATTTTCTTTAAACATTGTTTATCAATTATACATTCAATAATCATAACTTTTACTTAAACCATTTCTCTGGGAAAATCATTTAAGGGCACTTTTGGGGGAGGGCCGGAGTTAGCTTTTCCTCTAAAGTGGTATTTTTTAGATCACTATACAATTCTGTCATTTAATAATATTAATTAGAATTAAATTTGTTGTTGAAATTCTGAGTTTGAAAAAATCGGATGGCCGGAAATGCGTGTTTCTACTTCTAAAATACTATAAAGTTGATTATACAATTCTACCATGCAAACAAAATTAATTAGAAATAAATAGGTGGCCAACATTCCGAGTATCATACAAATTATAAACCGGAAGTGCACTTTTACTGAACAGTTTTTTTTTAGTTATCGACGAATTTCATTAAATTTTGTACACTAATTATAAAATTTGGCAGTTACAATTTTGAAATCTGGAGTAAGAGAAATTTGTGCGATTGTATCACACCAAAGTTTTTATTTTAAAGAAAATAGAAGTTGGTTATGCAATCCTTGGGAATATATTAACAAGCAACAAGTATAATATTTTATATTTTTATCCCCCCCTCCCCCAAAGAATCAATTTATAAAAAGGAATGCTTTGATATAAGTGTTTATTAGCTGGTCATAACAACCCTATTTATTAATTTTACTTACGATTCGTTTAAAACACAAAATGCATAAATGGTAAAATTAAGGGACTTCAATTAAATAAAAAGTTCGAAAATATAAAAGAAAGACATAAATTATTTACAAATATAATATTGATAGATTTATATTAACTCACATTAGAAAAAATATTTCAAATAAATTAACGCACTGGTTGGCACGCTGAGCCAGACTGAACAAAAAAAATGTTAAAGAATTGAGTACCCACTTATCTCTCACACACATACAACATACAAAGAATTCCTTTTCATCAACAGACTTATTTAATAATAAAAGTCATTCCTTTACATCAATATGGCTGGATCTGCTAGTGGCTTGCTTACGATTTATTGTCAATGAATGTTAACAAGACATTTATATTAACAATAAGATGTTACGCGTACAACAGGGCCAAATAAAACAGAATGAATAAACTTCCAATAAATGTACATTTTTATTTGATTTCTTACACAAAGGTAGGTTATCTTTTATAAAAAAGAAATAAGTTGTCGCCTTTCAAATTAATGAAAAATATAACAACACAAAACTAGTGGTCAGTAATAGAAAAAGGAATGTGTGCCAATATACTTGTTATTGACCATATACACTCCATATCTGCTAAATCAAATTATGGGTTAAACAGGCACCTCAAGTCCAGACTGATCTCACAAGAGACAAAAGCCTTGCTCTACAAGACTTGGATAAGGCCTATATTAATGTATGGTTCAGAATTCTGGACGCATTTACCATATCCAATATAGCCAATAGCTATACTCATATTTGAAAGAAAAATCTTAAGGCGGATCTATGGGCCGGTGATAGTGGATGGAGTTTCGAGGAAAAGGTATAACTAGCAGCTATACGAAAAGTACAAACATATAAATATTTAGAGGCGGTCCGGATTAGCAGAGTTCGATGGCTGGGACATGTCCAATGGATGAGCGAAGATAGAATGCCGAAAAGAATAAAGGATTACAATCCAGCTAGGAAAAGAAGAGTTGATCGACCGAAATCGAGGTGGTTTGATCAGACTGGCAAGGATGCTTCCAAGTTTAGAGTCCCTAGATGGTGGTTGGCGGCCATGGACAGAGAAGAGTGGGTATAGTTGTGGCTGGATGCCAAGGCCCGACCTGGGCTGTAGAGCCGAAGATGTATGTATGTATGTATCTTTGGTCACCTAAATTTCATTATCACATTGAAACTATTGAAAATATTCAAAATAAATTTCTAAGATTGATTGCTTTCAAACTTAATATCCCCAGACAGGAATTAGACTACACAAATCTCAGAACCATCTCAGATGTTGATGACGTCTCAGTTGTTCAGATCGGAGGAAATTATTCGATTTGCTACTGGTCTACGATAATATCCATGGCCAAATAGACGATCCAGAGTTATATCTATAGTAAAGTTCCAAGTCCCTGTCAAAAAAGTTAGGCACCGCAATATTTTCTTCATAAAATTTTATAGAAATCATTACTCCTACAATTCATCAATAACCCGATCACTAAGATTACTGAATAAACTTAGTTCCGGACTAGATATTTTTCATCTTTCCAGAATCCTGTTAAAAAATGCAGTTAGCGATTTTATTCTGTCCTTCAATTCCAACATTCCATAAACTATATCCCTTGCATCGTAATTTTTCCTTGTAAATAGGAACAAGAGTATTATAGAAGTATAAAAAAAATCAAATATTTGTACATACTTTTTATGTACTGTACTTTTATATACTGTTGTATATATATTTTTACATACTTTTTATTGGTTATCTTAATATTTCAGATTTGATTATGTTTTTTATTACTGAACATTTACTTATTTGATTTACATAGGTTTATTTGAGGTATCTATCCCTGTCATAAAGGTTGATTTTTTATTTTGTTATTTTATTATTTCTCAATAAATATATTTATCTCAAAGATTATTCAATTTCCAAATGCAAGGTAAACTATAAATATAATTATTTGTAAATATTAATATATATTTCAGTAATTTTTTAGATTCAAAGATTATTTATAGATTTATTTTTATACTACTATTTAAACTTTTGTGCATAACATTATTATAAATTTTCTTGTCCATTGTTACTGTATTTTAAAATGATATTCAAATCCTCAGGCCTTAAAATTACAAAATGATTTTGTACGGCAATGGGCAGAGGTGTTTTTAAAGAAAAAAAGTCCTTTGTTGTTCTACGTTTCGGGTACCGTGGAATATTTACTGGGAACTATTCCACTTGCTAAATATTGGAATTCAGGCGGACGGGGTAATAAGAATGAGTTCTGAAGTTTTCTATTGAACCTTGCATTTATTTCCGTCACTACACGTGAAAGATTACAGTGATAACCCGATTCATGCTCTTCAGCGAGAAACGTTGATGTGCAACGCACTGGTAATGGCCTGGATATTGATATAGCTCACATACAGATCTTAGGTACTAGCTATGGATGCAAGAACGAGCCCTGCGAACCAGCTTCAATTCAACGGAGGACCAGCTCTGGATCTAACAGATCCACAATGCACTAGAAATGAAGTAAAGTTGCTATATCTGACTAGCCTCACAGTTGAGAAAAAAGCTGCGTAATTCAGCTATCAGAGTCCACTGGTACTATACGTATATACTGGTCCATAATATAGTCCACTGGTACGTGATATAGTAAAATGCTTCCTTAAGGTTACCAAGTCCTCAGCTAGGGGAGCAAGACTGTTAATCAATGCAATATTGTGCAAGGCACCAATTGTAATATAATATAAAACGAATAAAAAATAGCATGAATCTTCATATAAATATAATAATAGAATATACGACTGGCTCAACTGTGTGACCAGTCAAATCAAACACAGTAAGGGGGGCGCCCACAACTATGTATCCTCTCCGTTATCAATTCGCGCAGAAATACGCGACAGGTACCATTGCTGCCTTTTTTCAGTCTCAACGTTTACTCCTCTCCTACCAGTAAGAGCTCCTGAAGAAGGGCACCAATGGTACCCGGAACGTAGAGCAAGAAAGAATTTTTTTCTTTAAAAACTCCTCTGGCCGTTGCCGTATAATCATCTCATTCTTATTTTGAATGTATTTTACTTTATAATCCGTTAAATAAATAAATAAATAAAAATAAACATGATTAATAAAGTATTTAAATATATTTAACACCCCTCCCCTGGGATATTAGGTTCTAAATATATCTTTATATCTACATTAGGCTCTAAAGATATTTATATATCTTTCTAAATATAAAACTTTCAATGAAAAATATATAACTAGTTAATAATAACTTCAGAAATGCTGCATCACACAAGAGTTGGATGCATTGGGGAAGAGCAAGTACTTCACCACCTTGGATTTAAGTTGTGGATATCATCAGATCCTCGGTATTAAAAAGCTACGAACATCCGCGTACCACCCGCGGGGAAATGGCCTCGTGGAGCGGCTCCATCGCACCCTGGCCCATTCCCTGGCCTGTATTTTTCGGAGGGACGGAGAGATTGGGACCGCTGGATCCCGTATATATTATCGGCCTATCGAAGTACGCCCCTGGGAATTCGAGCTTAGATGGGGGACGCGGTAGCCGATCGAGAAGGGTTTATACAGACTTTGCAACAAAACTCGAGTAACAAAAGTAACGCCAAGGTGAAGGATTCGCAAGCAAAGGAGGCAAGAGCCAAAACCCAAGATAAGGGTAGGAAAGTTCGGAATTTTGAAGTGGGGGATAAGTATATCTGCCCGAGCCAGCGGTACCGTTGGGACATGCTCGTAAATTTAGACGGTGCCTCCGTATTAGCCCAAACTTCTGCGGCAAACTATGAAATTGCCCTAGCCTCAGGAGGGAGTAGCGTAGTACATACTAACCGGATGAAGCGTGCCGTACAGGCAACGCCCACTCGTATCAGTTACGAAGCCAACCCCAAGCGGAGGAGGCCAGCCAAAGGGGGGCTTGGAACGACCCCAGTGCGGTCACTACCTTCGGGCGAATGGATCAATACCCGACCAACGCACCGAAAACGACGCTCTAAGGGATTAGGGTCCTCGTAAAAGAGGTATGTTGAATGTGGTGATGGCTATAACTAGCCCTTCCCAAGCAACTGTGAACTAAGACCGAAACCCAACTAGAAGATGGCAGAGAACGCTGACCTTGGCTAACCGAGTAGTGTCCTGGAAGAATGTGCGCTCAGACAGCGGTCTCAGAAGTGGCATTCAACGAAACAAAAAAAAGAAAGCACGGTAGCCAACTACTAATGAATGCACCCACGACAGATAGTAACCGGCGCCGCTTAGATGAGACTTTGGTGACACGGGAACCATGTCAGCTCAGGGGGCGGAACCTGCAACCCATACCCACCCGCTGTAGCGACACTCCAAGCAGCATGATAGCATCAGCCAAGCTTCAGGAGACCCAAGGCAAAGACCAACGGCCAGGAGGGGAAAAAGTGGAACTCCAATGAAGCCCCATTTTTCTTTTGAAGGAGGCAGTGTAGGTGGGGCTGCGCCGAAGAGAGCTATAGAGTGGGGCGGATGTGACCGGGCTGGGAGAAGTAGTGTTGGCCTAGAGCTCGGACAAGTCACGTGGTGCTCTGAGTGTCAGGATAATTCTGCTGTCAAGACAGACGACGAAACGGGACTTGCGGCTGAAGCCTTATTACTGTGTCCAAGCGTGAGAAGATTGTATTCCTTTATTTTTGAGTTTACTTAATGTCTTCATTTTCCTTTCTACCAATAAAAGAATGCTATTAATTTCGTAATATTTTTGTGATTTCCCCCCTAACTACTCCGGCAAGCTCACAATTATAAATAAAAAACATAAATAGTATAGCAAATTAAGTACATTCAGGTAAATATGTTTCAATAGTGCATATATATTAATCAGTTAGCTATTCATTAAGATTAAGTTAATTCAATTATCATTAGAGCTGCTAGTAACTGTTGTCGGACTGAGCAAAGGATATGGCACTTTCGAAAAACAACCATTTCGAGAAGAAAACAAGTCTAACGTGATCTGCTTTGTTAATCATTACTTTTCTTCGTTAATTTGTTAATAGCATTGCAAACCTTTATTAATTATCAACTTTTTTGAAACGTTTGAATATTTCTACAACATTTAAACGTAAGAATATTTATATCTACACAAAGTGCCTAAGTTCGCGACCGGCACCAATTGCAGCCGAATGCAACATCGAGTGCCGGGAATTACATGCCATAGAAGTTGCTAAGCAACGCACATGGGCGAAAAACAAAACTTTCTGTAAAAAACCAATAAATTTCCACCAAAATTTTTACGAATCTGTATAAAAAAAAAAAAACCTTTGGCGCAACAGCCTATGAAGTGCTTTGAATACGGGGGCGTGTGGTCAGCACGCCGCTGATCCCACACCGTTTTTATTTCCGGCCTTCGCTTCCTAGGGAGCTAGTAACTGTAGCTTCCCACTTTTGTTTACGATGCTGGGTCAACTTCGATTTTGCCCTCACGGGAATCAAACCCTGACTTCTCGCACGAATTCACGCACTAGCCGTTAGACCAACGCGTGAGGACAGAAAGTGTATAAGGTTTATTTTTTTATTTATTTATCCAAAAGTAAACAATTGTTGGCATGCGCTGAAGACATTGATATATTGCCAGATCTGCTGCAGTTTAAGTGGACATTTTCTCACTTTGGATTGACAGAAACCAAGAACGTATTCCCTAGGTAAATAAAAATAAAACAAAATATTTAAAAAAAATAAGAAACCCCAAGGGAGGGCCTACTTCTTTTTTTTTTTAAATTGGGCAAAAAATATCTCATTTTGTCGAATTAAAAAATTTGTTAAATTTAATCCAGTTTTTAGAAAGTATAAACTCCGGGCTAAGGAGACATGTCTTTCCTTTGTTCGAAGGTTAAAGAGTTTCTCCTTCGTTTTATTCTACTGGCATCATTTAACGGCAGATCCAAATTACTTAATATACTTCATTTACCATTTATTAGTCTGCAAGCTAAAAGATATTTGCCCCTTATGATCTTGCTCAGTACCAATACAACGAATTGTATAGAAGTTTCACTTTGTCTACAAAACAAAGTATATTTCCAGCTGTTATTTCCAACAAGAAAATGGTAAACTATATATATCAAAACCAATATTCAAATACATTATAAGCATGTAATTGTAAATGAATTATAATAAAATATAAATAAAAGTTACGTTTGACCCTTCGTAATAAAACAAGCAATATGTTTGCTGGCTGGGACTCAAGTCCGGCAACAAACACCAACATTTTGTTTTGAGTGGAATAGTGTTCCTTTATCATGGGACTTTTTTAATGTTCATGACAGACATTTCTCACACGAAAACCATGTTGGATTAGGATTTCTTTTATTTCGTTTGGATTGTGATGGAAGTCAAAAATTATATTTTATAAATTTGAAGAAAAATATTAATATTGGCGAAAATTTGTACGTTGGCTGGCATAAGGGTCAAACGCATCGACAAGACACCGTTAGAGAGATAATACACTTGCACTCTTCTTGCTAAAAGAAAACTCCCTCCAGACATAGCTTCAATGTTTGATGAGTAATATTTCTGCATTCAACGGAATTCATTCGTTTTACACAGTCACCATCAGTTAGTGTAACGCAGGGCAGCCCATGAAGTTACCAGGTGGGAGTGCTGCATGAGTAAATCCGAATATGTCTAAATTCAACTCAATTCAATTAGAAATAAATTAACATAGATATTTTGTATGATATTTTCTGATATACAAAAAAAAAAAACAATGCACTCTTAGTGTTTTAGATTCACAAAATTTTTGAATAACTTTTTCATTAACATTACGTATTTGAGAAATCATAAAGTAACTGCTATTTGCTGAATTATAATGTTAGCACTGTAACGACCTTTCTTCTTTATTTAAATTTTTTGTGGTAATGTCAATTGAAAAAATTTAATTTTTTTAAAGTATTCAACACTAACACCCATCTTGATAGACCTATAAAATAATATTTATTTTTTTTTCTATTTTTATTCCATAAAAAATAATATTATTGAATAAAAAAATTAAAAAAAATTTTACCATTAAAACTTTAACGAACAGAATGAAAATATTTTTGTTGTTGAACATGACTTATAAAATCGTTCACATATCAATCTGCGCTACCTGGCGAGCGGCTACTATTGCAGTAGTAGGGTACATTATTAAGCAAACGAAGTTTGTCGGAAATAACCGAATATGACCATTTTTCGACGCTGCGAATACGGCAGCGTCAATATCAAGCAATGAAGCTTGATGAAATCATTCTTTTTTAAAAACTAATTTATTAATGGTATTTAAATAATAATTATCCAAAGATTGTTATGTTATTATTCTTTATCATTGATTTTTATAGTAATTTTTATACTTCTTCGGTGCTGTAGTGTCGCAGCGTTTAGGCACCAGCCGCCACTGATGCTACATAAATATTTGTATTTAAATCAATCACGTACAAGTATCTTAAGTGGAAGAGTTTTGTATATTTAAAAGCTTTTTACATTTATTACAATTATTAACTTGTAATTGTTATTTAAGTGAATATATTTATTCTAAACAGTGGTGACTTCTTCCTTATATATTAAAATCTCACTCTCTTTTTAAAATATAATCATACATAAGCCCTTTCAATAAACCTCGTGCAATTTAACAAGCTACCCATACATTACAACACGCACACATCTACACCTTAACCAATAACATTAAAGGATACACTATGGTGTAGATGTCTAATTACAATTCTGAATGGTTTCTGGTTTTTTTTTTGTTGTTTTTTTTTAAATTGGTATGTTCCAGTTTTTACTGCGAATTATAGATCTATAATCATCCACAGATATAGTGGAGACCATTATACAGTTCACTCTTGCTTTGCAAGTGAATTCTTCTACTGTAATCAAATTTCTGTTTTCACTGCACCAGCCTGTCGAAGTTACCTATTTTATATACAAATATTGGAAGTGGTTTCAGATGATGCTGCTTCCCAGACTCAATAATTTCATCCCTTTAACTGACGATTGGGGGAAAAAAGATTATTAATCGGCGATTATTGCTGCCACTATTTGATCGTCAATATATTGTTGTAGTTGTAATTGGTGTAATTGCTGCTGTTGATGTTGTATTTCAATTTACTGTTCTTCAGTTCGTCTATAATACATGCAAATATACATGAGGCCATATTTTTTTTAGTTCAGCCTCATAGAAAGCTGATGAAGTGTAGCAGTATTTTTAATTTTAAGAAACGAATTGTCACAGAAACTAGCCACTTGCATGCCATTCATAGATTTTGGAGAATAGTTACTCCAAATCTTATCTCACTAGCCTCACACGGGATAGTTCACACAAAAGAAGCTGCGAAACTATTTTTTTCTACTTTACTTTTCCGGAATTGAGGTTTCAAAACGAAAAGAAGAAAAATATAATGCAAACTAAGTCTAAACAGTTTGGCAACGAAAAAAAAGAAAAGACAATTGAGTCAGAATATTGAACAAAACAAAACAAAAATTTGTTGTGGTGGTTGGTTCCGAGAGCTGGAAAGCATCAGAGACATTTTCCGTGGTAGCCTGCATCATTTTGTGGTCATCGACTGGTATCGGGCGTTCGCCCATCTTCAGGATGCGTTTTTCAGACAGTGTGCCAACACAGACTCGTACAGAGACTTAGTTTCACACTAACTGAGGTGTATTTTTAAAATACTAAACTCTTAAACGAGGTAAAGCCTAGGTGGCCATCTGGCCTGGTGGACTAGGTGGCCATCTGGCCACATCCCTTT
Source organism: Triatoma infestans (assembly GCA_011037195.1). Taxonomy (NCBI): domain Eukaryota; kingdom Metazoa; phylum Arthropoda; class Insecta; order Hemiptera; family Reduviidae; genus Triatoma; species Triatoma infestans. Next base: position 175,953 of record JAAEAF010000232.1, read on the forward strand.
ACCTAGTTTAAGAGTTTAGTATTTTAAAAATACGTATCAGTTAGTGTGAAACTAAGTTGCTCTGTGCGAGTCTGTGTTGTCACACTGTCTGAAAAACGCATCCTGAAGATGGGCGAACGCCCGAAACCGGTCGATGACCACAAAATGAAGCAGGCTACCACGGAAAATGTCTCTGATAAAACAAAAATTCACTCACACACACATTTAAACGGTTTGTCGATCGGTAGCGTACTTCGATGCTCAGGTTTGGGGGTTTCATAATTATGTTGCCTTAGAAAACTTTCAAAGATCCTTTCTGAAGAAATTATTTGCACTCCCTGCTTGCACTCCTAACAATATGCTCGCACTTGAATCTGTTCAGTGTTTCACCCTTAAGCTTCATCTAAAATATTGTATTACAAAACTATCTCAGGAAGACCACCGATCCTGAGATAGTTTTCCTTAATATTTGCCTTTTATTATAAATAAATTTTGTACCGATTCAAATTTAGTTGTTTCCATATTTGGCAGGAATTCTCCATTTTTTTTTTTTTTGGCCTCCGAAATATTAAATGATCAACATCCAAGTTCCGAATTTTTGCGTAAATATGTTTTGAAATAGACTCTTGCCTAATTTTGTTGATGATTTCCTTTCCAGAAAAATGTTTCAGTATCCAGAGAGAGTACCCAGAAAATTATAAAGGACTTTTAAATAACGTACAAGATTTTATAGTTACAAATTTTGTGAATTTCAATTTTATTCACAATTGCAAAATAAAACCGGCAAATTCTTCTATTTTCATCATAAATTGCAATTGTTTAATGTGACGCGTGTGTCTGTGTTCTGTGTGTTTTAACAGAATAACTCAAAGTAGCAGAAAGCCAAAACTTGGTATTCCGTATAGGTATTACTTTCACATTAGACACAGAGATTTCGGGACAAACCCATCAATCAGAACGGCGACTTTACTATAATTTTTTTTTGTTTATTTTTTTTAGTTTTTCATGATTTCCTCAAAAATGGCTTCAACGATTTTCACTAAACTTCGTATACTAACTCCACACATAAATACCTATCAGTTTTATTTGTTACATTTTCCCGGGAAAATTGATTTGTTGACGGTTTGGAGAGAACACTGGCGTTATGCTTTTTTCTAAAGTTATCAATACAATACGATTTGGAATTCTATTAATGTTTCCAATGTGTATTATTATGATGTAGACAGTAAAACCATATATCGCACTGAACTGTTACTTTAGGGGAAAACATAAGGCTCAAGAAACCTCAAAACAAAAACAACTTTGCCGTGTCCAGAATTGCATACGAAGATTAAACAATAATTGGAGACGTTTTTGAAAAAAAATCATGAAAAATTGAATATAAAATAAAATTCAATTGCACGTCCGGTTAATGGTTCATGTCCTAAATGTTCGTGTCCGAAGCGATGCCCAGTGGCTACACGGAATACCAACTTTAAGCTTCCTAGAAGTTTCGTTTTTGAGATATTCTGTTAATACACAAACACACACACACATTTACAGACCATTCGCTAACAATATATTTTCCATTTCAGTTGACTCAAAACATATATACTTCCGGTGAAAACTCAATTTCGAAAATTTGACACGAGCGCAATAGTGTAAAAGTCATTGGTTTAATTTACGTTTAAGTAGGTCAACTTCAAACAAATTTGTGGATTCGTTTTACTTTCTCTTACTCTTTGTTAGAGGAAGTATTATAATCGTGTCAAATTTTCCATATCGAGTTTTCACCGGAAATATCCTTTTTGAGCCCCTTGAGTCCAAAAATTTGGTTTTTAGAAATTGGTGTCTGCGTAGCTATGTATACTAGCTAACCCACCACGCTTCGCTGTGGCTCAGTCTGATTTTTAGGCTTAACCATGCGTGAGTTTGATAATTTGTTTCTATATTTTTGAATACCCTGTCGACTAATTCTCCTTTAGAATGTACAATGCTGCAGAAATTATATGGCAAGGTGATTTTTTCCGTTTCCGGATTTGTAGGAGCAGCCGTACCGAGTTCGAGTAATTGGCTTGAAAATGGCAGCTGTTGGATCGTTTTTAAGTTGAACTCTCATACTCGTTATTAAATGAATTTTTTTTACTGTGCTCCAAAGAGTTGAATATTTCAAGCAGGCATGCAATTCATCAGCTAGTGTTGAGCGAGGTATCACTGAAAGCGTTTGCCTGAATTCACCGGATAGTAACACTAATGCTCCACGAAATGGAGCGTGATTATTTCGCAGTCTTTCAATGTATGGTGTAAAGCTGCCAATAACCTCTTGTGAGTCATTGTACACTCATCTCATACAATGATTTTGCACGGCTGAAGAACCTTTCCCATTTTTGATGTTTTAGAAATGTTACATGTTGGGTTTTCTGTGAAGTGCATGTTTAAGTCAAGACAGTTTAAGAGCTGAATGCGCTGTACTACCTGCTTCCATCAACGTAGCAGCAATACCTGAAGAAGTAGGTGCTAACGCAATATGGCCGTTTGACCGGATTTTAGCTCGGAATTTCCCGTTTCCGTGGGCACTTCGGAGTAGACGTACTTACGAGTATAAGCAGTTGAGAAATAGGTTGAGAGAGTGAGCCACCATCGCAACGCGATGTCTGTCTATTTCTGCAAATCTCGCGAAACGCTCGGAGAAGTTCCCTTTTCCGTGGGAACATCGGAGTAAAAAGTATATATAAACATTCTTATATAGAAATGCAACGTTGTGTAAAAAATTTCAAGTCAACTCAGCGACTACTTTTCGAGTTTTGCGGCCACAAACATATGGATGCTGAATATATATATATATATATATATATATATATATACAATATATGAACAGCATAGCTCAAAAACGTTACGTTACCTGCCAAAATTCCTCAACCGGATGTACCACTTCACAAGTTTTTTTTTTTAATTTTTGCGATTTTCTCAAAAATGGCTCCAACGATTTTCTTGAAACATGATACGTCAACTAAACATGCAATGAGCTACAACTTTTACTTGAAACATTTCACCGGGAAAAAATCATTAAAATGCACTTTAGGGGGAGAGGTGGGGTTACGGCTTCCTCTAAAGTGCTATTTCAGTTTTTTAGACAATTCTGTCATCTAAATAATGTTAATTAGAATTAAATATGTTGTTGAAATTCTGAGTTTGAAAAAATCGGATGAACGGAAGTGCCGTTTACATTACTACTTTAATAAATGATTTTCTACATTTTCGCGATTTTCTCAAAAATGGCTCTTACGTTTTCTTGAAACATCTTATATAAACTACACGTACGATGGTATACAACTTTTATTTAAAAGATTTTTCTGGGAAAATTCATTTAAGGGCACTTTTGTGGGGGAGGGGTTGGGGTTATGTTTTTCTTCAAAGTGCTATCGTAGTTGATTATACAATTCTATCATCCAATCGAAATTAATTAGAAATAAATAGATGACTAAAATTCCGAATTTCAAGAAAATTACTAAACCGGAAGTGAGCTTTTACTGAAAGTTTTTTCAGTTTTCAACGAATTTCATGTAATTTTCTGCACTAACTATAAAGGTTGCTAATTATAATTTTGAGAAATGTAGTAAAAGAGGAAGTTGTGTGAGTGTTTCACCCAGAATTTTTGTTTTATAAATAAAACAATAAGGATTATTCAAATACAAATTGATATTCTAAAAGTTTTCTTTTTTTTTTTTTTTTTTTTGTATTCAAGTATGTTCAGAACATGTATTTCCCTCATTCGAAAATCTGACATGAAGGTTTCTACAGAATAAGGTCCAGGAAATCAACGAACACAATTTTGAAAAAAATTTATTTTCACAAATTTCCATAATTACATATATTTAAACATATATTCTTTCTAAAGTAGTTATAAAATTGTCTTTGTTAATGACAATTTGTTGCCTTGGTAAAGACGTAAATAATATGCCGAAACGTTTAATAGTCAGGAAGAAATTTTTCAAATCACCTTGCTCCGTGTCCTCAATAACCTTTAACTATATACTATTTATAACGTAAATTGCAACGTTATATACTATGCAAAATGCATATAACAATATTTATTCGACGATAATTTGAAATCTTCTATTTTTAATCCAAATTTCTTCAAACTAGTTTCAATTTTTTCATCTACAATGTGTGATTTACGGATGTAAATCTGGATTACTGCTGTAAAATTATTATAATTATTATTACATTGAATTATCAAAATATTTATGTAATCATGGGCCAATATAGTGGAAGTAATTCGTCAACGATGACTGATAGTATCTAATGATAACTTTAATATACTGATAAGAGGATCATAATAATGAGATAATATAAAATTAATGTTGTATTCATCACTTACAAGCTGAGTCTATCGATGCCAATTCTCCACAGCTGTATTCTATGGAATAACTGTCATAATCAGTATCTAATACAGTGACTTCCTTATGACAATTGCTGGTAGATTCCTCTGAAACATCACCTGTTTTGGAGAAAATAACATTTATGAACTAAACGTTAAATGAAACATAATACAAAATCTAGGGTGAAACACTCACACCACATTTAAGTACTATTATTTTAATTATTGGTTGCTTAATTATTGCGTCTAATTATTAAAATTTTAATTAACAAATATTCTTAAGACTTGAAACTTTTACTACACGTTAGGTAACCATAATAATTCTGATAATAATGCTTGATAGAGGGAATGTACTTGATAGCATTTAGGGCTTTAAGTTACGCCTGATTGTGGCTACAATATATAGCAGTGGCCTGTTGACAGCCAGACAACATTACTTATGACTGTTTTAATTTAAATCCAATTCATAAATTCCATAGAACCCACTAAAAACCAATTTTTTCGAAAAAACCCATGCCGCAACAGCCGATGATGGGCCAACGCGTGCCAGACGGCGATTAGAATAGGGGGCGTGTGGTAAGTACGCCGCTGTTCCAACGCCGTTTAGTTCCGGCCTTCGCTACCTAGGGCGTACTAACTGTAGCTTCCCATTTTTATCACGATGCTGGGTAAATATCGACTTTGCCCTCACGGGAATCGAACCCTAAACTCTCGCACGAAAGCGGTGAGCTAGCCAATAGACCAACGGGTCAAGACTTTCCGAAAAGAAAACATGGTCGATTTATATCTGGTGCAGTCAGCATTCTTGTATAAAGAAAAATCATTCGAGATGTTTTCAAACAAATTTAGAATTTGAATCGATAATCGCTTGTTCAGTTAATATATTGTCTTACATTAATCAGCGTAGAAGAAAAGCAACGGAACAAAGCATTATTTTTATTTTGTCAGAGGTACACCGGAAATCGTTGAAGAACTACAATATTTGGGAATAACTATCAGTTTTGAGAATTAACCTGCACAACCCATGTAACAAATAACTTAATTGAACCGGAAGTATCACTTCTCACTTTTTTGCAATTTCCTCAAAAAGTGGCTCCAACGATATTCTTTAAACTTGTTGTATCAACTACACTTATTACACAAACAAAGTGGTACAACTTTTATTTAAACATTTCTCCAGGAGAAATTCATGTAAAGCAGTTTTTGGGAGAAGGGCAAAGTTACGTTTTCCTCTAAAGTGCTATTATAGTTTATTAAGCAGTTCTCCATATTCTAAGTTTGAAGGAAATCGGTTGGCTGGAATTGCGTATTTCATTAAATTTGTTGCACTAACTATGAACACAGAGATTTATGAACTTTTATACGAGGAAATTCATTTAATGAAGTTTCTGGGGTTGAGCAGTGTTTGGGTTTTCGAAAGTCATTTTATTAAGTTTAGGTTTTCTCCAAATTGAAGACAAGCAACATTTGGTAAAAATTATAAGTTTGAAAAAAAATTTTATAACTTAAATCTTGGTAAACGGCATAGTGATGAAAGTCCGTTACACACCAGATTTAAAAAAAAAAAATCATTAGAGCATAGAGGGGCCGCGCGTCCAAATTTCCAGATCCAAATACGTTTGGTGTTGTAGGCGTGTAATACTGCTCACTTATATTTAGATAAGTGGTGCTATCTGTATTCAGAATACAATTATAGTTTGATAAAAACAACAAACGAAACATATACTACAAACAAAAACGGGTATATATATAAATATTTTTTATGTCAAGGCGCGTCAATATCTATGGTCATTAAAGCCCAGACCCTTCTCAGTGCACGGCCGGCCTCCTGACAGTGTTCTCTTGCTACAGACGACACAGTCTATCACCGAACTGTAGCTATCACTGAGCTGTAGGGGCTCCTAGGAAGAAAAAATCTAAGGGTGGCATTGGACTGGAGTCCAACGCATTAACCACCTAGCTATTCCCGCCCCTACAAACATATATGAAAAATGAATATTTATACAAACCTCTGCCTGCATGGCGTAAGTAGTATTTTCCAGAGAAATTTCTGTACATAACATGATTTGTTTCTGAGAACAGATGATGGTATTCATGTCCAGATTTGCTCACTCTAAAAATAGAAAGTTAATAAGTTGTAAAATAAACCTAAACTATACTATATTTATATTTAGCTTAACATCAAAAATCAAAATGCTTTCCTGTCAATGAAAAATCATTTATGACCATGAATAGAAAAAAATCTTGAAGTGTGCATATGCACATATCCGCTTATACTTCATTAGTGTAGTCATCATCATTGGCATTTAAGGAGGCATCAAATATAGATAAACTGAAATGTTTTTTGGGGAAAATATATTTGCAATTTATTGAATGGCTTACTGGTTTTTAATAAAATGATAATTAAATACATTAAAAAAAAAAATAACAGAAAAGAATAAAAAATAAATAAGATAGAAAGTTTGAATTGGAAATCACTGTTGGCCACAAAAAATAAGCAGACTGTCATGGAAAATATCTCTGATGCTTTCGATCTCTGCGGAACCACAATAAATAATATAATAACTTTATATAATCCTTTTTGTATATTCAGTTTTATATTTACGTATAACAAACTGATATTTAGGGGTACACCAAGTTTCCCTTCAAAATACTTGATGTCAGCGCCAGCTCTGGCGGTTATGTCGCCCCGGACAAAAAGACAAATACCGCCCCATAAGAATATATATATATATATATTTAAGCAAGTCTATGCATGTTCAAACACAAACTGAAGGAGCGCTCTGCTCGCATGCTAATGCTATTCTGTTGAGAAAAGTATATGCATATTGGAACAAGTTCAAGCATCATTCTTTACAAATTCTGCGTTGGTTTTTGAATAATAGTGTAAATATTTTTATCTTCTTGACATAAACAATGTAAATACACTACGCACTGTAAATTTTTAGCGAACGAAACAATCGATATGTGAATGTTTCTATTAATTTAGGATTAACATATCAATATTTTTCTCATTCTTCCAGCCAAAATGGCGCACCGGACAAATGTCCGGGTTCCCGCCCCTAGAGCGACGCTTTTCTGTGGTTCTTCTCCGCAGCCTGTCTAATCTTATAGTCATCCTCCTGAAGAAGTAGGCTTAAGATCACTTGCGATTATTCAAGGAAAAATTAAATTGCGGTAGCGGAAAATTTAGCAGAAATTATGTATTTATGGTGGAAATTTAGCAAATTTTGTTGAAAGATAAAACATATGAGTAATTTATTTAATAAAAAATAGATTTTATATGTTCATTTTTCTAATTTTTTTGAACAGTTTTATTTCAGGAGATTCATTTAGACTAAAATTCTATCCAATTCCTTCTCGCCCGAATATGTATTCTAGAACCCAAAAACAATAGATTCTTGAAAATCTAATTACTGAATTTTTTTCCTTCCGACGCCATAAGTTCGGCAATTCAACCATTCTACGACAAGAGACAAAGAACAACATTACAATCCGAATTTAATGAAAAATCTCTACATAAATTAGCGGATAGAATTGGAAACCGAATATCCAGATTTAGTAAGCAGAGCAACGAATGCAATCTTATTGTTTGGTTCTACATTCTGCCATGAAACACATTTAAAACCAAATACAGGATTAAATTACAGTTAGAAACAGATCTTTGTGTTGCATTAACAGAGGGCATCAAACCAAGAATTGTCCAATGTTACTAAACAGATACAATTACATTGCTCACATTCTCAAATTTTAATTCAAAATTTATATTTTTAATATTATATTATATTGCATAGGAGTTACTACTTATAATTACTTTCGCTTAGGGTTTCGCGTTCAAAAAGTTAGTAGACCACTGCTCTAGACTACCAAAAACGATTGGGAAAGAAATTATTAAATGCTACATATTTCGTTAACAAAATGAATAATTATATTTTAAGATTTAAGTTAGGAGATCTTTTAAAACTTCAAAATATTCAGTTATGAGAAAAATAAAAAGCCTAGGAGCAACTAGAAATATATAATTTAGCATCACAGACTGAAGTTTTTAGGGAGCATAAAAATTCTAGTAGGTATACGTTTGCTAAAAAGAAGACTGTTTAACTATGTGGTTAAAGAAGGATAGTTGCATCTGAGTGCATGCCGTTCTTTGGCAATAAATGTTATGGGCAGATTGGTGATTTAAATGAAAATTTAAATCATTTTCTAATTGTTCGTTGTAATTCAAGGAGTTTGTCTTTTTTTAATTTAAGCGCGCCAACGTCAATGATCATTGGGACCCGGAGCCTTCTCAGTGCACTGCCCGCCTCCACACAGTGTTCTCTCGCTACAGACAATATTGTCCATCAACGGACGGTGAGTTGTAGACGCTTCTAGGAAGAAAGAATATCTAAGGGGCAGCACTTTACCTGTAGTGGGAGATTCAGGGGTTGAAAAATTAATAAATAAATGCTATTACTGCTCCACTATAATTAATGTATATATATATATATATACTTAAGATTCTAAGGAATTCATTTAGAGATTAAGAGAGGGGAGAGACTCTCAGTGAGAGACAGAGATAGGCAAGTATGTTGTGTGTAGACTGGATATTTGTGGTTGGCTGATCGCACGGAAGGCATCTTTGTCCTTGAAGATGGTGAGAGCTCTTGAAGATGGGCCTCCACTGTCTTTTCTTCCTTCAATTTTGACACGTGTTGTAGGGCAGTAGGACGGTGCTTTTCCCCAACCATTGGTTGGCTACGTATACATTCATAAGACCTTGGCGCTCCTTGCAGATAGCAGGGACCTAATTTGGCTTGTGATATGCCATAACAGACTCAAACCCGGTATCCGGTGAGAGTCCAACCCGCTACCACTGAGCTAATCCCTTCCTACCAACCATTTATTATTTATATGTATATATAAATGTAAAAGTGAAAATTACATACCTAGTGGTATCGAGAAAAAAATCTTCATTTGCTCTTCCTAACCAAGAAAATTCATAGCGCTTATAAACACAAAATGATGTTATTTCATCTTTTCTCGGGAAGTTTAGTACATAATATCTACTTAGATACCATTCTCCTCTAAAATACTGGTGAAAGAAAGAAATAATACCAGAGTGAATGAACATTTTATATAAAAAGTAATATGTATAATTTCAAATTGAAAAATCAGTTAACTTACATTTGAGTTATTAAATTTTTCTTTTGGTGGCAGATCAAGGCATCCTTGTGTAATTACTTTTTGTAATTCTTGAGTTATATTCTGTTGTTTTGATTCTTGTCGACTATGTACTTCTGGACTAGATGTTGATAGGGTGATTATTCCCAGCAAGATAAAAAATAGTAAGGATATGAATCTAGAAAACATAAGTTCATTGTGAGATTGGGAACAATAAATCTGATTTGAAATATTCAAAGTTTATTTTACAGCTAGCCCAGTGGTGTGTAGCTAAAGCTGGTACTAGTGTACTTGGAGTAATTATATTTAATTGAATATGTGGATCGGTCCGCAATGTTAGATAGCATCTACTATTTCATCTGTCGTAGCGCGAATATTCTTTATTATCCGGTTTCGGATTTTCATCCATCGTCATTGCAAATTCACCAAGTTATTGTAGAGAGTTCACTTAACGCAATAATTCTTATTATTGTTGGTTTGTTGATTGTATATATGTGCGGTTGGCTGTAAGGTTATGTTACTCTGTGTGTGTGTGTGTGTGTGTGTGTTTAATGACAACATGGAATTACTATAAACAATGATTAAACATTAGAAAATAGTGTATAATAAATAGCATGTTTTGAAGAATACTTTATAATTATTTTAATTGTGGTGTTAAGTATGCTCAGTGTTTTATTAAGTCATTTTTATTAGGAGGACGGCGATAAGAAATTTCATAAAAGGACAAAAGGAATATGCATGCTACGACGGATAAAATACTAGAGACTGTATGTTTAGTTAAGAAGATAGTGCCAATCACAGTGTATCAATAACATTAGAAATCTAACGTCTAGATTTCTCAAAAAACGAATTGTTTCAAATGTTACAAATAAAAATGGTACTTAGTATTCCAAGAAAATCGATCATGTCATATTTGAGGTAATTGCCCCCCTCCACAAATGTATGAAACACACAACGTTCTCTTACTCCAGTTTTCAAAGTTGTAATTGACAAATTTTATAATTAGTATACCAATTTAATTAAATTCATCGAAAACTGAAAAAAAAACTGTTCAGTAAAAACGCACTTCTGGATCACTAATTTTCTTGAAACTCCGAATTTTGCCAATCTATTTATTTCTAATAATTTTGTTTAGATGGTACAATTATATAATCAACTATGATTAAGGGAAGGGAATAGCTAAGTTGCTAGCGTACGGGACTCATAGCGTACGGGACTCAGCGTACGGTTAGCGCGAGAAAAATATGATTAGACTAGAAAAAAATACAACGCCGACCTTCCCCCAAAAGCCCCCGTAAATGACTTTACCAAGAGAAATGTTTCAAATAAAAGTTGTAGCACTTTATAAGTGTAGTGTGCATACCTAGTTTAAAGAAAGTCGTTGGAGCCGTTTTATAGAAAATAACAGAAAACTGAAAAGTACATTTCAATAAATACGCACTTCCAGTAATTCGATTTTCTTCAAACTCGGAATTTCAACCACTTATTTAATTCTAATTAATATTATTTAGATGACATAATTGTGTAGTAACCTGAAATACCACTTTAGAGGAAAACCTAACCCACCACCCTCCACAAAATTGCCCTTAAAGGCATTTTTTTCAGAGTAACGTTCTAAATTAAAGTTGTATATCGTTGTATGTTTAGTTGATATATGAAGTTTAAAAAAAATCGTCTGATCCATTTTTGAGAAATCGCAAGAAAGGAAAAAACACTCAGTAAGAGGTGCTTTCGGTTGAGGAATTTTGACAGATGACCTACTGTCGGATCCTTTCGTGATACCTAAACAGAATATCAAGTTTGAACTTTCTACGTTTTCTTTTTTTTGGGCTTTACTGATCACATACATATGCGCGAACACGTAAACACGCCATTTTCTATAAACCACATTATTTTGCATTCAGGAAACCTCAAAAACTGTATTTTCGGTGAAAACACGATATCAAAAATTTGCCACGATTACAATCCTTACTAGGAGTAACAGGAAGTAAAAATCAAAAGAAGCAAAATCCCATAGATAGGTCGCATTTTCTTCAAGAATTTGGAATTTCAGCAATGCTTTCAGTTTCCCTTAATCAGAGCTAAATTTATTATTCAAACATATTTTTCAGAACTTCCTTTGTTTACATTGCATTAGAAAAACATTGTTTTCATAAAATTATTTATAATATCATTTATCCAATTATCTATTTAGTAAAAAATAAATGTAATATTTAACACGAATGTAAAGTTAGCGTCAGTGTGGGAAAAACCTGACTTTTTTGAACTACACAATAATCTACTTTATAATTCAATTATTCCAAAATAACTGAAGTTTCTCAAGAACGAACATATTGCGTTCCCGATCGACCGCTATTACAGAAATCTTTTTTTTTTTTGCATTATCTCTAGCAAATTAAGGTAAACTTTAAACATAACTTACGTGTGATTCATGCTTGATGAAATTGTAGCACAGAATATTAAGACCGAATTTAATTGGCACTAGAAGTTGGTGAATCCTATTTGTGTTTATTGTGGTATTACCAGTCTTATATATTATGATCTTATGGAGGAATAATTTGTTTATCTTATATTTTAGTTACAATTAAACTTGGTTTTCCCCCTATTTATTGTTCACTAAAACATAAAGATTAAATAAGAAATAAGAAAAAAAGAGTTATGAAAGTTGTTTGTTATAAAAGGAGATAAACATGGGGGATTTTCGTATATTGTGGGTCAGGGGTCGTCCGAAATAGATATGTGTGTTAATTCATCGGATATTATTTTGAATTTACTAAGTTTTAGACATGTATTATTTTTTTCTTTTTTTTTTTGCCTTTCTATCCATTTACCAATAACTATTGAGATTAAAACATCTGAGATCAAAAAGTAAATTCTTAAAAAATAACTTCCGTTCTAAACTGAATGAAATCTTAATAATAGGCCTGTTTTTACTTCCTCTTACTCCTGGAAAGACCAAATATTGTATTTATATTCAATATTCACACTGCTTTTGACATAGCAGTTTTCTGCCTTGAGGTTTTTTTTTTTTTTTTTTTGGAAAATGATCTGTGGGTGTGTGTTGTGTTTGAACAACATAGCTCAAAAACAAAAAATCCTAGATAATTCAAACCGTATATTCCGTTTAGGTATCACCATAGGATCCGCCTGTATGTCATCTGTCAAAATTCCTCAACCGGAAGTACCACTTAACTAAATATTTTTTTCACTTTCTTGCGATTTCCTCAAAAATGACTCCAACGATTTTCTTCAACCATGTCTATCAATTATACATACAATAATCTACACCTTTTACTTAAACCATTTCTCTGGGAAAATTCTCTTAAGGGCACTTTTGGCGGTGGGGTGGGGTAAGGTTTTCCTCTAAAGTGCTATTTTTTTAGTTTGCTATACAATTCTGTCATCTAAATAATATTAATTAGAATCAAATGTGGTGTTGATATTCTGATTTTGATAAAATCGGATGACCGCAACTGCGTTTTATTACTTCTAAAATTTTAGCAAGTTAATTATAATATATTACCATCTGAACAATATTAATTAGAAATAAATAATGGCCAAAATTCTAAGTGCCATGAAAATTAATATACCGGAAGTGCGCTTTAACTGAACAGTTTCTTTCAGTTGTCGACGAATTTCATTAAATTTGGTACACTAACTATAAAATTTGGCACTTACAATTTGGAAATCTGAAGTAAGAGAAAGTTGTGTGATTGTATCACACCAAAGTTTTTATTTTAAAGAAAATACGAAGAAAGATAAAAGTTGGTTATGCAATCCTTGGGAATATTTCAACAAGAAACAAATATAATAATCCCCCTTCCACCTAAAAAAGCCTCAATTTATAAAAAGGAATGGTTTGATATAAGTGTTTATTAGCTCGTAATAACAACTCTGTTTATTAATTTTACTTACGATTCGTTTAAAATACAAAATGCATACATGGTAAAATTCAGGGACTTCAATTAAATAAAAAGTTCAAAAATATAAAAGAAAGACATAAATTATTTACAAATATAATATTGATAGATTTATATTAACTCACATTAGAAAAAATATTTCAAATAAATTGACGCACTGGTTGGCACACAGATCCACACTGAACAAATAAAATATAGATGAATTACCCACTTATCTCTCATACACATACAACATAGAAAGAATTCCCTTTGAACAACCGAGTTATATAATATTAAAAGTTACTCCTTTACATCAATATCAATATGGCTGGACCTTCTAGTGGCTTGCTTACGATTTATTGTCAATGAATGTTAACTAGTTATTTAGAGTCAATGAAAATGTTCTCGACCAGTCAATGTTGCAATATGTCTATAGATTTTCGGGTATTAGTCAATGAAAAAATTTTTTAGTTAAAGGTAAACGTTTCGATTATATTTCATAATCTTCCTCAGTACCAAAACTAAGATGTTTTCATCAAATGTTATTATTACATTTTTATAATTATATAAATTATATTCTATTATTTTAATATTAAGTAATCTATTAAAAAATTAAAATTATAAAAGAACTAAAAAAATCAAACTCTGCTGACTAAAAATATTGCACAAAGGTTAGTGTGATGACAAATAGTAGAATGACAATATAATTCTATCCAGGGTAGGTAACAATAAAGGTTTTCTGTGGCATGTGTTTTCTGAACTGGCCACCAGATGCTACAGTAACAAAATATTATGTTTGGTTTATTAAATTGTAGTAAGCTATATTTAATCCTGCTACATCCGTTTTTTTGTTACAATGTTTTTCCTCTCGAGCAATGTATACCATTTCTTTAAAAAGCCTTTTTTTGTGCCCAACTTCAAAATCCAAGATCCCTACGTCAGCGAAGTCAAAAACATGGTTCTTTTCTAAAACATGTTGGGATAATGCTGTATTTTCTTTTTTGTTGGTTATATCATATTTATGCTGAAATATCCGTTTTTCTAAATATTGCGATGTTTCCCCAATATACTTTTCATCACAATCCTTACACTTAACCATATAAATCAAATTGCTGCGTTTGTTAATTGGTATTTTACTTTTAAGTTTTGAATATATTAGTAGATGTAAATAGGGTGTTCTGGCGGCAAAATTTCTGAGCCCCAGGCACTTATGAATTTACGCCCAAAAGCAGGGGTCTGGCGCGCGGCTACAAAATTACGATGAGACCCCCATCTGATTTTTAACCAGGGAAAAAAAATATTTTTGAGCCGGGAGATGGCATGCGAGACATGCGGCTACGTTTTGAAAAATCTAGCTTGAAAACAATCTAAGGTAAAAAGAATATTTTTGAGCCGGGAGATGGGCATGCCTGACCTGCGGCTATGTTTTATAATATTTAGCTTGAAAACAGTCTAAGGTAAAAAAAATATTTTTGAGCCGGGAGATGGGCATGCCTGACCTGCGGCTATGTTTTATAATATTTAGCTTGAAACATTTTAAGGACTTTAATAATGTTTTTGAGCCGTGAACTGTCATCCAAGTCGAGGGCTACTATTTTATAATATTTAGCTAAACACTTTAATATTTTTTGTTCATGTTTACACTTATAATATTTTAGCTAAAATACATTTTAAGGACTTTAATAATGTTTTTGAGCCGTGAACTGTCATCCAAGTCGAGGGCTACTATTTTATAATATTTAGCTAAACACTTTAATATTTTTTTGATATTCAATACTTTGTGTATTTTTATGTATTTAATTCTGTGTCAATAAGGTAGTCATAATAAAACAATTATTTCAAAAAGAAAACTTGTTTATTTTATGTTTATCTTACAAATCGGTTCTATATAAATTATTTATTATGTTTTGTTTTCATAATTACATCAAGAAAATTACAATGGTAAATTTCATCCAAGTCTCTAATAATATTATAATATGAGTGACCGATAAGGCTACATATGCAAGTGTCAGGTCCTACTTTACACTTTGGGTTGGACCAAACACAATCTATATAATGGAAAGGTTTATGCTTGCTTTTTCTAATATAATCTTTAGAATAATTTTCCAATTCTTTCATACGATTGTATATTCTCATGAACTTAACTGCAACGGCTCCATCTTTTCCTAAGGTAATTTTGGAGAAATCTTGTAGAAATTGTTGGTAGAAAGGGTGTGATGTAACGTAAGTCCACTCCTCCATTTCTTTTATATTGTAACAGCTTGCTAATACAAACACGCGAAATCTCTTGTTGGATGTGTTGCATTAGTTTTGTGTTAAAGTATATATTTCATATAATAACAGTATGGGCTTTCCTTTTTATGCAATGTACAAGGACAATCGGTTACCATATTTAAATCTAATACAAGATTACAATACACACATGCTATTGTATCTTTCTTAATATAAACAAATCCATTAAAAGCTAACACATCTCTACTAACACAGTTGTAATTATTACATCTAGTAAAAGTATTTAATCTAGCTTGAGAGTTGAAAAGATCTAATTTAAATTTGTTAATGTTTGCCCAAGAGGCCAATCTATACACATATTGAAGTGAACAAATATACTTAGTATTATTATGAAAATTACACTTAAAATGATTTACTGTGGGCAATGTTTTTATTGGGGGACACCCAAAATCTTGTAAATCATATACAGGTTTATTCAGTTTCTTTTCTAAAAATAAACACTTTTCCAATCCTTTAGAAAACAAATACGTACAACCTAAAGTGTACCTCTGTAAAATGGGGTCCAACTGTTCGTAATCTAAATCACCATCATCTTGTGCAATTCCATGATGATTGTTCATTAACCATCGGTTAGGAGCACTGGATAAGTTGTTAGCATTGTGGGGCAATTTAAACATCCAACATCCCAAGATGCTTAAGTTTGTGTCAGCAATGGCCATCTCGCGAACAATAAACGTATCATCATCATCAAAACTTTTCCTTTTTTGATATCCCTGCAAGTCAATTATTAGAGGATGCATGATGATGGTTGGGCACACATACAGTGTATGAATGTGAACTAATTCCTATTAGTTTGTTTCCTTGCATTTATATATACACCCCTCTAGAAATATGGTTTAGTACGTGCATGCGCATGTGATGATGAAATTGAAGAAACAGCGTCTAGTTTTACCCGTTCTAAATAATGATTAAACCTGAAAAAAAGAAGTTTATTTAGACATAGTGCACTTTTCCCCAACATCATTCGTTGTTTAATATGTGGACCAAGTAACTGTGGCAAAACCAATTTGTTATTAACCTTACTTATTCAAAAGAATGGCTTACGTTTTAAAAATTTATACATTTATAGTAAATCACTAAATCAACCAAAATATGAATATTTAAGTCAAGTGATGAAACATGTTCCCAAAATTGGTTATTATAGATATAGTGATATGGATGATATAATTAGTCCACAAGATGTTAAACCTAATTCTGTAATAGTGTTTGATGATTGTGGTTTAGATAGTCAAAATGTGATTAGTGAATTCTTCACCAGAGGTAGACATCAAAATGTGGATACATTCTACCTAATACAAACCTATGCATACGCCAAGAAACATATGCTGCGCGATAATACAAATGTAATCATCGCCTTTAAAATGGATGATTTAAACTTGAAACACATTTATGATGATCATGTTAACGTGGATATGAGTTGGAACAAATTTAGAGAGCTATGCAGTCTGTGTTGGGATGATAAATATGGGTTTTTAGTGATTGATAAGGATAAACCGTTAAATAATGGAAGATATCGTAAAAGCTTTGATATGTATATTGTGGACATTTAGATTTCTCCGTAGTCTCAAGATGGAACGTGCAGTGAAAACAACAAGAAATATTGTAAAAGCTGTTAAATCGTTAAAACGCAAATATAAAGCCTTAAAACATCAAGAACAAGAACAAGAGAGTCTGATTAAAAAACAATTGAAGCCAGTTATAGAACCTTTAGAAGAAATAAGGGGACACGCTAGGAAAAAGCCTAAAATAGATGATGATGAGGATGGTAGCATAATTAAACAAGAAGAAGAAGAAGACGAGGATGATAGCATAAGTAAACAAGAAGAAGAAGACGAAGAAGAAGAAGAAGAGGAGGAAGATTATGAAATGGTAAAATCTTATATAAACTTAAAGAAATCAGCACGTGATTTGCAATATGGTATAAAATTTACTCATTCTGGAAAAATGACAATAGGTAATAAAGAAATTTCCATAAATAATAATAATGATTTCATTATTGATAAACATAGATTTAAGGGAACAAAGGGGTTATATGAATTACTGTTTAAAACAGACCCCAAACATTATAACGATGGTGATTTAAAATCGTACAAAGAAATTCTGTTATTATCAAATGCTCATAGAAGACATTATAGTGAAGAGAAACCAATTAATGCTAATCGAGGGAAAAAATATACTTTAATCATATCAAAATTGTTCCCATTCTCAGTAACACCTAGCAAAAAAGGCTATGGATTCATGAAAAATGATGATGTAGTCTACGAATGCTACAACGATCCTAATGAATTGGTGGACAGATTAAAATTATGTCTAGCCTCGGAACAAAGTGGAAATAATAGTTTAGGAAATGAAATAATTTCAATTATAAGTGAGCTGAAGGAAGATGGTTACATCAGTTAAGTGGAACAGTGCAAATAGAGGACATGTCAATCGATAAATTTGGAAGATCTTCAGAAATACATCATCATCAAGATTTGTATGATATTTATAATATTGGCAATGATACATATGTAGACTTCAAACATAAAACAATAACAGGAGTTAATACGCCTAAAAAAGGATTGGACGTTGTGAATAAAGAATATTTGGAAAAGTTTATTCTTAAAGAAAATATCGTCACTAAATCATATCTTCAAGAATACATCGACGTTTATGACAGTAAAAGAGTGGAAAATGAAAGGAACCTTTTGCATCAGATATTTGCTACGATTAGAAATAGAATAAGTGAATGGCCTGAACATATGAATGTGACAACACAAATGCTTAGAGACCTTCTTCAGTATCCATGAAAACATGTCTACGATAAAAAAGGAAATAGTTGATGAGTTAATGGCACCTGCTAGAATTCGATTTAAAAGGAGAAAAACTGTACTAAAAGGAATTGATGACTTGTGGCAAATCGATTTACTACATGTTAAGCAGTATGCAAAGTATAATAAAAACAATACTTTCATTTTAACCGTAATTGATTGTTTTTCCAAATATGCTTGGGCTGTGCCAGTGAAGACAAAAAACGCTAATGATGTTACCAATGCTATGAACAAGATATTCCAACAATCTGGAAGAGTGCCTAAAAATATTCAATCCGATAGGGGTTTAGAATTTTATAATTCCAAATTTCAACAGCTTATGAAAAAACATAACATAAATCATTATAGTACTTATTCATCGATTAAAGCATCAATAGTGGAACGATTCAATAGATCATTAATTGGTAGAATTTATAAACAGTTTCATTACAATGGTTCGTATAAATATTTAAATATATTACCATCAATTGTCGATGAATACAATAATACAATTCACTCTGCAATTAAAATGAAACCAGTTGAAGTTAATAAAGGAAATGAAAAAAGTATATTGAAAAATATTTTATTAAAACAAAAGAGCAGCAGCAGCAAGAAACCTCTAAATGTTGGCACAGCTGTTAGGATATCGAAGATTAAAAATGTATTTGCCAAAGGCTATACTGCTAACTGGTCTACGGAAATTTTCTACATTTATACTGTGCATAATACAGAACCAACTACTTACACTTTACAAGATGCAAATAACCAAATTATTCAAGGTAAATGGTATCGTGAAGAATTATCTCCTGTCAAACATGATAAAGTCTATTTAATTGAAAAAATACTGCAAAGAAAACATGATAAATTGTTGGTAAAGTATTTAGGAATGAACAGTAAAGGATGGATCAAAAAACAAGACTTGGTATAGTGAAAAAAAACATTTATTGTTGTGTTTCATGTAATACATTATTGTGTTTGTTAATATCTATATTAACACAATTATCATTTTCAGTATTATGTACTTCATCTGTAAAATACATAGTATTTTCCAATGTTATTAACATTAAATTATGTAAATAATTGTTAATTATCCAAGCATTATGTATAATTGACATTATTTGGTTTTTATTTAAATATATTTCTTTAATTATCACATCTGGTGTTGTTGTTATTGTTTCCTTAAGTGTTAACACTTTTCCCTTTTTATGTGCAAGATACATGGAGAGGGTGCTGTCTTCCATAAGCATCGTCACATCTGCATTTATATTTTTCGTCCTCCCAAAATATGAAACGATCTCACCAAATTTCTGCTGTAGATGATGCCAATGAACGAGTGTTAAATTGATTCCAATACGTCTCTTTACTATTTGCACCACAACGTTATAATTATCACCATTATGTTTTGTTAGCCCCACTAACAGTTTGAAACTTCTTTTAAACTGTAAAAGAGATGTGGAATAATGAAGAGCGTCACTCATGTTTATTGTATAATGTTTTCAATCAGACTGATTAAAAAAATGATTTGGTGATCAACTAGTTCAGTAAGATACCGCCAGTGGGGAGTGAGGGATAGTTGGTCCAAATTCAATCTACAATTAGATGATGAAATGCTGACAAGTGTCAGTATGGCTAGAGTAGTTGGAAGAGGTGTTATCGACTCTGCAATCAATAAACTTCCTTTTGAATTACATCTCCCTGGTTATAGATTTTGCGGCCCTGGAACTAAATTACAACAAAGAATAAATCAAAGTGGTATAAATCCATTAGATGATGCTTGTAAAGCTCATGATATTGCATATTCACAACATAAAAATTTAGAAGCAAGACATAAAGCCGATCAAATATTGGAACAAGAAGCTTGGAAAAGACTCCTAGCTAAAGATTCTTCGCTCGCAGAGAAAACCAGTGCATTGTTGGTGGGAAATATAATGAAAGCTAAAGTTAAATATGGAGCTGGCAAACGGCGACATCGTCCTTCATTTAATCAATTATTAAAAGCAGCAGCAGTTGGAAAAAAGAATAATAGCGGTGATGTGTTGAAATCGGTTAAATGTGCTTTGAAAAAAGCTAAAGATTACCTAAAAACAAAACCAAATAATATTAAAGCACCAAGAGTTATTCCATTGAGGAAGAAACCATGGGTAGGAGGCGTACTACCGCTAATTCCAATACTTGCAGGCCTGTCGGCGTTAGGTTCATTGGCTGGAGGTGCGGCAACCATAGTGAGAACAGTAAAAGACATAGATCAAGCGAAAAAAACTCTTCAAGAACAAAAAAGACACAATATGGTTATGGAAGGACAGAAGGTTGGGCAAGGACTCTACCTGAAACCGTATGGAAAAGGTTTAGGCCTTTATCTAAAACCTTACAACAGAAATTAAATCTACCAAATCGGGCACTTACAAATTATGATATAACTAAGGTTGCCAACAAATATTTACCACATTTCCGGGGCGTATTCATGAGAGATAATCTACCATCACGTCCTAGGACTCAAGAACAAGGTATAATCAATTTGGATTCTTCAAAGAATACTGGTACTCATTGGACAGCATATTCTAAAAAGGGAAATAAAGTGTTCTATTTTGATAGTTTTGGTAATTTAAAACCGCCTAAAGAATTGTTAAAGTATTTAAAACAGTGTGACATCTATTATAATAGAGAACGCTATCAAAAGCGAAACCCTTGGAACTGTGGCCATTTATCTTTACAGTTTCTGCTGAGAGAGCAAGCGGCAAACAATGTCTAGCTATTCTTTTCTTCTAACTGGTTTTGATTCTGTATTGCATGCATCCATATTTCCACCATTGGAATTGGATGCAAATAGAAATTATAGTGTTGGACTATTACGACTAGAAACGTACAATTCAATACCAAATGTGGAGGCTGGAGTGAACAATAAATTCCATTTCAATTTCGATAATAAATTATATGTTATAGAAATGCCAACTGGTACGTATGAAATTGGTGCTATTGAAAGATATCTTAGAACGCTGTTGTTGAACAAAAATAAGTCGCTTGTGTTGCATTTAATGCCAAATCACAATACGTTAAAGACTTAGCTTAAAACAACATTTGAAGTGGATTTTACACAACCCCACAGTATTGGGCCACTATTGGGGTTCAATAAAGTGATTTTACCACCGAACAAAACACACATCTCCAACAATATTATAGATATAAATCCGGTGAATGCGATCAGTGTTGAGTGTAACATTGTAAGTGGATCATATAATAATGGAAACCCAAGTCACAGTTTACACACATTTTCACCATTAGTGGCAGCAGGTTATAAAATAGTGGAAACTCCATCACCAGTTATTTACCTACCCATTAATACAAATTATATCGACAATATCAGTGTAAGATTGGTAGATCAAGCCGGACGTTTGATATCCTTCAGAAAGGAAAGAATTACAATTTGTCTACATATAAAGGAAGGATAATGGGTATTGATTTTAACAACATTTTTTCTTCTTCTTCTTTGGGCAATAATTTTATACTTAAAGCAAAACAAGGAAAAAGTAACATCAGTGCTAAAGCAGAAAGTGAACAACAACGACGTCGACCTTTATCAATAAGCAACGTCAAGTTTTTAAAATCAATAGGATACAAAGTGCACAGATATGGATCACATATTAAACATTAATCAAGAGGTTACTTTCAACGACAATATTGAAAGCTATGAATATCATTCGTACACGCCATTTAACTCATCAGGCCTCTCAAATAATGATGAAATTCGCATCACCATGTTCCAAACTGATGTGTACACATTACCAAGTGAAAGTTATCTGTTCATCGAAGGCAAGTTGGAGAAAGGCGAAGCTGAAAATGCTACTTATGCCAAACTAATAAACAATGCTTTTGCATTTCTATTTGATGAAATTAGATTTGAAATTAATTCAGTGGAAGTTGATAGTGTTAGAAATGTTGGTATTGCTAGCACATTGAAAATATATGCATGCTTTTTCCCCTCTCAAATTAGAGCTTTGGAAAATGCTGGAATTGTTGACCCAAATGAGGCTAACACATCAGCTATAGTTAATGCAGACCAGCGTTTCAACGTTTGTCTACCACTTAGATATCTATTAAATTTCTTTGAAGATTATAAGAAAATATTGGTAAATGTGAAACAAGAATTAATATTAAAAAGATCCAGAAGTGATTTGGATGCTCTTGTTGGTGATGCAGTGACGGCTAAAGATTGTACTATTACATTGGAGAAAGTTGTTTGGAATATTCCACATATTAAGCTATCAGACCAGGCGAAACTACATATTTATAAGATTATCGAGAGTGGTAAGCCGATACCGCTAGCTTTTAGATCCTTAGAATTACATGAATATCCGAATTTACCTACAACTAATAAAATCACTTGGCATGTGAAAACATCAAATCAATTAAACAAACCAAGATATGTGATTTTAGCCTTTCAAACCGACAGAAAAGATAATATGGCACAGAACAAATCTATTTTTGATCCTGCTGATCTACGAAACGTTAAGCTTTATTTAAACGATTACAAGTATCCGTACAACGATATGCATTTGAATTTCGAAGAGGGTAAAATTTCACCATTATTTGAAGAATATGTTAGATTTCGTCAAGAATACTATGGAATGACAAGAATCGAGTCGTTATTTGACAGAAAAGGATTTGCTCAAACACCCTTTGTGGTAATTAATTGTGCAAGACAGCCGGATAGGTTAAATACATCTGTAGTTGACATTCACATACACATTGAAACTAATAGACCAATTCCACAAAAAACAAATGCTTTTTGTTTAATAATTCATGATACGCTTATGGAATATACACCATTGAATGGTTTAGTACGTAGATATTAGTAAAATGTATTTAAAATAGCTAGAACGTAATTTTTTTTTTTTTTTTTTTTTTTTTTTTTTTTTTTTTTTTTTTGCGCATCGACTGCCATGGTCATTAGCGCCTCCACTCGTTTATGCTTTCTCGTTCTATGGCCACTCGAGCTGGGATGGCACAGGTTAACCTGTGTGGCTTCCACACACAACACCTTGCTCAGCAAGGCAGGGTGGAGCCACAGGTATTCGAGGATCTACCCACACATCCCCTCTTATATCATCGATCTAGTCGACGAGGAGGAGTGTGGGTTAATTGTTTGTGCCATCCCTTATTTTATTAATAACTGGGGTCGACTCTAATGTAACAAAAATTACTATTTATTCATTAAGCTATATATAATAAAGGTGTTTATTAAGAGTATTATTTACAAAATAAATTGCTATCTTTAATTAATAATTAATTATAATACAATAATATCGTGGAAGAGGCTATTTACTGTACAACATGGATGTGCAGTACTTTAAACTAATGTTCCTGCACATCTTAAAATGATCAAAATTAAGTCTAACTTAAAGCTATGGGGTTGAAATACTTTTATAAATTTTCTTTCAACCCCTGATAAAAGAAAACCTACTCTAAACATTCATGCCAGCACTCTCGCCAATAAATACTTTCAGACTACTAAAAATACCATTCACGCTAAAAAATACATTCTCGCCAATAAATACTTTCATACTACTAAAAGAAAAACATTCATACTAATAAATACTTTCTCGCCAATAAATACATTCAGACTAATAAAACACATTCACGCTTATAAATACATTTTCTCAAATAAATACATTCATGCTAATGATTCATTCATACTATGCATTCACACAAGGGGAAAGTACTCGATATTCCTTTCCCCTTTATAATAAATAAACTAACCTAATTGGGTGAAGTACTCAATATTCCTTCACCCAGATTCACTTAATCTAAGTACTAACCTAAATTCTATTATATACATTTATAGATCTTAAATAAGTAAATAGCCTCCTTGTGTAAGGAGAACCCTCGTGTAAAATAGCGCGCTTGTCATATGGCAGGCCTGCTTCTTCCCGTTGTGTACGCAGAGCCTGACATCCTACCAACACATGTGCCACCGTCAGCCTTTCTCGGCATCGAGGGCACCTCGGTCTTCTTTCACCAATAAGGAGGTGCCCATGTGTCACACGTGTGTGACCAATCCTTAGCCTCGTAAGTATAACTGATTCATGCCGCGGGTAAGTCTCGACTGTAGCATTTCGCACACATGGTTTAATTTCTTTTAATTTTTCATTTGTTCTGTCCCACTGACTTTGCCATTTTTTATTTATAACATTTTTCATGAAAATTTGTAAGTCAGTGGGACGCACAGGTGTGACAACTTCAGTATAAGTGGAGGCAGCTCGTTTGGCTGCCTCGTCCGCCTTTTCGTTACCGGACACACCAATGTGGCCCGGCACCCAGGCGAACGTCACCCTTTGACCATGTGCGCTTAGTTGAAACAGCAAATTGTATAACTTTATGACCATTGGGTCTGTCGAGAATTTATCCCGGAGAGCCATTAATACGCTTAATGAGTCCGCCAATATTAGTGACTTATTATATCTTTTTTCTTTTATCAAGTTTATGGCCTGGCAAATTGCGAACATCTCTGCTGTGTACACGGTTGCATACTGAGGGAGTGTCCAACTCAGGTAACTCCCTCCGTGTACACGGCGCTACCCACGCCGTCGCCTATCTTCGACCCATCTGTAAAGATAGGTCGGAAATCGTTATAGAAGTTTAACAGTTGTAATAAGTTTTGTCTATAGACGACGGATGGTGTTTCTTCTTTTTTGTATATTGCCAGGTCCATGCGAACGCTTGCGGAAGGTAATAACCAGGGAGGTGTGAGAGCAAAGCCCCAACCCTCCACTGGCCCAAACTCGATTCCCTCCGCTTCTAACATTTCTAGAGCTCGGACCCCGAGAGGTCGCGTCCGCGAACGTTGATGGCGGAATTCTTGTTCATGTGGGCTCTCGAATATGGTGTGAAATAACGGATGAAACCGCTTTCCCCATATTCCGGCGATGTAGGTCAGGGTAAGCTGTTCTCTTCTAAGCTGAGGTGGTAGCATCCCCGACTCTACATAGAGGCTCTGTAAAGGACTGGTTCGGAAGGCGCCTGTGAATAACCTAATACCTTCATTGTAAATTCTATCTAATAACTTCAGGCGTGACTTGCGCGCTGAGCTATATATTGGCGCTCCATATTCCAGTTTGGAGCGAGTAAGTGCGATGAAGATACGCTTTAAGATCTCCCGCTCCGCACCCCATTTATAGCTGCCAAGAAATTTTAAAATATCGAGGGTTCTCCTTGCTTTCTTACATGTATAGTCTATATGATCCTGCCAGGTTAACTTAGTATCGAATATGAGGCCCAGGAATCGGATGCTTTCCTTATATTGAATTGGTGTGCCATCCAGAAACAAATTGGGAGGGCTATGCTCATGCCTCAACCGGCAAAAGTGTAGGCACACCGTCTTTGTCCTAGAGAATTTAAATCCGTTCCTAGAAGCCTCATCAGCCACTCTGTCTATTGCCTGTTGTAAGGTTTCTTTGACCTCGCAGAGATCAGCCCCTGATAAATAAAG
Organism: Triatoma infestans; assembly: GCA_011037195.1. NCBI lineage: Eukaryota > Metazoa > Arthropoda > Insecta > Hemiptera > Reduviidae > Triatoma > Triatoma infestans. The sequence goes on from JAAEAF010000232.1 coordinate 201,918, forward strand.
TGCGAGGTCATCAACATATAAAGATACTTGGAGTGGGTCACCTACAACTTCGGCTAGACAATTAACCGCCATCGTGAATAAAGTAACACTCAGTACCGACCCTTGAGGTATTCCATTCTCAAGATGATGTGGGTCCGAAAGGACCGACCCCAGTCGCACTCGGAACCTTCGTGACTCTAAAAAGCCACGGAGGAACCTCGGCAGTTTCCCTCTCAACCCCCATTCGTGACACTTCCGCAGAATCGCATATTTCCACGTTGTATCGTAAGCCTTCTCAAGATCGAAGAACACGGCCAGCACATGCTCTCTACGCATAAATGCATTTTGCACATAGACCTCGAGACGACTCATCTGATCCAACGTGGAACGATATCTGCGGAATCCCGCTTGATGCTGGCTGTAAAATCCTCTTGTTTCTAGTACATATATTAATCTATAATTGATTATAGATTCGAGGACCTTACTCAAGCAGGTGGTCAACGAAATAGGTCTGTAACTAGAGGGATCACTAGGGTCTTTTCCTTCTTTGGGGATCGGTACAATCACTGCTTCCCGCCAACCATCAGGGTATTGACCGGTCTCCCATATGCTGTTGTACAGCCTAAGAAGGCTTTCCTTTCCAATAGCGTTCATATTTTTAATCATGGCATATGGGATTCCATCCACCCCTGGAGAAGTATCTTTGAATGTTTTTAAAACATTTTCTAATTCTTGAATTGTCAGCGGTTCATTATAAGCTTCATTGATAGCGGTTTCAAAGTCGAGTGGTTGTCTCTCCACGTCACCTTTTCGCCGGAGGAATTCGGCCGAGTAACCTTGTGTACTAGAAACTTGAGAAAAATGTCTGGCAAAGGCCTCAGCCACGTCTCTCGGCTCAGTGACGACGACATCGTTAGTTATTAGAGCTGGTATCGACGGGATTCTGCGCCCACCAGAGAGGGATCTTACCTTATCCCACACCTCCTTTAACGTCGTAGATGTAGATATCTTTGACACATAGGAGGTGAGGGTTACCTTTTTTGCTTCTTTGATTATAAGCTTCTCTCTGGCTCTAAGTCTTTTAAATTTTATTAAATTCTCCTCCGTCGGATACCTTTTAAATTTATTCAGGGCCTGCTTTTTTGCCACATTGGCTGCTTTGCACTCCGGAGTCCACCAGGGGACGGGTTGTCTTGCGATTTTCCCGCCAACCCTAGGTATGGTACTGCCGGCTGCATGAATCAACGCCTTTGTGAATGTACTTGCATCGTGGGTGACATTTCCTGTAGGGGTGGGTGTCACCACTTTGGCGGCATAAGCAGGCCAATTTGCCCTTTTGATGTCGTATCTCCAAGGTATGATATAATCTGACCTGGAGATGGAGGTCGATACTAAGATTGGAAAATGATCACTATGGTATAGTTCATCTAGCGTGGTCCATTCAAAGCGAACTGCAATGGTGGGTGATGCCATACTCAGGTCAATTGCACTAAAGTCACCCGAGTGTGCATTAAAATGTGTTGCTTCACCACTGTTGAGGAGCGTCATATTAGCGTTGTCTATAATCTCCTCAAGAGTTCTGCCTCGAGCATCAGTTCTAACTGACCCCCACCAGGTGTTGTGACTGTTGAAGTCTCCCATCAACAACACCGGGGCAGGGAGCTGCGAGAGCAGATTCTCCAGATCACCCCTCCGCCAGAAGATATCCGGCAGGTATATACTGGCTAACGTGATCTGCAGTGGTGTGGCTAGGCGCACGGCAACAGCTTGTAGGTTAGTTTCCAGGGTTAGCCGTCTGCTGGAGATATTATCCCGTACACAGACGGCCACACCACCGTGCGCCCTCCCACCTGGGGCAGGTTGTACCTCTTTGCTATATACGATATACCCAGGGATTCTCAAACATTGCCCTGGACGAATCTTTGTTTCCTGGAGGCACAACCCGAAAGGACGTTGTTCCGCCACCATTCGGCGTAGTCCTTCTATATTACTCGTGTAGCCCCGCATATTCCATTGAAGAATGGACTCACACATATATATATTTGAAGATAGTACCTGGCAGAATCTTTCTAATACCTAATGAAAGCATATTTACAAGTGTTATTGTATTATTTTTGACATTACTAAAAGTGTTACATGTATTCATTAGTACATAATGTATGAGATATGGATGCTGAATCATAAGAATCGTCTGTTTAATCAGTGGCACAATTTTTCCTGGGTTTGCCCTTGGGCCAACCCTTCTTTCTTCGTCTGGGAGGTTGATCTGATGTATTCCCTCCCTCCGATTCTGAGGCTTCAATGTCCGTTCCCATTTGCAGCCATTGCTGTTTTGGAGAGCGGACACTGTCGCCGGAGGACGTTTGAAGGTCCTTCGTAATTTTTACCCTTCTCCTTATTGGGAAGGATGATGGCAATAAAAATGTGGGTTCTTTCCTCCTAGGAGAGCGTTTTGGTGGGCTCACCACCTTCCACTCCCCTTCGGAGGGGGCCATTTGCTTAGGTGGAATTAATCCCACCATTGTGCCACACCCACTGGTTGTGGGAGTGGTTATTGGCAGCCTTTCGGCTACCAGAACCCCCAAAGGGGGATCTTGTTTTGGTGGCGGGATTTCTCCCACCTTTATAGTAGTTCCCCTTATGGCAGGGGAGGAATTGGGTGGTGGGATTTCTCCCACCTTTATAGTAGTTCCCCTTATGGCAGGGGAGAAATTGGGTGGCGGGATTTCTCCCACCTTAACGATGGTTCCCCTTAAAGCGGGGGAAGAACCTCTAATTGTTTGCCCTTGAATCTGGGCAGGGGCTAGACATTGTGCCACTGAAGTGGGTGCCCTCAATTTTTCTGCAAAGGTAACTTCTTTGGAAACGTAGGATTTACTTTCAACAATTGCCTTAGCCTCATGGTAGGGCAATTGTTGTAGTGTCTTAACTTTCTGTATTTCTTTTTCCTTCACTAGAGTCGGGCACCCCGAGGATCTGGCAGTATGGTCTCCGCCACAGTTTACACATATTATTGGCGGTGTACACTCTCCTTCATGCTTAAGTTTTCCGCATATGCAAACCGCATCAGTAGCTTTACATCTTGCAGATGTGTGTCCGAACTTTTGACAATTGAAGCACCTCATTGGTGAAGGGATGTAGGGACGCACCTTAAGCTTGTACAAGGCTGCATCTATCGTCTGTGGTGGCTTCGGACGATCGAAGGTGAGGACAAGAGAAGCGGTATCCACTAGGGATCCGTCCTGTCTTCTCTTTATCCTCCTCACCTCTATTACCCCTTGCTCTGCCAGACCCTCTTTTATGTCCTCAATCGAGCTGTTTAAAAAGTCCCGACAAGTGATCACACCCTGTGAGCTGTTTAACCTCTTGTGGGGACTTGTCTCCAATTCAGCATCCATATATTTTTGCAAATTCAAGATAGCCTTAGCTTGTATGCGATTCTCAGCTTCTATGCAGATAGAGCCATCATTGAGTTTTTTGACAGTTCTCGTTTTCCCTATAATACTCTTAATAAACTTATGCAGTTTGAAGGAACATTCATTTGAGAATGTTCCTTCTTTTTTCCTAACTATAAAAAATCGACCCCAATTATCTTCATCTAAATCGATAAATTTTATACCTACCTCAGTTGTCTTCCTGTGGCCTCCCTTGGCTTTCTTCCTCGGCGGAGAAGAAGGGTTGTAGGGTTGCAGCGTAAACTGCATCCCAGAAGAAAGTTTTCCGTGGTCGCTGTCCGTGTCCATGCCAGGTCTGAAGCCAGTTAAATCCGATTGGTTAGGGGGAATGGGAGACTGGAGGGTGGTGGAAGTAGAGGGGATGGTGACAGGAACATTTTGGGTTGAGGTGAGAAGAAGAGGATTAGTTGGTGTAGGGAAAGGACTGGAGAGAGGAAATTGGGAATTAGGAATTGATGGGCTGGGCCCAGAAAAATTATGATTATCCATGTTAATCATATAAGTTTCATCGAGATCCGTGGTCCCGCCTCCTCGGACGATCAAATGCACCCGGTTACTGTCCGGGTAGACCATCGCACCTCGATATAGTCGGGTGCCGCGGAAGACAGCGTTCCAATACTGAAGCATCGACCCGTGCCCCCGCGGCCCCCCTCCTAACCCTAGGAACCCGCCTGAGGCGGAATTCCCTAGCCTTCCTGGAGTCGGGCTATCCCCCAGGTAGAGCTCTCGGGTGAAGCCGAGGCCGAAGACATGTGTTGGGATCGGACGCCCGCAGGTCGTCGTCTCCCTCAATGCCCAGGATCCCCTTTTCCACCCTAGCCCCAAAGCCTCGTGCCGGCAAGCACGAGGGAGAGATATTTATACTCCGAGCTCTCAACGAGTGCGTGTCCTTGTTCATGCAGTGTGTGTGGTCGTCTGTAAAGTGCCGAGTGTTCAGGTGTGAGTGAATGTGTGTGGTGGGGAGCTCAAGTTTACCTGTGGGTGCGCTGAACCCAAGTAGCTGCACACAACAACTACCTCTGCAGGTCCTATGTGTAGTGTGTAGTGTTAAGGATGTCAGTATGAGCGTATTGTAGTGTTGTTAGGCTGGGAAACCCGCAGGGACGCCTAGATCCCTGAAAAGTGGCTAGTTCACTTCCCCCTACGGGGTATATTTATATATTATTTTTATATTTATAAAAATTTGATGTCGGTATTGGTACTTAAAACATCACTAAGATATATGACCCAGCAAAAAATCGATGCTAATTGATTGACATTTCCTTTGAACCGAAACACTTTATTTAGGTAATAAAAATTTCCGTTAAGTTAACCACTTAATTTTCGAACAAACGGTACTTTTTCACAGTTCTTCTCTGGGTGCACAGTGACAGATTTATTGTTAATTTAACATATTTAATTGTAGGGGAGCGATGCAAGTTTTTACCTGGCTCCTGCTTACTTCATGATTTCTATCTAGCCAAGCTACTAATAATGATAGGTAATGTATTTAAAAAAAAAATGTTGAACCCCCACATATCCAAGTCAGGAGCCGCCACTGCAATAGTTATTGAAAGAATACTATAAAGATGAAAATCTACGCATGAGTTAATTTGATCAAAATCTAGTTTCTCGCAACAACATTAAAAGATTTGGTGTGAAACACTCACACAACTTTCTCTAACTGCAGTTTACAAAATTGTAACTGACAAATTTTATAGTCACCAAACTCAATGTATAATATACCAAATATAATGAAATTCGTCGGTGTTTTACAAAGAAAATTGAAAAAACTGTTCAGTAAAAACGTACTTCTAGTTTACTATTTTCTTGAAACTCGGAATTTTGTCAATCTGTTTATTTATAATTAATTTTGTTTAGATGGTAGATTGTATAATCAACTATGATAGCACTTTAGAGGAAAACATAGCCCCACCCTTTCCACAAAAAGCCCCCTTAAATGAATTTATCAAGAGAAATTTCAAAAAATAGTTGCAGCTCTTTATATGTGTAGTTTACATTCCTAGCTTAAAGAAAATCGTAGCCGTTTTAGACAAAATAGCAGAAAACTGAAACATACTTTGTTTCGTCGTAAAAACGCACTTCCGTCATCCGATTTTCTTCAAAGTCAAAAATTCAGCAACATATTTAATTCTAATTAACATATTTAGATGATAGTATTGTGTAACTGAAATAGCACTTTAAATGAAACCTAACCCCACCCCTCCCCTAAATGAATAACCCTTAAATAAATTTTGCAAATGGAAGTTGTAGCTCTTTGTGTGTGTAGTTGATATATATAAAGTTTAAGAAATTGGTTGGAGCCGTTTTTGAGAAAATCACCAAAAACTGAAGAACCATTCAGTAGAGCGGCACTTTCAGTTGAACGATTTTTATGAATAGCTTATTGTTAGGTTTCCTGGTGGCACTTTTATATGAAATATTAAGTTTGAACATTCTGTAATTTTTCGTTTTTGAGATGTGATGACCCTATCTCTCTCTCTCTCTCTCTCTCTCTCTCTCTCTCTCTCTCACACACACACACACACACACACAGATCAATTCCTAAAATCCACATTTTTGGACTCCGGGTACCTTGGCGGATATTTCCGGTGAAAACTCGTTATCGAAAATTTTACACGATGACAATACTTCCTCTTAATATCAAGTGAGATAAAGTAAAAAATGCAAAATTTTGTTAAACCACTAGTAAAAGTGATAGATTTATATTTGTGCAGTTAGCATTCCTGTAAAACTGCATTTCTGGTATTCAATTTTCCTCAAAATTGAAATTATCGTCAAGCTTTTAATGTGTGACAGCACGTATTATACAGGTGGCAGATCTATACATTGTACTGAAGTGTCACTTTAGAGAAAAAAAAACAGGCGCTACCCTTCCTTAGAAACCCACAAAAAAAATCAAAATGGAAAATGTTTCTAATAAAAGTGATAGTAACTATTCATGCAGATAGTATGTATCCGATAGTATAAGAAACTCGTTGGGGGCGTACTTTGAAAACTTATTATTTTGTTAAAAAATTACCTATCGGTTTAAAAATTTTTCGCGGACTGAAGATTGAAGAACAAAAAATTACCTCCTTACAACTGGTTATTCATTAATTAACATTCTTAGTTACTGTACTTTTTGTTTATATTGCAGTTTAAATATTGTATTCGTCAAAAACGCAACTTATATGCAAATCTGATTAGACACAGGATGACTTGAATAATGAAAAAACATTAATATACTAATGAATAACAAATGGTGATACAGAAAAGTATGTCATTTCGTGAACTGTAAAAACTTTGTCCAAAGAAATATTACTGATATATTCCCTTATTTTAATTTAAATATTAGTCCTCTATCAACGGTAACTTACCAGGAAAATTTATACAAATATTGTTGAGAAGACGTAAATAACATATTAACCCGAATCTTTTTTCAATAGCGAAGACATTTAATTGCTTTATTGTTTCGATTAGTAACAAACAAATAATCGATAATTTTCTACAATTTATTAACCTTATCATTTCAATTATATGCTGTCCTATATTTTAACCCACTTTCTAAATTATTGAAATGATGATAATAGATTTAATGATCTTAAGATTTTCACACACACACATGTACACAAACATATTCTGCATGTTATTAAATACAGGACCAAACAATCAGCCTGCAACATGCAAAAGTAATTATTATGATTTCTCTCTTTGTGTAATTGTCACCAATAAATGTATCTTCTGATATGACATTGCATTTTTCTAGGTTGCAAAGAAAGGTTATCTAAAGCCTGTCGGAAGTATTTTTTTTTTTTTTTTTTTTTTTACGATTGCGGTGATAAGCCAGCAATATTTGTAATAATTAACTAAGTGTCTTATTAAGAAATAATCTGTTAGAAATAATTATAATCAAAAATCATTTAATTGTTTTTTTTTAGAGAGAGATTAGTCCGCCATTGACACTAACACTGCTTCCAGTTAATGAAATGCCAACTTTTAATTTATAAATACTAGACAAACATAGTTCCCCTTCTTTTAGCCATTCTACTATGGTAATCCATTGCGATTACTTGTACATCGATATATTAGCATATCTTATACATTATTTTTAATATTCATTTTCTTTCAAGTCTTTCAAACTTAATTTTTATTCTTTACACTTTTACCACGCTTTACAATAATTTTTTTCAGTCAATTTACTAAGGCACAGCAGTCGGTAACTACTAGCTAAGGTCTATACCACTAATAGAATATTTAGGCACTTGTAAAGAGTGCATTAAATTTTTTAATGCACAACTAAATAAATAAAACTTCGATAAAAATAGGAATAGTTAATCAAAATCAAGTGGCTGTTCAATTAAATTGAGGTGCTCTAACAGACAGCGTCAGTCAATAGACAGAAATAAAGTACCCATTAAATTACAATAATAGTAAACAACAATGTTGTCATGAGTAAAATGCCCTCTACATAAATCAGACAATATCTATAGATATAAGTCTAAAAAAAGAAATTCATAAATATAAACAAATTTTATCTCTAAGTATGCTAAGAAATAATGTTCAATCATTGGAGGGTGAACTAAATACTAGGGCAAGGTGAAAAGTTCTTGGCCTAATAGTGAAAATTAGTTTTTTTTTATTTTATTTTAAAAATGCATTTATTTCTCATTGTAGTCTCCCTTTAATTCAATACGCTTGACTAACGTTTCTCCACATAACTGGATTCCGTCCCTGAAGTGCGAATCTGGAAGGTCTTCAAAATATCTATTTATCGTTACAAATCTCTTCATTTGACCTAAAACGTTTTCCAGCCACAAATTTCTTAAGGTTTGGGAATAGATGAAAGTCAGAGGATAAAAGCCAAATCTGGCGACCAATAGGGAGGATGTTCAAACAATTCATACTTCAAATCCCTCAATTTAATCATTGCCAAAGCGCCTTTGTGGGCGGGTGCATTGTCCTGGCGAAAGAGGATTTTTTTCTTTGGCAAACCAGGCCTTTTCTCTCTAATTTTTTCATCTAGCTGGTCAAGAAGAAGTGTATGGTATTTTCCCCATTAACATAAAGCTCCTTTACCCCCAAACGGGCAGATATCTATGAAGTAATTGTAAATATGGAGAAAACATACTATCAAACCTTCACGATAACAACATAGCTCAGCGTGCAACCTACCCTAAGCACAACGTATTTGATCACAAGACTCCGATGGTGCGCTAAACTGGTCCAGACAAATAGGTAAGGCTAGTAGAATGAGAACCAAACCAAGAAGTTTTAAATGTCGCATATATAGCCTCTATGTCACACCCGAATATGGAGTATGGCACCGAATTAATTGTCGACTGCTGGCGGCGACCAAATCAAACTCAGCTTTTTTTCCGAAAAGAAAATACTTTTAAGGGAGTTCTGAGAAAACAGTGACGTTAAATTTCAATTATTATTTAGAGTGTGTACAATGTAATTACTTCAACAATCACGTGCCTTATCACATCAACATTTATGGCAGGGCAAATCAGTAAACTTTGCAGGAAGTAACTGCAGTGAGAGAAAGTCGGGTGAGTGTTTCATATAAGATTTTTTTATTACGATTTATTATAATTTCAAAAAAATAAGTTTATTTGCAGTATATTTTGTATATTTTTATTGGCAAGTCTGCCGCCCTGGATCTGTGATACTGAGGCATGTTTCAATGTAGCAGTCCTGAATAAAGTACGTATTTTTACTTTCTCTTACTCCTAGTAAGACGAAGTATTGTAATCGTGTCAAATTTTCGATATCGAGTTTTCACCGGAAATATCCGTTTTGAGGTCCCCGGAGTCCAAAAAAGTGGTTTTTAGAAAATGGTCTCTTTGTGTGTATGTATGTGAACAGAACAGCTCAAAAACGAAAAACCGTAGAAAGTTGAAACTTGATATTCCATTTAGGTGTCACCGTGTGATCTGACACTACATTATCAGTAAAAATTCCTTAACCGGAAGTACCACTTTACTAGTTAGTTTTTTTACTTTTTTGCGATTTTCTCAAAAAAGGCTCCAACGATTTTCTTCAAAGTTGTTATATCAACTACACATACAATAATCTACAACTTTTATTTAAAACATTTCTCTGGGAAAATTCATTTAAGGGTACTTTTGAGAGAGGGGTAGGGGTTAGGTTTTTCTCTAAAGTGCTATTTCAGTTTACTATACAACTCTGTCATCTAAATAATATTAATTAGAATTAAATGTATAGTTGAAATTCCGAGTATGAAAAAAAATCGGATGACCGGGAGTGCCTTTTTTACTGAAATATATTTTTCAGTTTTCTGGTCTTTTCTCGAAAACGGCTCCAACGATTTTCTTTAAAGTAGGAATGTGTACTATACATATAAAGAACTACAACTTTTATTTGACACATTTCTCCTGGTAAAGTCATTTAAGGGGGCTTTTGGGGATGTAGAGGGGGTGGGGATATGTTTTTCTCTAAAGTGCTATCATAGATTATAGTTTATACAATTCTACCATCCACACAAAATTAATTAGAAATAAATAGTTGGCCAAAATTCCGAGTTTCCAGAAAATTAGTAAACCGGAAATGCTCTTTACTGAACTTTTTTTTTCAGTTTTCGACGAACTCCAACGAATTTCATCAAATTTGGTACACAAACTCTAAAATTTGTCAATTTTGAAACTGGAGAAAGAGAAGGTTGAGTGAATACCAGATTTTTTTATACAAACTTGGTCTTCGAAGAACTTGTACGCCAATCAGGATACCCCGGCCTATCATCATAAATAAATTTATCTGTTACCAAACTTTCTAAGTAAAGAGATGTTCAAACTGAAACAACGTAAATCATTCAATTTTTATTGATTTATTTAATTCAGAGATAATTAATTTTCTTACAAAACCAATTAACATTTTTAACTAACTTTCCATTGGATATCTAGGAAGCGTTAGAAACATTAAAAAAAATAATAAGCAAACTGGAATTGTATTTCTAATTTCGAAAGTTTAAGATGATTGGAACGTTCCACTTTTTTTTTGAAAAATAAAATGAGAGGAATAGATATGATATCTCTAACTTGGAAAAAATAACCACTACGAGTTTTATTTATTGAGTTGTTAGGATGGTCCGCCGTGGGGAGAGAAAAAGTGAATATGAAACCTTTTACTATTTCACAAACTATTCGCCATGAAAGGCCTATAATAGTATACACTTGTTAGCCATTGACCTATTCATCAGGGCGATTAAAAAAAAAAAAAACAGCCTCGTACACGCTGGACACCATTAGCTAACAAGAACACGTGAAAAGGCCACGTGACCTTGAATTATAGCCCGTGTAAACAAAAACAATATTATAGATATATATATATATATATATTATATATATATATTATATAATATATAAATATAAATATATAGTCTGTATGGCCCAATTATTTGCCCACATGTTTGTTTGTGCGTCCGAATGTTCCTTTTTCTGAAATAAAAGATCTTTATACTTCCTGTTTGAAAAAACCTAGACGTAAACAAATAGTGTTCAGGAACTATCTCTATAGGGTCCTACTGGCCTACTCTAAATTTATCTAGGATCAATTTTCAATTGATTAACGATTTTAGTTTATTTTTTTCTTAAAATAAATCTTTCAACACCACTTTAATTTCACTAGTTTTTAAAATTTTTATTAAACACGCCCAAATAATACATTATTAGCCTTTATTTGAATAAAATACTATTATATTTTGATTGAAATGTTTATTTATGATTCACATTTAACATATAATAAATCTACAACAATATAAACATTTCTTTAACAAACATATAATTTATTTTTAATTATTTTTACTTTCTCTCGCTGCTGTTTATAATATTGCAGTCCTGTTAAATTTTCTGTATCATGTTTTTATACTCTTGTTGAGGTCTCCAGAGTTCGAAAATGTGGGTTTTGTAGAAAATGTAAATGATCAGCAGTCCAAATACGAAATATTATTAATATGAAAACAAGAATTAGTTGGCTTCACGACCAATTCAGGGTAAAAATCAATAAACCAAAAAAAATATAACTTTTTTTTTAATTGTTTTTTAATAATAATTAACACGTTCGACGTTTCGACAAACTTTGTTTGTCTTCTTCAGGAACAATACAAAACAAAAATAAATAAAGAGTTATAAACATAAAAAATTATAAAATAAACCACAAACAAAAAACAAAATACATTGGTGAGATTACAGTAGAAATGTTAAGTCTGTAATGGGACTGTTATACAGTCTTGCGGTCTCTGCAATCCTCTACATCTCCAAATCCGCGTCTCCGATTTTTTTTTTCTTTTAATTTAAGGCGCGTCAACATCTATAGTCATTGGCGCCCGTAGCCTTCTCAGTTCACTGCCGGCCTCCGGACAGTGTTCTCTCGTTAAAGACAACCCTGTCCATCACCGGACAGTGAGCTGAAAAGTTTCCTAGGAAGAAAAAAATCTAAGGGTAGCCCAACTAGACTCGAACCCGGGTCCTCCGCGTGGGAGTTCAGTACGCTAACCACTTAGCTATTCCCTTTCCTGTCTCCGAATTGGTGAATACGCTTAATAGACTCTCAGTTTAACCACTCTGTTCTCGCTTATTCCTCTCCTACTTAGCCTTATCACTTTAGTCTTCCCTTGTTTAACCAACATATTCGTGCGTCTTATTCCTCCGGAAGGAGGAAGGATTTACAAAGGCCAACACTCCATTTTGTTTTGGGAGCATAGCTATATTCCAAGTTAAACTTTTTCATTCTGGCTTTTGGATTTTCAAGTGCCGCTTCAAGCACCTTAGATGAACATTAGTGGACCACAACCTTGTCTGATATACATAGAGTGGAAGTAAGAAAACTAAAGGTAGGCTAACTCGACTTCTTTTCGTCGAGTTATTGTTTTCAATACTTCTTGATCAGAGGAGTGTTATGGCAGTAAGCCTACTAGAAACTAGGCTAATAATCAAAGGATTGTAATTTTGTTAATAGAATTAAGCTATTGCTATCGGGCAAGAGCCTTATGCAGTAAGCCTAAAAATTATCAGAGTTTTAGACAATTTCCGTGATAGCCTGCTTCATTTTGTGGTCATCGACCGGTTTCGGACGTTCGCCCTCTCAGGATACGTTTGTCAGATAGTGTGATAACACAGACTTGCATAGAGCAAATTCAGTTTATACACTCTAGAGTTATTATCACACTGTCTGACAAACGCATCCTGAAGGTGGCTGAACGCCCGAAACCGATCGATGACCACAAAATGAAGCAGGCTATCACGAAAAATGTCTTTGATGCTTTCCAGCTCTGCGGAACCAACCACCATCACAACAATTTTTAGACAAATTTGCCTGATCCATTTCAAAAATTATAGCGCGCCCTTCCTAGTCTCCTGAATTTTTCATTTCGCCTATAATTTATTCATAATACCAACTGGAAAGACCGCAAAAGAAAATCATTAAAGCCAAAATTTGGTTAAACAAAATTTACAAAACGTGTAGACGGAACGTGTTTTAAATATTCTTTATTTCGGTAATTAGTTAATAATAAATCTAAGTATTTACATTAGTTTATTGCAATATAGATCTCTAAACTAGATAATGAGTGAAATTTTATTGATTTTTTAATAAACCAATATTCTGAAACAGAACTAACTAATTAGTTCAATAGAACAGCTTTAAATCAGTTAGTTTTATTTTCTATTAAAAAGTGGATTTTTATTTATTTGTATTTCCCACAGAAGGCACTCTAGTTCCTGAATTCCACTTTCTCATTTTTATTTAACTTTTGAGATTCGAATTAGCCCAAAAAACTTCTTCTTTTTTTATAAATCTGTGGAACTAACCGTTATTTAAAGACAAGGCTGCCTGTCAGAATGTCTTCAGCTATTTTTAGAAATTCATCAGATTAATGTGAAACCAAATAGAATTTATTAAAACTTTTATTAACTCATTTATAGAATACGAATCAAAGTGTAAATGCCCATAATTCTTGAATATTATGTTATTACTTTATGACATTGTACTCAATTAGTACCTAGAGTTAGCAATGGAAAGCGTGGGCTGTCTGATTTAGTCAGAGAGAGTAACAAAATGAACTTTCAATACAAATTTGAAGTAAAGAGAATAATAGTTAAAGAGTCAGTACGCATTGCCTCTCTCTCTGTGAATACTTAACTTTTTATCGAATTCTATTATAAGAAATTCATTCTGGTTGTGAATCCACACATTCATTTCATTTCAGTTGATCATAAAATTTAATAAGGAAATTACCAATAATAGTATTAAGTGTATTAACAAAATTTCAACAAATCTATATCTGAATGTCTGTTCTATTCTCTTAAAGTAAAATATTTCTTTGTAAAGAGCACTTAATCTCTATATAAAAGGTAGCAGTGTAACCCACTCCACAGAGCTGTTGGGAAAGCTGAAAAGTGACCTTATTTAGACTCGGTAGATCCAGCTGTCTGGCGCCCTTACTTATAACTTATCGCTTCTCGGCAAAAAAGAGATCATAACTTTCTCTTACTCCTAGTACGACACATGTCAATAGAATATCTCAAAGACAAAAAATCGCAGCCAGCTCAATCTAGGTATTCCGTTTAGATACTACCACCACATCAGATACGAATATTTCGAGCGAAATCCATCAACCGAAAGTGCAACTTCACTGAAAGATTTTTTTATTGTTTTTCGCAAACAGCTCCAACGATTTTCCTTAAACTTCTTATAGTGTCTACACTCGTAAATACTATCTCTTTTATTTAAAACGTTTTCCCGGGAAAAATTGATTTTTGCCGGGTTATGAAGTAAAAAGTAGCGTTATGTTTTTTCTATAAAGTACCACTTCAGTGTAATGTATGGTTTTAACAGCTCCATAATATTAATACACATTTAAAAGCGTCAATAGAATTCCAAATTTGAAGAAAATTAGTTTACTGGAAGTATGAATTTACAGAGTAGGTTTTTTTTAGATTTTTGGAATTTTATCGAAAACGGTTAGATTAACGGTAGTAAAGAAAATTGATTTGGGGGGAGTGGTTCTGAGGGAACAATAGCATCCTGCTTTTCTCTAAAGTACCACTTCAGTATAATATATGATTTTACCACCTGCATAATATTAATGTACATTGCAAGCATTGATAGGATTCCAAATTTAAAGTGGATAGTTTTGCAGAATTTCTGGCGTTAAATTCAAATATAAGGAGGGGTTGGTTCTATGTTATTGGCACGCCCTTCGCTTCCCTACCTCCTTGGGTTGATAGGTTGATACTGTTCCTTTCACTGTCTCTATATTTATGTTAGGTCAAATGAATAAAATTTGTATTCTAAAGAAAATTTGTCATTTTATGTGTAAATAATTGTTTTAACAGGAGTAAGTGAAAGTCGTGTGAGTGTTTCATACCTTTAACGAAAATATAGCCGTCAAAGGCTAATTAATATCTCTGTAGGAACTATTAAACCTTATCAAAAGGTTTTATTAAGTATCTTGCGCCTTGTTTAATTATCAGATTTAATATCAGATTTTTGTCATGAGACAAGTTCTTAAGAAGTGCTATGAGCTTAATACGGATCTTATCTTTGTAGATTTCAAACAAGCCTTTGACAGAGTGGACAAAAATCAACTTTTCAATTGTTTACAAGATTTTAGACATACCTCGTAAATTAATTAATTTGATAAAAATGACAATGTCACAAACTCAAGCCAAGGTGCTCGTGGGCAACCAAACCAGCAGGCTAATTAAGTTGGAAACGGGCATAGGGCTAGGAGATGCACTCTCTGCCATTCTGTTTAATTTAGTGCTGCATACAGCCATAAAAGGAATTGAACCGAAAGGAAGCTTGTCGAATCACTCTTACCAAATATTGATATACGCTGACGATATTGCAATAATAGGAACATGCCAAAAAGCATTGGCGGAAAATCTTGCTGTTCCGGAGATAGAAAGTAAGGCGCTCGGCCTAGTGATCAATGAAAACAAAACCAAATATTTAGTGGTATCAGCCTCCGAAGAAAAAAGAAGACTACGTAAACTGCTATATGGCGCGTACACTTTTGAAGCTTTTGAGCGCTTTACTTACCTTGGAGTTGAGATAAACAGTAAGAACAAGGTAAGTAATGAAATTATGAAAAGAATTATGGCAGGTAATAAAGCCTATTGTAGCCTATTTAAAAATTTTAAGTCGTCCCTTCTTTCCAAACATACTAAAATTAAGTTATGTAGTTTGATAAGATCTGTTGTTAGTTATGGTGCACAGTCCTGGACGTTAAAAGCTGCAGATCAACAGGCATTGAGAATTTCTGAAAGATAGATTGTTAGAAGAATATTTGGTCCGCTATGTGTGCAAGATGTCTGGCGTATAAGAACCAACCAGGTATTAGATGAGCTAACAAGCCAAGAACATATCATACGGTTCGTTAAATCTAGAAGGATAATTTGGCTTGGACATAAAGAAAGATTCCAAGGAAATCATAAGAGAGTGTTTTCCCAGGAAACGAAAGAGAGGACGCCCAAGAAAGAGATGGATTGACGATCTGGAAGAAGATTTGGGAAAGTTGGGAGTGACAACCTGGCGAACTAAGGCGCTGGACCGAGACGTTTGGAGAAGAATAGTATAGGAGACCAAAGTTCATGTTGGACTGTAGCGCTTCGTTTAGAAGAAGAATTTAATTGAGAAGGCACTCCTACCCCAATTTTTGACCTCCTTCTGCTGGTTCTGCATAAATTGGTATCCACAATGACTAGTCTTCTCACTGATGGCTGACGTTAAAAATTGAATAGTAGGGCACTGAGTTAAAAATATAAAAAAAAAGCCTTATCCTTGGAGGTTTAAGATTTCATTTTATTTTTGAAAGGTTGTCATTAGTTTGTCTAGAAATATCGGATTACATAATAAACTAGCGGATGTATTTTCTAAATTCTTCGAACTTAATTAGTCCATATTTTGAATTCATAGCTAACGACCCGAATCCATGTTTTTTAAATTAACGAGATGACTTTCATGAACCACAATCAGAGCTTTATACCTTTTACATTTTTCCCCCCGATACTAATTTTATTGGTTAAATAAGAATTGAAATATTTAACTAACTTCTGCTAGAAGTTTCAAAACAACAACCTGTGAACTTTATGAAGTTATGTTAGATTTTTTATTGAATTATTGTATAATATATAATAATGCAGTTCTTAGAATAAAATATTAATTAATTATATTATTATATAAATAATTAATAGTGATATTGGAAAAAAAAGTGGGTAATTGCTAGTTATCATGACCCTTGTCAAGGCGGACACTGTTCTACAATCCCCTTCCAACTACCACCCTTCTATCACAATCAAATGCAATCCATTATATCGACAGTATCGAATTACACTTGGGTCTTCTCATTACATCTATTGAATTTATTTAAACTCTTTTTACCATTGGACCTTGAAATTTCTTCTCTCTTTTAAAAAAAGTAGTGTTCTGTGTATTCTGTGAGGAAAGCACTAAACACCGAGAAAGCTTGGATAATAAACAAAATTTAATAGTTCATACAAAAGACTGGATTGCAAAATGCATAAATCAATTTCCCGTCAATTTTAAAATATGTTCCATGTTGTTTATTACCTACTTTTTATATATTCGTAACAAATTTTTTAATAGTGTTTCAGAATTGATTAACAAATTATTTCTGTTAAAATGTTTTTCTTTTTGTAAAAGTATTTTTATTAAGTAGTTTACAGTCATAAGAAACCAAAGAGATATGAGTTTGTATTCCCCGTAGTAAAAAAAATAGAAAAAAGAAATCTTCTTTTTAGTAAAAAGCTTCTTCTTCACACCTTGGCGCTCGCTGGCTGTAAACTCGTAACTACCATAACCAAAACTACAGAGTTTTCTTCCAGAAACGCAATTTTCGTAAAACTGCAACTAGAACAACCGTCTTCACACGTACATTTAAACTGATAGACTTTTTTTAAGGAATGACAAATGTTTTCATATATTGTTCTTTCAATCGGGTTAGGTTATGCTCCCATATTATTTCCAATTTTCTTTTCATAAAGACTACCATTTCTCTGACAGATAATAGTATGCAACATCGATAGCATGGGTTATGTTCCCGTATTTAATTTTCATATCCTAAAATTATTATTATTATGAAAATTCAACTGAGCAGATCTGCCGGATACAAATTTGACTAGCGATCTATGTTCAGTAGTGCACTTCCAACTAAGAGGTCATTTTCTAGCATTATTGAAGAATATTTTTAAGAATAAATTTTTGAATAAGGACTCTGCTTTATTGAATATATAAATCTGAGTACGTTGGTTTTGGTGAATACAAACCAAAACTTGGAGTCAAAATACAATATATTTAAAACTAGAATTATTATCCAATTACGGCTTGCAAATTTAAATAAAGCAAATATTTACATTAAAAACGCCAACTATACATTTGATTCTTCCTCTTTGTAAGCTATTTAAGCCCGATTCGCTTTTTCATTTTATGTTTGAATGCCCATCACTAACCCCAATTAGAAATAAACTAGATGAAAACTTAAAACTAGATTTGTCCTGTCATACTGATGCATTCGAAAAAGTACATACAATAGACTCCTTAGCTCAGGCCATTTTGATACATAACTATTTCTATGGAGCTACTGCTTTCAGAAGTTTTTTACTGAATGAGTAATCTTCTTCTGTCAGTATAAAAATGTGAGCAGATTTCAAGTCACTATTATTTCTGTATCTTATTCTATGTCTATACATTAATTTTACATTTCTTAGTTATATTATATACCAGTATCTTGATTTAGACTTATACTTTTCACTCTATAATTTCTGCCTTATTTAGAAAGTAACTATTATTATTTTAATGATTGTCTTTATTAATATTTCTTTGTCTATTTATATTTTATTGTCTATTATTTGTCTAGTATATTTAATGTCTAGTTATATTTAATTGTCTACATCAATTTGCTTTATTAAGCATTAATGGTAAAAATAAAACGTGGAAATGAATATATATATTTTACTGCTTCATAATCTTATGATGTATTTATTTTTTATTCTAATTGATTACACTAGAACTATTTAGTAAGTTTATAGTCTTTAGAGAATCATCCTAAATAGATTATTACTAATTTAAAAAAGTTTTTTTATTTTGTGCCAATCGCTTGTAATGAGTTGTAGTACTTAAAAGCAATGTATTTTATTTTATTTACTCAAAAATAGGTATGTTATTTTACTTTGTGCCTAACTCTTGTTATGAGTTGTATTACATGAAACAGTAAATCCTTTTACAACCTGAATATAAAGAATGAAATTATATCTACACTTTAGAAAGATTTACAAGATTCCTTTATTCTTACGAATAACCTAAGGGAAATTAAATCCTTAAAAAAAAGAACCCACCCAAGATAACTGGGATTTTATCCGCCCTAGCAATGCTTCTTTTTTTGAATTCTGAATAGTTTCAGCTTTTTTTCTCCAACAGTCAAAGTGTAGTTCATCATTTCTATAAAGAGTTGATATCCAATTTTTAAGTTCTGTTGTAGTGTATACAAACTCTGGTGAGTGAAGGCAACTCTTTCTACATTCTACATAAATGTCATCACTAGAATTTTGACGTTGGAGCAAAATCGAAAGCGATCAGAATTAAAGAAAAACAAAGCATGCCTAAGAAGGATAAAAAAACCCATATATTTATCCTTTTCTTCAAACTTTTCATTGCTTGTTCATTTTGCCGGATAAAAGTATCACTATATAAGTTTCATTGAATTTAATTCTATATTTATGAATTGGGAATTTAAACTTATTTATGCGCAAAAAGAATCGTTTATAAAAAACACTTTAAAAAAAGCACACACCTGGCATCCTGCAATATTTCCCGAACAAAAGAAATTATCTCCCCATTACTATAGATCTGAGTTTTGGCTTTTAATTTAATTATAAAATGACAGAATACTATTGGAGGAAAGCTCTAAGATATTTAACATTTGTAAAGAGGTATTATGATCTGTACCACATCTGAACATATAGAAATCATTTTCACTTTTGTTGTGATTTTATTTTAATGTTTGAGATTATTGCAATTGCTTACTTCATTTATACGAAATGGGGGTTATTACCTCTAAATATTATCCATTCTAGAAATATAAGCCCCAATAACAATCCAGAAGGTACACTGGATCTATTAGTTCATTCAATTTAAATAGAGTTTAAAATTCAGCATTTAAGCTTATTTTGTAGAGGTTCTTTTTTCCCATTGTTCCTTCTGTTCTGGACGACATCATCTCTTTTGCTGCAGACCTACTTATTCCTTGTAAACGCTGAGTCTTGCTGTTTTCTCACATATTGTTCAAAGTAACTGGCAATGGGTAGCTTAGTTCTTTTGTGCAGTATGTGGCCAAGTCTAGCCTACTCTGCTCTGCTACTTCTATGGTGGGCTTCGTCATAGATCTTATTGTCATCTTTAAAAAGCATTTTCCCAGAAAATGTTTAAAAAATAAAAGATTGAAGATATTGACTGATTTACTGAATCCACCACATTCACTTCAGATTCCTTTATTTCCAGAGATTTCAAAATTATTATTCTTATTACGCAGAAACTTCTGCAAGAATAGTTATTAAATTTTACCTCAATTAAACTATTAATTATTATTAGCATTGTTTTTTACAGATAATGCGCGAGTGGTTGCTAACGAGAGTGCTTTATTATCAAAATGATTATTTCAACTAGTGCGTTAAAAAAAAAGTTTATCCACGGATATTCCAAATTCCGCCCAGAACTAGTAATGCGTTCTTCTATTTTGCGATTATAACACATATTTAACTGTGTCCAGTGTCCTGTGTAATGAAGAGAAAGAAGAGAAGACATCGAAGGATATGCAACTGCAAGAGATTGTTAACATATCCCAACCTACAGCAATAATGGTAGGCTGGGGAATTATAGTGGTCCATGTTTTTGTTGACTTTATGTGGCACTTTGGATTCTCTGTAATAATATTACTATAAAAATATTAGGATATAATGAGCTCGGTTTAAACAAATACAGAATAATTATAATTCCTTCATATTATGTCATGTCGCATGCATTTTTGCTGCATAAATTCTATATTTCTTACGCCTTTTTAAAGATTGAATATTATTAATGAAAATGGGTTATATTTCTTGTAATATTGTGTTCAGAAAAAGTCATCACTCTGGAAAATTCTTAGACATTTTTGAGTTTACTTTTCCATTCAAAATTGTTTCTATAATAAAATCATCAAATATATAAATAATTTTTTACAACAATGATATTTTGCATTGATACATCTATCAAATACTCTTTTTTGAATGCTTGATATTTTCTAAACTTGACACATGCTCAAACCTCCATAATAACAATATTAGGTGTTCGCATCCTTCTTCTTGGTTTATCTTCATTTCTGAGGCTTGAATGCGTTTTATGCCCTTTAATGAGGGACCATGACTAGGATCCATATGTTAACACATGAGTTCGGTAAACCTAAATTATTTATTGAAGTGAATAATCGCTTCCATTTATTTAGAAGTCAATTCAACAAGATTGGTGTAGGCGTTGATGAACTTAAAAGCCCATGAAGTTTCTTAGAAACAATTAGGTGCATATAGGGCTAGATCCCCTAAAAACGGGCCCCCGCTTAGTGTAGCTAGTATAAATTTAAAGTTGATACAAATTTTATCACTCAAAACTTATGAATTTTTTGTCATATAATACTTCTGAACAATATATTTTGTAAAATTTTTCAAGTCCAAAAAAACAAACCAAAATTGTAGTGATAGTATATTATACTGTATGTAGTATTTTGAATTTCTGTTTATTGTCGGGAGGCCGATGGAAAAACTAATTTTCTTAAAGTCGGTCCATGCATGAAAAAAATCTGAGAATGAGAAGTCTTAGATAGTAACACTGGCCAATCTCTTTCATAATATAATAGAGTATGGTACCCCTTAGTGTTCTTTCTTTGTCATAATATAGCGAACCGGTTTCATAAAGAAGGGATAGAAACTTAATTTATTAATTAGTATCACTTTTTCCACAGTGAACTAACATAAAACCTGATTCTTCAAAAACTGATAGCAGTGAATCTCCTCTGATTCTCAAAATCTTCAGATTATGGAAATAACATTTAACCTCTATTGAAATAATACACTTTAAGAAAATTATTTATTTCAATATTAATTTTTATTTACAAGTACGAAAATTAATATATTGGAGGCGGCGGAATTCTTGGTTGTGGGGGTGGAGGAGCAGTAGTGGGAGGTGGTGGTGGAGGGAAAGGTGGTCTGAACTGGCCAGGTGGAGGAGGTGGAGGTGGTCCTCTCCAGTTTGGAGGCGGTGGTGGAGGTGCTTTTGCCTGGGCAGGAGGAGGCGGTGGTGGATAATGATGCCACATGACTGGAGGCGGACCCGGTGGTGGCATTGGCGGCATCGGGGGCATTGGCGGAGCTAGCGAAGTAGGTGGCATCATAGGAGGCGGCATACGTTGTGGTAGCGGTGGAGGTGGCATGTGTGGCGGTGCCACAGGCGGCGGAGGCGGTGGTGGGTTGAAGACTGGCGCGGCCATTATGGGTGGTGGAGGCAATGGTGCTGGTGGCGGAGCGTCCGCGAACATGTGATGGGGTCTGTCCGCCTGGGAAAGTGGGTTTTGTGCTGCTAACAGCCGTTCAGCGGCTGAACCATGTCGTTCACCTTTAGCGTCTTTCTTATACGCATAAGATACTGAAACTGGTCTGTTGCACAGAAATTGTCCGTTCATAGCATCTATTGCTGCGTCAGAGGCGTCAAAACTAGCATAGTTAATGAATGCAAATCCTTTAGAATTTCCTGTATCTGGGTCTCTCATTATCTGAAAAAAAATTATAATATTATAGACACTGGTCAAATTAATTTTATACATTTGTTACTTCTGAGTTACTACCATATTAACTTATTCGGAAAACTTTATAATGAGTAAATAATAGAATACGATTAAGTCGGAAAGTGAAAACATAATCAACTGCTGTCGGAGTTGGCGTCTAAATTTCCCGCAGCAAGGAACTTAAATGATTACTGTAATGGAATCCATCACTAGTTGTTGGTGATATTTAACTATTTGTTGATGATAAATTTGGCTTTACATTATGTGGAAGTGGCTCTATAAAGCACTTCAGGTGATAACAAACATCATAAAGATCCAATACTGAGAAAAAGTTAAAAAAGATGTAGTGGTGCTTATATTAATTAGGCTATTATTACAGAATTGTTGAATAAGAAAAATAAATTGTAAAACGATATTTTCCTCTTACACACACACACACACACACACCACACACACACACACCACACACACAAAAGTTCATGTTAATGTCTGAAACATGTTCATCAGTTTAACGCATAGTTAAAAACCGAATAACATTGAAAGCGCAATGTGATCAGTCAATTCTTGGCTCTACGGTAGTTATTATGTTTTCCATATTCGACATTTGTTTTTGCTAATTTTCTTTAAATTTCTAAGTAATTTAAACAATATTTTAATGTTTGAAAATCTGAGCAACATATTATATCATGACAAAATTGTTAAACATTACCTTCGGGGTTTGTAAAATAACTCCAAAAGCTGAAAATGTGTCATATAATAATTTTTCATCTACTTCAGGATCTAGATTTCCAATGAATACATTTGCACCAACGTCAAGATTTTTTTGATGTGCAGAAGCCTTTTACAAAAAAAATTGATTCAAATTAAAATATTTCTTTTAACAGATCGAAGAACATTACTCATATAATAATAAGTTAATGAAGATCAATAATAATAAAATTAATTTTTAAATAACCATTTAAAATTAAATTATTAATTAACCATTTAAAATAATTATAAATAAATATTGGAGTGAGATTAATAAATAACCATTTAGGAGGCAATGCTTAAATGGTTATTTATTCATTTCACTGAGTATCCACAAAGCAGGCAATCTGTTTTTGGTTGCTTTTTACTTAAGAACGGCTGAAATGAAACATTAATTACTTAGTCTCAACTTTCAATATCTGAATGATCTTTAGGGGGAATGCACAAAAGAATCTTCTCCAACCCAAAAGATCAATTCTGACTTCCATGAGTATCAGATATATATATATATATATAAGTGAATATATGGTGAGCAAGATTTTGCCTATAGCTACGTGAGTAGTGAATAATTTCTCCTAACAACTATGCCTGTAAATTTTGTTGTGGGTTTTGCCGGTGCCAGTGTAATTGTTGTTAAGTTGGTCCTCACGGACCCAAGATATCAGAAGAATTGGCAAGTACATTTCTCTATACGGGAAAAAGGTGCATTAATAAGTAGCTAATTTTATTTTATTTTTAATATCCATAGCAGCTAGCCATTCTTATGAGTTCTTGGTTTAACTTTCCTACGGGTATCTCAACTTAACGACAAGAGCAGTGCCTAACTAATCCCTGCTCAAATTACACATTTGAAGAGAAAGTTGAAATGATGGTCTCCACGTATCTATAGAAGCAAACTGTAGCCCACCCAGTAGTGGACACAAAACACATTATCCACCATTATTAATATTTTAATCATAATCTACTTTCAATGTGGGGTTGAACGTTAAGCTCACTTGAAAAAATATACATTACTAATTAAATTCACAAACAAGAGTTGCAAAAGTAGCTACAATAAATTTTTATTGAAATGGATTTTAGCAACTCTCTCTATAAACTCAATTATTGGGTAACAGCTTCTTCTTACTTACCTTATTAACTCTAATTGGTTTTCCATGTACTTTTATCATGTTCATTATTTTTATAGCATAATCCGCATCTTCTTCACCAAGAAATTCAACAAAACCATAACCCTGATGCTGTTGAGTGACACGATCTTTTGGCATATGAACATTTACTAGGAAAAACAAAGAGATATTACATTACATAATTAAAACTAATAGTAAAACTTAAAACAGTCATAGAACAACAAGCATTTTGAATTTTAACTTACCAACCGGTCCTGCTTGTACAAACAACTCCCACATAAGAGTTTCTGAGACTTTATCATCTAAACCGCCCACATAAATCGTAGCATCTAGAACATGAGTAAAAATTTATATAACTGATAATCAATTAAATTGTTAAATTTTGGACAACTTACACTGAAACATAAGTAGAGGTTATATAAATTAAATTCTCTTCTACTAATAATACTAATAGACAGTAATAATCCATAACCCATTTTAACAAAAAACTGAATTAAATATATTTATTGAAACAAAAATATTTACCTTGATTTCTTTCGGCAATTGGACCAGCAGCCATGGTATCTTATTCCTTGTCCAACTGCTGCTGAGTGCTGAAATTGTTTATAACCTTTATTATAACATTATAGCCACCTACTTTACAAGTTAGATTGAAGACAAAGGGCATTTAGTGAACATAGATTAAAGTTAGTTCAAATAAATATTTCTTTTGAAGTTAATTTGATCATATGTAACCAATCGAATAGAAAAATTATTAAATCAAATAACTGAAGAAATAATATTTGTAAACAAATGTTCTTAGCCAGCTCACGTGAATTATTATTACAAACATTTGCCGTAAGAGTTCAGCACTAAGCAGTTGTTAATTGTTATAAAATGTCACGGTTTGGAGAATTAGCTGCGGCCGGTTTAAAATTAAGTCCATTCAGAAGAAAAAATTTGTATATCACCTAAGTCAATAATAAATTTTAGGACATATTGTGAAGGCGGTCTAGCCATATTGAAATTTTGTCATTTTTATCAAACAGAGAAATGAGTTTTCTTTTTTAACCCCCGATTAATTTTCCGACAAAAGGAGTATTTTCTTTTAGAGAAATAATGTATGGTTTAGAACGGAGGCCAATTTTAATGGTTTATTTTAATACAAAAAAATCAAACCGTATCTGTCATATTTTGACAGTTGCAATATACGTAGAATACGTTTGTATGTTTTTCAACATTTCCAAAAATCCCCCCAGAACCCTCCAATCCCCGTCGTTACCCTGCTATGAGAAAACGTTCGTTGATTTTCATGTAAGAATCGTTTGCTTTTTAATGTGAGAAATATTTGCTTTCAATATGAGAATCGTTCGCTTTTTACCAAATAGGTGCCTCCCCAAAAAACATATTCTATGTTAAAAACAATAAAAAAAGAAACTGGATTTAGCTGCTCATGATTTCTAGTAATTATTAATGTTTCGCAGTCGTGTCAGACTGTCCATGTGGTATTACTGGGTAAAAAACAGTGCATTACTTTAAAATGAAAAACTGCGGGAAGTTCACACTTGATTCATTAAAGCAGTGGTTTCCAAACCTTTTATGTACATTTGGCATATATGGAATGTACCTTTTTGGCATTGAAATTTGTAACATCCCTTAATATTTTATATGTAATTTTATAAACAAAGTTTTTTGTTTTTTGTAAAAATTACTTCATTAATCCTTTAAAAAAAAAAAAAAAACTATGTTTGGAGGCGCCGGGCATCGATCCCGGTACCTCTCGCATGCTAAGCGAGCGCTCTACCATCTGAGCTACGCCCCCTAGTTGCATGAAGTGGAATCAAACCTGTATCTCAGGTGCAACTAAGCTGCCTGTGATTTATATAAAACCATTCTAGTAACCTCTCTTAAAAGTTTACAAATATTGTAATTAATGTGTGAATGTGTCTCAGCAATTTATTTTATCGTATAAAATGAGTGAACTTAAATATGGTATTATATTTAGATCTGCAGATGATTTAGATTCTGGTAAAGATCCTTATGTAGAAAAATTTGAAAAAGCCGATATAAAATGTCAAGTGATACCAGTTTTAAATTTTGAATTCATTAATTTGAATGAACTGAAATCAAAACTTAGTAAAAGTGAACAATATTCTGGTGAGTTTATTTCTTTTTTTTTTAATTCTGAACGTATGTAAACCATTTAATGGTAGCTTAACTCTGATAGTTATCCTCAAAGATATATCCGAGTGTTTTATACTTTATTTTATCGTTTTAGGTATAATTTTTAGTAGTCCACGATGTGTACAGGCAGTGAGCATGGCTACAGATGATATTTCAAAATGGAAAAATCATAGAATTTTTGTTATTGGTGAAAAAACGGCCAAAATAGTTGAAACAGAATTAGGTTTACAAACTGAAGGAAGTTTTAGCGGAAATGCCAAAGTTTTAGCTGATTATGTCTTAAAACGTGAATATCCTCAAATATTATTGCAGATATGTTAAAGGATTATACATTTTTTTTTCTCATTTTGATTAAATTTTTCAGAGAATATTACAAAACCAATATTATTGCCTCATGGCAATTTGGGCAGAGATGTACTTTCCAAAACCTTAACTGATGGTGGATTTAAAGTAGACCAAATTATTGTATATAAAACATTAGCAGATCCAAATATTGAATCTAATATTAAAGAAGCGTTTGATAAACGTTCAGTTAGATATATTTTATATTTTAGTCCATCAGCTGTAGATATTACATTTCCTATATTTACTAAACTTGGCATTAATTTGAATAATATTAAGGTAATTTTTTATTTATTTATTGTTAATGCAAATAGAGGTTCTTAATTGACATTTAGCAGAATATTGGTATTCATAGTAATTAATTAGTTTCTTCTGAAAATTCTGTTAGTCTTATTATTTTTTTAAGACTTCAGAAATGTTCAAGATGAATGACAAATTGAACAGTATCATGCTGTTACTTACATTGTCGAAATGAACGGTGGCTATTTCACTATTGATTGCTTCTATTCCAGACTACTTTAAGTTCTATGCCCATACAGTCTTTTTATTAACTGGTTCTCCTTATCTTTTCTTTCTTTTAATGACCTAGCAACAGTTAAACATGATTAAGAGGTATTACTCAAAATTATTGAATCATGTGGATGAACCCACAGAGTAAATCATCAAGATCGTCATAGCAAATTTATCAAGTTCGTGTAGAGAGATTACTTTAACGTAACGTTTCTGTTTCAAATTATACTTGGTTTGTTGAATGGTAATGAATGCGAGATATAACTCTTTTATTTTAATTTATAATAAATAAAAGAGTTTCTCTTTTACTCTTTGGTCATTTATTACCACAATCATAATAATATATAAGGTGTTGTTTAATTAAACATATGATCTGTACCATATGATTTCTGGTGACTATGTATATAAATATCATATCAATTCTCCCCTTTAAATCGTGATTTTAGAATTTGATTTAAGTGCCGTTTCCAAATAACCCAGTTGTGCATTAATTTTCTATAAATAACTTTGCCTTTTTTTTTATATAATTTTTCCAAAACTTAGAGTGCTCTACATAGTTTCTGGCCTGTACTCTACCACCTATTTGTAATGAATGGCCGAGTTTTTTCCTGTAATCTGATTTTATAGTGCCTGTTATTAGAGTCAGTCGGGTTCGATTAGTACTTAGAAACATTAATTCATAAGCAGAATATCCTATATGGTTCATTGTTTCTTTTAAGTCATGAGCAGTATGTTAAGCTTTGTCTCGGTCAATCCTCTTTCACTTCCCACGAACCGCATCGGAACAACCAAAAGTTCCCGCAAGTACAACTCGTCATGTCTTACTGGCATATATTATCCCTTTTAAACAGTTAGGCCATTTGTTTGCTAACACTTTACATAAAGATAAATTTTGTCAACTTCAATTAGATGTTTGGGTTCGCAATACTGAACGATTACAGATTTATTATAAAAATGATTTTTGTTCTTGGTTTTGACCAATTTCGATCTTCAGGCCCTTAGAAATGTCGATTGACAAGTGTTTAAAGTTTCTGTAGTGACCCACATTGTCACTAAAACTATAATGTGCCTTAATTATTACCCGGTTCCTAATAAAACGTATTGTATACGCCTATTTCTTTAAAGTATCTGAATAAAATACATAAAATTGCTCATTATTTTTCAATCTATGCCCCCGAAATATTCATCTTGATAGTTTACAATGGGTTTAAACCTATCAACTTACTTTTTATATTACAATATTTTTAAAGTGTCATTATTATAGACTTTCTCTTTTCCAGTTGGGTGCTGTAGGTAAAACAACAGAGAGCGCATTATTTAAAAATTTTCGTCAGATTTCCGTGATTGTGGACTCACATACAAATGAAAATTGTTCAAAATCGAATGGCCGTTAATAATGATTTATATAAGAAAATTGTAAAATTAATTTTTCTATATAAAAAAATGATTGATTAATAAGTTAAAATCTGTTTTATGAACTTTCGATGTTTTGTAGCTTCATTTTTTTTTTACTACTACTATTATTATTTCTATAAATTAAGTTTTAAATAAAGTATATTTTTTTATTGAGAAAGCGGTTTATTTGTAAAATTTACAGAAAAAAGTCTTGATTTAACTTACCTCCTAATCTTAACCTGATATATTTTTTTTAAGAGATTTTCTTTTATATTCCACATATGCACTGGATCCTTAGATAAGAAAGGACTGGTTGGTTAGTCTGGCCGTCATATTGCGAACCGGATAGATCTTCTTTAGCACCACTTGTTTAGAATACACTCGTCAGTCCTGTTTGCTTAATGTGATTAGGAATCGTGAAGGTGGCGATGATCATGCTTCTCCAAGAAATCGAAACTAAACACAAACAAGCCATTCACCTAAAAATAAAATCCAGATCCGTTTCCTCTTCATCCTGGCGAACCTATAAAAGCTGTGTATCCTGCGAGGCGCATATTTCTTAGCCTGCAAGTGATCTGTAAGAAGGTCCTTTTAACATTCTAGTGAGTGTTCACGGCTTTGTTGGAGAAGTTCCGCAATAAACCTATGCCAAAAAACTAACGGAATTTTCAACCAACAATCTTAACACTATAATATAAAAGAATTTGTTGACCGTTGATGAATTAAGTTATGAAGAAATTTGGTGAGGATCGGTCAACAAAAAACATTCAATTATGCCAACATTTCAACAGAGTTTTTTGTCTTTATCAAGGCTTTAATATATAGAAAGTCGTGAAGATGTGGAGAAAGAATTTTTAAACATACACATTTGTTACATCGCAGAAACATAAAAAGGAAAATTAAAAGTTACTAGTGACTTTTAATTTTCTTTTTTATGTTTCTGCAATTGTAACAAATGTGTTTGTTTAAAAATTCTTTCTCCACATCTTCACGACTTTCTATATATTAAAGCCTTGATAAAGACAGGAAACTCTGTTGAAACGTTGGCATAATTGAATGTTTTTTTTTTTTACCGTCCACCAATTTCCTCATAACTTAATCTTGACACTTATGTAGCCATGTTTTAGTGGTTGTTAAGCATTTTGATATATCACAGATGGGCCCACATAATAAGAGCGATTCGCTATCTCGTTATCTTTATGCTCTAATAGCCCAGATATCAAAACGAGAAAGACTCTTATAAGGTATCTTTGCATATAAACTGATGAATACTGAACATTTTCTGGCAGATTTTTTACACAATATGCCTGTTCAGGTTTATAAGATGTGTCTGAAAAATTCGAATAACTAATATATTTTGAATAATAAAAAAATGACTACCTTAAGTTTAATTTTTAAGGATAGGAACAGAATATTCAACATCTTTTAAATAAACCAAACATTTATTATTTTTACAATTTTTTTAATCCTCAAATATCTTAACTTCTGGAAACTTCTAGGATTTAAAATAGTTGTATTAGTTTGATTCGATAAATACCAGCAGTTTTATCTCTTTATAAAATCAACAATTTTCTTAAATCAACAAAATATCGTGTAAAATGACTTTCTTGCTAGAAAGTTGGCATTTTTACAATAATCCATGAAGACCTAATGTTTTGAATATAATGAAATCAAACCAATAACATTTGAAATGGAACATTAGAAGATAGTGTTTACTTACAGCACACTTAACTCAACTTTCTCATAAAAACGTTTTACAAATAAAAGTGATTTTTTTTGTTTAAATATATAATAATACAGTTTACAACAATTTTGATCATTTTTTAAAAAATAAAATCAGGAAAAATTCACGTTATTCAGTTCACACTCTTGAAAACCAATTTCATAAATAGTATTTTGGAACCAATGGAAACATAAAATCAGAATTTCCTCTTTAAAATAGAATTTTGAAAACTTTTTAACACTATCCTCTTTTAAGAGAACACACACACACACACACACACTTTATATGGCAATATTTGTCTAATAAATTATTGTCAAATTAAAATTCATAAATTTATTTTCCAGTGGGCTGCAATTGGACCCACAACAGAAAATGAATTACTGAAACATTCTGTACAAGTGCCTATAGTTGCAGAATCACCAACGCCTGAACATTTTGCTATAGCTTTAGAACGATGTCTTGGAGAAATTTTATGTTAAATTTGTATAAAAAGGTGGGTAGGTTGGAAAAAACAAAAATTACTAAATAAAAGGCAGGTGGATAATACACTTATTTGCAAGAATTAAAATCATATTCTCCTTTTAGTCCATTTTTTCGTTTTTCTCTAGTTATTTATAAAAACTAGTTTTTCCCCTATCAAAGCCACTTTAATAAACGTCTTTTTAACACGAGATG
Organism: Triatoma infestans; assembly: GCA_011037195.1. Classification (NCBI taxonomy): domain Eukaryota; kingdom Metazoa; phylum Arthropoda; class Insecta; order Hemiptera; family Reduviidae; genus Triatoma; species Triatoma infestans. The sequence goes on from JAAEAF010000232.1 coordinate 232,866, forward strand.
AAATGTTACTTCATTTTTTTGGAAAACGAGTAAAATTTTGCAATAGGCTGTTTACATTTAGTGAATTTTGAAGTACAGTAATCCCTCGACATTCGCGAGGGTTATATTCTCGAAAACATTCGTGAATGATAAATTCGCGAATGTTGAGATCTGTATTTAATGATAAAGAGAGGGTTATGTTCTTCAGTGTAAAAAAAAACTAGTTAAACTACCTTTAAATAGTAATTTTTATAGCTGTATGTGTGCTGTGTATGTTATACATGTGAACAAAATTATGTTAAATAATTTTTAATTTAATTTGATTATTTAATTATGAGGAAGGACACCAAAAGTGTCCGACATGTCGGTAAATAAACTTTTTGTTTGATTCAAATAATCTTTTTTTAATTTTTGTAATTTTATTATAAACAAAATAATAATCAGGAAGAATTCAAATATTTATTACATTAATCTCTCAAATGCAATATCAACTTATTAATTCTTCTTTTTTTTTTAAGGCTGCAAGTTAGCCTTCATTCTTTGTCTTGCAGATTTTCTCAGCAAATAGTAACATTCTTTCTTATGACAAAATTTATGAGACTGATGGTTTTAAAGTTTTTTAAAGATTTTTACAAAATTCCAGATTTCTTTTAAATTTGGCCGCCTGTAGATATTCAATTTTCGAATGAAAATACACTCTTCTCATCTAAAGTTTAATATTCATTCCGAAAATATAATCAAATTAGAGAAAAGTTTGTATAATGTGACTGCTGAAAAAAAAAATATAGTTTTACTAAACAAATGCAACAGTTTGTACGCTGAAATGATAGAAATCCGCTTAAAGCCTAGATAATTGTGTGGAATATTTTAATAGTTACCATTAGTTGCAATTTACACTGCCATTCTTTGAAAATCCTCACCCTGATTTGATAGTGAATCTAGTTACACTGTTATAGATTGTTAAATTTGTAAATAACTTTTCTTTTTTTTTGTAAATAAAGTATGTATTTATTTACTGTATCTGTCAATTTCCTCTGAATATCAAAGTCGCTCTTCTGTTTACAGCTAAATCATAAGTATCTGGTTCAGTCCTTACACAAATATCAAGCCTAGAATATCCAGCTCCAGTCAGATCGGAACATGTGTCCCGTATTTCAAGCAATATATCTTTATTGTAATGTTTGTTCAACCATGGCACACAAACTTTAGTACCGTATGGTAATTGAAGACTGGAATCCATGGCCGCTGTCACATATTCAGTTCGCCCATCTACAAAATCCTTAAAATAAAAAAAAACTATATTAAAAATTTAGAATGTAATGTAATTTTGTATGCAAAACTCTTGTTATCCCCAAGACAATTAAGACACAGTAAAATTCAAATATTTGCAAATATTCGCAAGGGTTATATTCTCGAAAACATTCGTGAATGATAAATTCGCGAATGTTGAGATCTGTATTTAATGATAAAGAGAGGGTTATGGGTAATTATTTACAAACCGGGCCCCAAGATAGCTGACCACTAACTACACTATCATACTACCCCCACTCTTCTACCACAGTAACCATGAAATCCGTGACATCGAGAGTATCGATATTTAACACTTCCCCTTAAAACTACTGAAACTAGTCAAATAATTTTTTCATTCTTTCTTGCAACAGTTTCCCTGAGGTATGTTGCACGGCGCGTGTCGCTTTTTAATTAGGTGAGCGATCACCAGGATAAATGAGCTTCTATGTAATAATTAACATTTTTTAAACAAGTACAAATTATGAATTAAAATTTGAATCTAATTCGGTTATTAACTCATTTATCCTATTTAAACCAGGATAAATGAGCTTCTATTCAGTCATTCCAATTTGGCAACAATGAGAAATTCCGGAACTTATTAATAAAGGTACATTATTATCTCAAAATGATAATTGACAAATTTTATAGCTTGTGTACCAAATTTAATGAAATTCGTCGAAAACTGAAAAAACTGTTAGTAAAAGCGCACTTCCGGTTTACAATTTTCTTGAAACTCGGAATTTCCGCCATCTATTTATTTCTAACTAATTATGTTTGGATGATAGAATTGTATAATCAACTAGGATAGCACTTTGATGAAATCTAACCCCACTGCTCCCCTAAAAGTGCCCTTAAAAGAATTTTCCCAGAGAAATGTTTTAGATAAAAGTTGTAGATCTTTGTATGTTTAGTTTATATGGGATGTTTCAAGAAAATCGTTGGAGCCATTTTTGATAAAATCGCAAAAAAGTGAAAAAATTATTTAGTAATGTTGTAAAGTAAACGCACTTCCTTATCCGATTTTTTCAAACTCTAAATGTCAACAACATATTCCGTTCTAATTAATATTATTTAGATGGCAGAACTGTCTAATAAGCTGATATAGCACTTTAGATAAAACCCTAAACCAAATTATTATTATTTGTCTGTGGGGAGGGACCAAATCCTAATCTATCCAAAGCCTCACTGGGCCCATATAGCTACCCCAAGAAAAACAACAACAAACCGGGTCTAGAACAAAAATCCATACGCGGATCTAATCCATCTAAGATTCACCGCAGTCCGAATAAATCGGACAATAACCTTAAGGGGAATAGCCCAAGCTCTTCCACAGACATCCTATTCCGACCAAAGGTCCTGAACCTAATTTCCTCACAACCCAGGCAATCAGTCATAAGATGGATGGGTGTTTCCTCCTCTGCCACAAGACTCTACAAAATGGATCCGGCATGAACTGGGATTAATTGAAAGACCCTTATCCTGAGTCCAATCATACGTATACCATGTTGAGGGCACTTTGCATTAAGTCTGGGTAGTAGTCAGACATCGCCCTATCAATAAAATAACATCATCAACGGCATATGCCTGCTGTACATAGAATCCCGATGAATTCATCCTGGTTAACAGTTGTTACATTACAGCACACCATAGCTTTGGTGAGAGACAACCACCTTGAGGACACCCTATCCCCGCTTCTACAACCACAGTGCGCATACCTATAGAAGCCTGTATAACCCTGCACCTTAAATATTTACCTATCCTTAATTTACCAGCTCCTTAACCTATCCAGTTAATTAAATCTGGTTGTATACCTTTTCGACATAGGGAATCCTCAAGAGCATCAAACGATACTCTGTCAAATGCCCCTTCAACATCAAAGAAGCACCCTAGAGCATATTCCTTTATATCTAGAGCAGATTCTATCCTACCGACCAGACAATGCAAAGCAGTCTCTGTCGACTTTCCTACTGTATAAGCATGTTGGTTTGGATGGAGAGGATGATCCTTCAAAGGACCATCAGTAATATACCTATCCACCAACCTTTCCAAAGTTTTTAGAAGGAAAGACATAAGACTTATAGGTCTAAGTGCCTTAGGGTCAGAGTAGTCACTTCTTCCTGGTTTAGGAATAAAGACCATCCTGACTTCCCTCCATAATGTTGGCAAACATTAAACAACCTTTAAAAATCCTTATCAACACATCCCCACCATTTTGTAGCGGACAGAGATAAACTCCATCAGGACCAGGGGACTTAAATGGTGAGAAACTTTGCACTGCCCAAACCACTCTATCCATAGTAACTACCTCGTCCACGGTAGCCAGGTAGTTCTAGGTTCTAGCTTCCTTCCACCAACCGCAGGCGAAGCAGTGCTGTTTATGTTAGCAAGAGCTGTCAGTCTCCATTTCTCCTCCTGCAAAGGAACCGTCAGGATATCTTAAAGTACCCAACTGACAATCCTTATCCTTACCAAGAATCCGTACCAGCCTAGATATCTCTTGAGTCGAATTTAGATCCTCGCAAAATGATCTCCAAGAGTTTCTCTTAGCTTTCCTTAAAGCATATTTATATGCTTTTTTAAGACTATTATAACTATCCCACGATTCCGAAGAATCGGTTAGGACAGCCTTCCTGTAAGAGCCCCTAACTTGTCTTCTTAGCTTTTCTAACGAAGATGACCACCAGGGGTTCCTACTACCACTAACCAACTTGGGAGCACAGGTCTCTTCGAATGAAGACTTGTTCATGTCGTTTGTGTTCATGTAGAATACCAGCCCCTCTTTCCAATTCAGTAATATCACCAAGAGCACTTGACTGAATAATCATTCTATCTCTTAGACGTCTAGAATAAGAATTCCAATCCGCCCTTCCGGGGTTCCTATAAGTAGCCATGGTGATTGGATCAATCCCCAGACTAAACCTAATAATCCTGTGATCAGAAATAAAGCTTCCGAACTTACCCTCCAATCTCTAATCAGTTTACTAATATTCCTAGAAGCAAGAGTAATACCAATAACTTGTCTTCTAATCCTGGTTACAAAAGTGGGTTCAGAACCCCTATTTACAACATCCAGCTCAGTACCCATCAAGAAGTCCATGACAGTACGATCCCTAGTATTGATGTCGCTGCTGCCCCAGACAACATGATGTGCATTTGCATCTCAACCTAAATTCTAGGTGCATTGCTGGACTCGTGAAACGTACGACATCTACTAATTCCTGCGGAGGAGGAGAGGAATGATCATAGGAGAAATAGGCGGAGGCCACCGTTGATAAATCAACTAATGGAAGAAATGGAACTTCTGATATACTTGATAGCAGGCAGGAACAAAAATAAATAAATAAATAATAATAATGAAAAAATAAATAAATTAATAAAAATAAATAGAAAAATAAAAATACCTGCCTTACATATCTCTCCTTTTTCCTTTGACCACGTTTCAGAAATCGCCGCAGGGGGACAAGTCCTCCGCGGCCCTCCTGACACGTTCTCCTCCAGAAGCAAGCCTTCCCTGCCTCTGGATATTTTTCCAGATTCCCACCCATTAGTGCTTCAAGGCCCCGGTCACCCGACTCTGGATGTACAGAGGAATTACCCCCACCACTGGTGGTCCCCTCCTCCGGGAAGCCCCCGGCTTACGAATTTAAAGTTAAAAACATCTAATAAATAAAATTAAAAATTCGTCTCCAGAGCTCTCCGCCCTCCACGGAGCCTCACAATTTGGGACATTTGAAGAAACGCCAGAGCTACCCTAGAGATATAGCGCCCAGGGATTGTGAGCTCACCCATGCGTTCTTTACGCTAGCCGATTGACAAGAGCTGGATTAGACCCTGGCGCCTGTTTAGTGGAGTTAGGAACCAAAGTGGTGCGTTGTACTGCAAGGCACGCCGGGGGAACTTGTCTCCAGCGAGAACCTGCGTCTTCAACCACCAGGACTTCCCTTCCCCACGACACAGGTATCCACACCCGGCAAACATGTGGGTGGCACCAGCATGTGCCACTGGCGTGTAGGAATGTAATTGTGTAAGTGTACGATGTTAAGGCGTTTAGGTGTAAGTGATGCAGCATGAACCCCCACAGAGGCTCCGCAGCGAAAGAATTCGCTGCAAGAGATTCAGGCCGCACATAAAATGTGGCGACCCAAACGGAGGGCAGAAAGGTTTCTATCAACTCACACCCCTGACGGGGCACTGCTGCACTTGTTAGTCTGTAATTGAGCTGAGGAACGTGGGAGTGCTAAGTTCCCAAATAGCCCGAAGAGTACCCACTGCGTTCGCCCACCAGCTTAGCCATCCACGCTTCCACGAAAGTGGAGCGCATATGTTTCCAGAGCCGCGACGAGGACGCGCTGTTTGGACTTGAATGAGGCTCCGCGACAGAATATCCGTCTCTAGAAACATAGGGAAGTTTCACCCTATGTGAGTAAAAATACTCCCTCAAACCATTTGGCTCCAAATCCTAACCCAAAAGGCTCCTTAAATGAATTTTCCCGGAGAAAATGTTTCTAATAGAACTTGTAGCTCTTTGTATGTATAGTTAATATAGTTTAAAGAAAATCGTTGGAGCCGATTTGAAAAATAATCGCAAAAAACTGTGTATTCCTCCAAAGTGTATTTCCGGTGGAAACTCAATATCGAAAATTTGTACACGATCGCAATATATCCTCCAAACAGCAGCAGTTAGAGAAAGTAAAGATCTGGCTTCAATGGGGTTTCCTCTTTTTCCAATTTTAACGGGTCTAAATGATCAATTTTCTTTAATGGTGCAATATTTTACTACATGTTTAGTTATCCTCGTATATTATTATTACATAATGAAACCGAACACTGAAGTGAAATTGGCAGTTTCGAGGGAAGCTTTAACATGGTCGCCGATACCCAGATTCAACCCCCCCGCCTCATGAAAAAAGTTTCAATATAATAAGGTCTTTATGAATTTCAAGATAATAAAAGATTAGAAATCCATTCGGCCAATTTCAGTTGACAGATTCTGGACGAATCCTTTATTGAATATCAAATTTGAGCAGGCTCAATTAATTTTGTTTTTGAATAAGATTCTGTTCCGTATACTCAGACAATCTAATTAATAAAATATTTTTGTTTATTACTCAATGAACATCAAGAACATGGACTTTCAATTATTCCAAGGGAACTAAATTTATATTGATGTATTTCTGTCTATGCGATAGTAGTTACAATTCAAGAGCCTTAAAATTTGAGAAAATATAAATTTAATACATTTAACAGATTAATAAATTTATTAATTTAATACGGAGAGTCACAATAGAATCCGACATGATACTTTCGATCAAAATCAATTAACTTCAGTGCAGTGAACATTTCCGTTTTCCTCGATTTTCCCCTATTGGTACATACATTTAAAGAGTTTTCAATTTACTTTATTCAAATAATAAATGATGCAGATAGACCAGAGGAAAGTATTTTCGTAATATGAAATTGCAAAACTTGAAATTGAAAGTGATAATCAAATTTAAATTCCGGAAACTGTCCAAATCGCAAGATCAAATTACTATTTTCCATTTAAACTAATTGGGTTTATAAACCTTCTAGAAATATTAAAGTTTACAGCCAAAGATGAGAATTTTGAGAGTGAGGGATGAAATAAAGAAAAAGGTTGTACATGAAAGATTAACTGGAATTTAAAATCAATTAAAGCTGTTATTTCATGTATTTTTTTAACTTCCTATTATTCGTCTGAAGGATCGAACCCTACGCTATCCAACGCCCCACTGGGTCCGTATAGCTAACCCAAAGAAGAAGGGTCTAACCCATCCGAACCATGGTTTCACCACAGTCCGGACAATTAGGTCCATATCCTTAAAGGTAAAAAGCCCAAGGTCTTCCACAGACATACTGTTGAATCCTGGAATCCAATCAGGTGCTTGAGAGAGTCCGTGAAAAACTTATTAACTACTGGCCTACAACCCACTGAACTCATCCTTAGAGATGATGAATGCTGCGAAATTATCCATGGCTGGAAGCTTGACTGACATGTGCCTTTTTATTTAACTTAAATTCTTTCTTGAAGTATTTCGCAATATCAGAATCTAGTAAAAACATAATTGTGTATAAAAATAAATTATCACCTGAAGTGTCCGAAGTTTATTTCCTTTGATGTCAGTCATACCGTTTTCATCATTTTCAAAAGATCGGTCTGGAAAGTAGGAACTAAGTGTTACATTAAATTCTTTGCCAGGCGGACACAGCATGGATTCTAATTTCAAGAAGAAAAAAAAATTAATTTATAAAAACATATACATCTTATAAATATTTTTTTGAATAAGCCATATAATACTTACTGGTTAAAGTAAAAAACATCAAAAATAAAAACCCATAAAACATTACTAATTCCTTTCTTCTTTAGTCAGCTGAGGGAATAATAAGTAATAAAAATCCAAAAGTAAAAATAATTATTAATAAAAACAAAAATAGATGAGATAAGCGATTTACAAGTTATGTAACTGGAACCTATTCTATAAAAAAGTAAGTGAATACATTGCATTAAATTAAATAATTTCAGAACATGAAATTGCCAAACCTTCGTATAAAATTTTTATAATTGAGTTTTCACCGGAAATCCATGTATTGAGGTCCTCTGAATACGAAAAAATTTGGTGTCACACGACTTTCTCTTTATTCTAATTATTACAATTTAATAATCAAGAAATTTTCTATAAAATTGGAACGTCACAATGTTTTGTTGGGTTGGTCATAGAAATGGTGATGGTGATTTAATTGTAAACCTGACATGGGGCGCACCCAGTGTAAAGACTAACAAAACTTATGCAGCAAGTATTCCAAGTTTAAAGTATTATTATTATTATTATTCCCAAAAGGGGAGGGAAGTAAACCCTAAGCTATCCAAAGCCCCCTCGGGCCCAAGTTTAAAGTAACTCGTTGTAACAGTTTTCGTGAAAATCTCCCCCTCCAAAATTCCAAAAAACCTATTCAGTAAAGTCGCATTTTCCCAGTGAACCGATTTTCTTCAAACTGTGAATTTTGGCATCTTATATAATTCTAATTATTATTTAGTTGACAGAATTGTATAGCACATTAGAGGAAAACATGATCCTACCCATTCCCCCTTTAAAAGTCCCCTTAAATGAATTTTTCCGGAGAAATGTTGGAAATAAAAGTTATAGTTCTTTGTATGTATAGTTAATATTTAATGTTTAAAAAAAAAAAATCGTTGGAGCTATTTTAAAGAAAATAGTAGAAAACTGAAAACAACTTTTCAGTAAAACCCCCTTCCGGTCATCCGATTTTCTTCAAACTCGGGATTTCGACTATATATTTAATTCCATTAATATTATTTAGATGATAGAATTGTGTAATAAACTGAAATAGCACTTTAGAGGAAACCATAACCCACAAAAGTACCCTAAATGAATTTTCCCGGAGAAATGTTTCAAATAAATGTTGTAGTTCTTTATATGTGTAGTTATATCTTTATGTGTATATTCGTTCTACGATTTTTACGAAAATCTTATTCGAGGTTAATAGATTATGTTCATCTTATTAGTCTAACATAACATATAATTAAATAAACGTATTTACTGCTTGTGAATGTTTATTTGTCAACAAATATTGAATATTGAAAAAACAATTTACAATGTAATGAATGAATGGACAGTATAATTTCTAAGAACTACAAGCGCATTCTTGTTGCGTTTGATGTGATAATTCTGCTGCGCATGTTTCTTGTTGTTTTTGTGCTTTAATAAATTTTAATATTCTTTCAGCTTCTCGAATACCACTCATTCTAGCTCCATGAATCGTACCAAAATAAGTACTATGTGTTGCTTTTCCAGCAAACAGTATTGGCATGATTCCATCTACACCATGAACATCTGCATTATATATGTCTTTAATTAAAGCCATACAACTTCCAGTTGGCATAAAAACTGTACTGCCTAGGAATTGTGGATGACAAGACCATCTGTACAGGGCAATATTATTTGGAAACGGTATAGTTTTATCGCCAATTAGTTTTCTCAAGAAATTGGTGAATTCAATTGCTATTTCCACTTCTGAATATGTTTCCATATAGCATGCATCTTCACCGCCTACAGTGAACATGATTACTCGTTTTGAATTTGGCACTTCTTGTATACTGCCAATTCCTTTAGTCCAATTTGTCATTTGTTTATGCTCGCTAGGTGACCATGCTATTCGCATGTTTAATTCATTAGGAATCCACCAGGGATCGGTATATTCAAGATATACTGTACTAGTATGGCCTACACTTAAACCATTAATTGCATTGATTTTTATTTCTGGTAATTGTGGTGTAAACATACAATTTAGATTTTGCTTTAAAATCCCTAAAGGTAATGTGACTATTACAAAATTCCCTTTTATTACGTCATTTTTATTATAATTTATTACAACTTGAGGTCTGCCACAACATGCCGCCCATTCGATTGATTTGACATCTTTACAAAGCTGTAACATTTCCATTGGAAATTGTCGTACCATGTGCGCTAGAAGTGTACAAAGTCCTTGTGTTATTCTTACATCGTCACCATATAGTTCATCAACTACAGAAAAATGTTGTGTACCAACTCTATGCAATTCAGTGCCCATAACGGCTTTCAAATGATTTACCATGCCATACAATAATCTCTCGCTATCGTACCTTAAAAAATTGTTAAAAATCATTACCATTGATATAAAAATTATGACAGGTAAACAATAGTCTCTCAAACAAGTCTAGATCAAGTTTTTAAATTGTTGAATTTTTCTGAATAATGTAGGGTTTTGAAACCGTACATTATAATAAATGACGATGTAACGTTAAGCATAACTATTAGCGGCCTTACGTTAATTTTCTCGGAAAATAGTTTCAAACAAAAGCGAGGAGTTGCGAAAGTATGTGGTTTGCACACCAAATTTTAAAAAAACCATTATGTTTTCGAAAGAATAAAATACTTAAAAAAAAATATCAGTAAAACCTGATTGATACACTTAATTATCTTCTTTTAAAAAAAATAATCGGGTATGAAACACTCAAACGACCTTTTTTTACTTACTTTTACGTGCTAACAATTATATATAAAATGAAAAATTTTCTTTTAACTCCGATTTTACATCCTAAAGTAAACATAGAAGTGGTGGGGGAATAAGTACCTACCTACTATCCTTCACAGGTAGAGAAGTGATTATACATTATGGCTCAGTAGAGTGCGCCAAAAACACTGAACTAACTGGCATACTTTAACTATTTGAAATTAAATGCCACAAATTCCGCACAACTATCAAAAATCAAGTTTTTTACATTCTCTTACTCCTAGTAAGAGGAAGTATTGTAATTGTGTCAAATTTTCGGTATCGAGTTTTCAACGGAAATATCCATTTTGAGGTCCCCTGAGTCAAAAAAAGTGGTTTTTAGCAAATGGTCTATGTGTTTGTGTGTGTGTGTGTCTGTGTGTGAGTATGTGAACAGTATAGCTCAAAAACGAAAAACCGTAGAAAGTTGAAACTTGATATTCCGTTTAGGTATCACCATGGGATCTGACATTACGTTATCTGCCAAAATTCCTCAACCGGAAGTACCACTTTAATTAGTTAGTTTTCTACTTTTTTGCGATTTTCTCAAAAATGGCTCGGACGATTTTCTTCAAACTTGCCATATCAACTACACATACAATAATCTGCAACTTTTATTTGAAACATTTCTTTGGAAAAATTCATTTAAGGGCACTTTTGAAAGACGATAATTCCAATATTAATTAATTGAATATGTTGTTGAGATTCCGAGTTTGAAAAAAATCGGATAACCAGAAGTGCGTTTACATTACCACTTTACTAAATGATTTTTTTCACTTTTTCACAATTGTCTCAAAAATAGTTCCGACGATTGTGACGATAGAAACTTGCTATATAAACTAATCATACAAAGATCTACAAACATTTCTGTGGGAAAATTCATTTAAGGGCACTTTAGGGGAGGGGTGGGGTTATGTTTTTTCTAAAGTGCTAACATAGTTGACTATACAATTCTATCATCCAAAGAAAATTAATTAGAAATAAGTAGATGGCCGAAATTCCGAGTTTCAAGGAAATTTTCAAGGAAGTGATTTTTAGCAAATGGTGTGAGTGTGTGTGAACAGTAAAGCTCAAAAAAGAAAAGTCGTAAAAAGTTCAAACTTGATATTCCTTTTATGTATACCCTGGGATCATAAATCATAGTGGAATATCTGTCAATATTCCTCAACCGGAAGTACCACTTTACTAATTGATTTTTTTTTACGTTTTTGCGATTTTCTCAAAAATGGCTCCAACGATTTTCTTAAAACTTGTGATATCAAGTGACTTGATAGTATCAAGTGTAATATCAACTTGTAAAACAATGAACTAAAACTTTTATTTGAAACATTTCCCCGGAAAAATTCATTTAAGGGCAGTTTTGGGGGAGGGAAGGGGTTATGTTTTCCTCTAAAGTGGTATTTCGGTTTACTATGCAATTCTGACATTTCAACAATATTAATTAGAATTAAATATGCTGTTGAAATTCCGAGTTTGAAAATAATCGGATGACCGAAAGTGCGTTTTTACTGAAATTTATTTTTAAGTTTTCTGGTATTTTCTCTAAAATGGCTCCAAAGATTTTCTTTAAAGTAGTTATGTGTACTATACATATACAGAGCTACAACTTTTATTTGATACATTTCTCCTGATAATGTCATTTAAGGGGGTTTTGGGGGGAGGAGTGAGGTTATGTTTGTCTCTCAAGTGCTATCGTAGTTGATTATACAATTCTATCATCCAAACAAAATTAATTAGAAATAAATAGGTGGCCAAAATTCGGAGTTTCAAGAAAATTAGTAAACCGGAAGTGCGCTTTTACTGAACAGTTTTCGACGAACTCCGACGAATTTCATTAAATGTGGTACACTAACTACAAAATTTTTTGTCAATTTCAATTTTGAAAACTGGTGTAAGAGAAAGTTGTGAGTGTTTCACACCAGATTTTCTTTTTAGATATTCTGTTAACATACACATATACGTACAGACAAATTCGCTAAAAAACATTTTTTTCATATTCAGTGGATCCCCCCCCTAAACATGTATTACAGTGAAAACTCAATTTCGTAAATTTAGCATTGTCACAGTAGTTCCTCCTCCTTACCAGGGAGTAACAGGAAGTAAAAGTCGAGAAAATCACAAACAAACGAAAATTCAGTAAGTTTACATTTCCGGTCAATCAACTTTGTTCAAACTTGGAATTTTGGCAACTTATTTAGGGGTTTTGAATAATTATAATAAAACGAAATAGGAGGAAACCCCTAAACAAAACAAAAGTCGTGTGATTCTTACACAACAGATTATATTTTAAATATTTCAGTATCCGTACAACTGTTTCTTTTTAAGAAAATAAAAAATAAAAAAAACCTGGTGTGAAACACTCACACGACTTTCTCTTGCTGCAGTTTGCACATGTGATTTAAAAGTGACAAATTTTCTTAAAATTAAAGGTTTGCTTGTCTTCAGTTTTATGAGAATCTAAACTTAATAAAATGACTTTGTTTGAGGAAACCATACAGTCCATTCCCACAAATCTTCTTTAAATATATACTTTCTCAGGAAAACTTCCCAACAAAAGTGATAGTTCTCTCTGTATTCATAGTTAGTGTAACAAATTTAATGAAAACCGTCGGTACTTTTTTGGGGGCGAAAATCGTAGAAAACTGAAATAATTTCAGTAAAAACGCATTTCCGGTCACCCGATTTTCTTCAAACTCACAGAATATTAACAACATATTTGATTCTAATTAAAATTATTTAGATGATAAAATTCTGTAATAAACTGAAATAGCACTTTAGAGGAAAACATAATCCTGCCTCTCTCTCAAAAACCAGCTTAAATGAATTTTTATGGAATAAATGTTTCAAATAAAAATTGCAGCTCTTTGATATGTGTAGTCGATATACAAGCAAATTGTTGGAGCTGTTTAAAAAAAAAAAAAAAATCTCAGGAACTGAAAAAACTGTCCAGTCGAAACGTACTTCCGGTCAACCTGATTTTTGTTCAAACTCGGAATATTGGCAACATAATTTATTTGATATTATTTAGATAACAGGAAGGGATTAGCTGAGTGGTAGCGCCTTGGACTCCCACGCGGAGGTCCCGGGTTCGAGTCCAGTGCTACCCTTAGATTTTTTCTTCCTTGGAGCCTCTACAGCTCACTATTCGGTGATGGACAGTGTTGTCTGTAGAGAGAGAACACTGTCCGGAGGCCGGCAGTGCAATGAGACGGCTTCGAGCGCTAATGACTATGGATATTAAAGCGCCCTAAATTAAAAAAAAGAAAAAAAGTATTGTATAATAATCTGAATTAACACTTTAAAGGAAAACATAACTCCATCCCCGCTCTCAAAACCCGCCTTAAAAGAATTTTCCCAGAGAAATGTCTCAAATAAAAATTGTAATTCTTAATAAGTGTAATTAATGTATCAAGTTTAAAGAGAATCGTTGGAACCGTTTTTGAGAAAATGGCAAAAAAAGTATAAAAAGAAATTCAGCAAAGTGGTACTTCCGGTTGAGAAATTTGTACAGACAATTTACTATCGGATGCTATTGTGGTATATCAGCGGAATATCTAGTTTGAACTTTCTGTGATTTTTCGTTTTTCAGTTGTGTTGTTCACATATATACAGACCATTTACTAACAAACCACTTCTTTGAACTCAGGGGACCTTAAAACGTGTATTTCTGGTGAAAATTCGATATTGAAAATTTGGCACGATTACAATACTTCCTCTTACTAGTGACTGAGATAAAGTAATATTTGTAACTGTACCCTTAGGCAGTAATTATACTTTAAAAAAAAGTATTTTTTGGGTTCTTTAGCAGGTATGTTGGCAAAACCTGAAATTTATTAGTGTAATTTAAATAAAAAAACATTGACGAAATTATTTCCATACCTCATGTATTTTGGAAAATTGTGCAATTGTTGTTGTATTCTAACAGCAAGATAATCTTGCACAGAACATTCTAGACCAATTTTTTTATGCACTTCTTTAGCTTCGACAAGCATTTCTTTAAACATTAACCCTTGTACCAAATGATCATAAATGATTCTAGATTCACTTGTAAAATAGCCAGCTGGCTGAATTCTTGGTAATTTATGCATGGCCAGTCCTTCCATATTTGCCAGATTGTATACTGAATTGACAACACTTGCACCTTGTATCGCATAATCGCCCATTTCAACAGCTGTATCTCCTATCCATGTAGTTAAAATTCTACCACCAATTCTATAAGTTTAATAAATAACAAAAAAATGTATATTTTATTTTGTCTGTAACTATAAATCGATATGAAAAAACTAATCTCCACAATTGCTTTACCAAAAGTGACATTCTGAATTACGCTTGTACATGAATGGATTTATTTATGAGAAATAGCTTTGTTGAATAAAATATTTTTAAAAAAAACATAATGTGGACAAAAACACAGAATTATTGGAAAATATTATTCGTAACGGTGGACCACGTAGCAAACCGTTATCCATGTATAAAACCATCATTTATTGATGTTTGAGTCCAAAAAATAACATCGGTTTTATTAATTACTTTTTTTTTTTTAGGATTTCCTCAATACTGAGGATCTCCTCAACCAAAAATTATTAATTACTTCAACTTAAAATTAAATTAAATTTCGATTCCCGTGAGGGCAGAATCGGCGTTGACCCAACATCGTGATAAAAAGTTAGAAACTACAGATAGTAGTGCCCTGGGTAGCGAAGGCCGGAAGTAAATGGCGTGGGAACTGCGGCGTGCTTACCAGACGCCCCCCCTATTCAAATCGCCGTCTGGCAAGCCTTGGTCCTTCATGGCCTGTTGCGCCATAGGTTTTTTTTTTAATTGATTCAAATCCGGTAATCCGGTTAGATGGACACAAACATTGATCTTCTATTTTGTTTGCTTTTTTTTTTAATGCATAATATATTCAAATTATTGCATTCAACTAACATAAATTCAGTGCTCATTTTTAGCGCCAGATATTGTATCGTATAAAAAAAAAAAGTTTATAATTACCTGTCACAAGCTTCAAGTATGACTATATTATCATGACCATGTTTAAGTAAATGATAAGCAGCTGACAATCCAGCCATACCAGCGCCTATTATGATAACTTTTGGTAATTGTTCACCACATTCTGCACTCACTCTATATGGATCTTTAATTTTTAATTTGGGTTTAGTTTCTTTAAAACATTCAAGCGTACTATCTTTCATAGGCAATACTTTTCTTTCTGTTTGCTTCTCTTCATCACAAGTGCAAGTAATTTTTTGTCCTTTATGTGCAAACAACGATAATCCTCTGTAGAATAATTGTAAATTAAAACTTGGTAAAATATTGAGTGTTGATACTTGACAGCTATTGTATGAGTATTGAATTGTTCAGCTATTGAAATTTATTTAATTTTTTCCCTTTTATAAAAAACATCGATCATAGACTTCGTAATTTATTTTGTATTTTAAAATAGATTTTCATTAAGAATATTTTATCAGTTATAAACTATAACACAGTAACTGTGTTATCCCTTGAACATATTATTTGGAAACTTTAGGTTGCACAATTTAAACATTTTTTAACTTGAACTTAGTTGTTAATTATATATATCATTCCTTATTAATGAAATATTCAAGAGGTACTCAAAGATGGATCTTACAAAATATATAACAGTAAATATTATTAGTTTTATAAAGGCTACCATCCAAAAAGAAATAATTACATTTAAATGTTAAACAGGCAAGAAAAGTTGATTAAAATATATTTCAATTTGAAAAAATAAGAGAAAACGATAATTCAATATGATAAGAGCTTAAGAAGGCATACAGCTTTTTATAATCTTACTAAATTAAATTATTTCTTGAGCATAATTTGCTTTAGCAGAAGAGCATGATGTACTATAATTGGTAAAAACATTAAAAATTCAGTGCATTTTGTATCATGCAATTGGGCGTTTACTTATTTGGAAAGGTTATAAATAACTAATTTCTATTTATTTCAAAAACTGATTTTAAAAATATGAAATTCCAAGTTTGTATGAAGAAAATTTTTTTCCAATAAATAACCAATAACTTTAAGGTAAGTATTAACAAAACTTACCAAAACCTCTATAAACTAACCTGTCACTGTACTAAATTAATGTAGTTTCCTTTTGTAAATTATTTAGTCATCTATAATTACGCTCTAAATTTATTTTTGCTGTTTAATCCTTATCGAAAAAAAATGAATCCATATTTTAAGGCGGGTTTACATGAGTCAGTTTGGTTGAATCAATGACTGGTCCGTATAAATATAATTTCAATGAAATTGATGATTGAAATGAAGTTGGACTAGTTTCTACTTTTTTGATTGAAGCATCGATTGAAACCCAGACTGAACAGTGTAAACAGTCTGACAATGATGTTGATGTGCAAATCAGTTGTTTTCTGGTAGGTTTCAGAGAGATAGATTATTTTTGTTCTTTCTTTGGTTGTTGTTTATAGTTTTTGTGGCTAAACCATGTTAAGGTTGTGTCAAAAATAAAAGAAATTGTAATAAAAATGTCTAGCAATAAGGAAAAAACCCTAATATTAAATGGAAAGACAACACACGTTAATTATACTAAATTTTTACAAGGAGTTTGTGGAATACCAAATCAACAGAGTATAAAGACAATATAAACGAGACAAATGCATATAAATAAATTGTTGATGAGTTGTCCATTGATGACTTAAATATTGATATGCTTTGGTCAAAAATAAAAACAGTCCACAAGTTATAAAAACGAGTTCATTCTAATGGCCACCCGGCCTAGTTGGAGTAATTCTGCAGTTAGCCTGGGCGAGTAGCTATAAATAAACGTTTTCGCCTTCTTCTGGCCTGGGGTTTTAACCCATCATTCCCTTGATCGGTCGTGCATCCATGTCCTGATGGATGCCCTCCTGGGCATCTTGAGACACCACAGAACCGTTCCAGCCCTATAAGTGTTCCAATGGAACCCTCCCAGGAAGACTAAACGATCTGCCGCCTCATTGCCTCGGTGACCCGAATGCCCAGGTACCCAAAACAGGAAGACCTTATTATCGCTACTAATATCCCTAAGTGCACCTAGGCAATCCCATAGCAGCCTTGAGCTGATATCCCACGAGTCAATTGCCCGCAGGCAGCCTGGCTATCCGAATAAATGACGATTTTGGAGTTATGCACTCCGCATCTTCTTATTTCGGCAAAGCACATTATTTCAGTGCTTTTCTTCTGGTTTCCACCAGATCGAGATGGACCCTAAGTCAATTCCCAAAACCGCCTTTAGTACGGATTCAGGGCACTATGAATTCCTCAGAATGCCTTTTGGACTTAAGAACGCTCTACCCACCTTTCAGAGAGCAATGAATCGCATTTTTGCCAACACGAAGCATATTTTAGTCTACATGGATGACATTATTGTTTTCTCCAGCTCGATCGAAGAACACATAAAGGACTTAGAAACGACATTTAACCTACTCCAGAAACATAATCTAAAAATACAAATGGACAAAACAGAATTCTTTAAAAAAGAAATCTCATTTTTGGGACATATCTCCGCAGAAGGCATTCGGCCAAACCCACAAAAAGTTGCAGCTATAAAAAATTTTCCTATCCCAACAACCAAAAAACAAATCCAGCAATTCCTTGGACTGACAGGATACTATAGAAAGATGATAAGGAACTATGCTAAAATAGTTAAGCCACTGACAGAAAAACTACGACAAACCCAGGACACCATTAAAATTGACGAGTCATACAAAACCGCGGTTCAAACACTAAAAAACATGCTCATCAATAGCCCCATACTGCAATTTCCCGACTTCTCCAAACCTTTTACGCTAACTACAGACGCCTCCAACTTCGCCCTAGGAGCCGTCCTATCCCAAAATAAAGATGGAAAAGACCACCCCGTCTCCTATGCATCGCGCACCCTAGCGGCCCGGGAAGAAAAATTGAGCACGATCGAGAAAGAACTTTTAACTATAGTGTGGGCCTGCAAATATTTCCGACCATACCTCTACGGCCATAAATTCACCATAAGAACGGACCATAAACCCTACAATATCTTCATAATATGGAAGAACCAAACGCAAATATGATCCGTTGGAAATGTCAGCTAGCAGATTACGACTTTAACACGTTGACGGAAAAACAAACTATGTGGCGGACGCGTTATCACGAAATCCCGTCCAAGAATCATGCATGCTACAAACAGATTCAGATGATAACCAAGTAATTAACAAAATTGAACTAAACGACCACCATTTAGAACACAATATTCAACAACAATTAATAGTAAATAAAAAATTAATTACTGCATTTATAAAAGACTTGTCCATAATAAGAGACAATTCAAAAATCAAGAGACTTCTTAACTATGATATAAGTAACATCCTTGAAATAAATCAACTTTACTCTACATTACAGGCAGCTCTAAACTTACTAACAAACAAAATAAATGACATAGACGAGTCAATCGAGTTTTGTAAATTAAAGCGTAATCTCACGCAAAGAACAAGGAGAATTGCAATTAATCAACAACATTGAACTTATCTCTGAAAATACAGAAATCCTATGGCAAACTGGAAAAATCCACTGCTCCATCACACCCATTCACCTCTATTATTTTATACAATTACCGTTAAAAACCCCTCTAATCGAAACCTACTTCCTATTATCCTACCCATATAAGAATAAAACAACCACCCTCACTACCCTGGTACACCCCTCACTAGTATTAAAAACTAATGTTACATATAGAGCACAATGTGAACTGTTACTAGAGAATTATTATTGTAGAAATATAACAATTGTTGATGATATGTGTATAACTAATCTGCTATATTATAATAATAATAATAAAGGATGTAAGACTGTAAATATACCAGAACCAAAACCATTTGTAAAAAGTATAGACATGATAAGCCAATATTTAATTTATAACACACCACTCATAAGCATTGCAAAAAGCAAAATGAATTTTACCATCAATAATAAACCTACTACTTTACTACAGCTCAATGATAAAGAGCAATTAAACAATTGTAAGGCAATATATCAATACAAAGAGGTTAACAAGATTGTAATAGATAAAAACACACCAAACTCCGCCAATATTTCGTTTTCAGACCTTCACAACCTTAATATTAATTCCCTACCATACGAAGCACTTGAAGAAGAAGAAGAAAATTCCACCAACCATACTCTCTTCTTGTTCACACTAACCATCATCATTTTCATCGTCTCTCTACTACACTTTGCCTTTCACTACCGAAAAGCACTATACTATGTCTGCAACATCTGCAAGACACAAAAAATTCAAAAACCAATAGAAGAGGAACAAGCAGAATTTCATCCACCACTACCAACCAGTCGAACATCCAGTACACCAATTTCTCTAACTCCCATGGCCGCCTACCAACAGCACCTCCAAAAGCTTCAGCCTTTTCGTGAGGACACGAAAGCTTAAGGGCGGAGGAGTTATATCATAGGAAACGCTAACGTAGCACCCAAACGCCTACGCACTCAATCCAAGATAACAACCAGCATATATACAGTATTCAATAGCCCCTCTGCAGTCAATTAGCCAGGTCAGTCTGCCGGAAGCAATTTAATTTAGTGATCTATATTTTGTTAAGAGTTTAATTTAAGTGTCACATGTTATTCTATTATTTGTACCATTTAATAATAAATAAAGTGTTCTTTATTTTAAAAAACACTTTTGTGGTCCAAATAATATAACTCTCGTGTAAATGCGCCTTTGTTGGTAAAAACATTAAAAATCCAGTGCCTTTTGAATCATGCAAGTGGGCGTTTACTTATTTGGGAAGGTTATAAATAACTAATTTCTATTTATTTTTCAAACGGATTTTTACAATATGAAATTCCAAGTTGGTATCAAGAAACATTTTTTTCCAATAAATAACCAATAACGTTACGTTAATTTTAATAATGAAACTTGGCAAAACCTCTAAACTAACCACTCTCAGTTATTAAATTAATGTAATTTCCTTTTGTAAATTATAAAGAAATATAAAATTACGCTCTAAATTTATTTTAAACACTTTCAGGTGTTAATACAAACACACACGCACCTTTGTCAACTGGCGACACTGATGTTTAACGTACACTAATTACGATACCTGTAGGGCCACCGTGTATTTTTTTCTGACATTGGTCATTTTTTATGTCCAATATAAAAAATATATATGATAAATTCTTGTATGAGTTTGGCGGTTTCGATATATATATCTTTCACATTGTTAGACCTTAGACATTGGCCGTTATAGAATTAAATAGAACTCAGTGGATAATGCTTGTAAGTTCCAATAACTCATTTTCGTGAAAAATTGACATTGGCCCTTTTAGAACCAAACCACAAATATATATATATATAGTTAATGACAGTCATATTCATACAGTAGTCATAATATCCATAATGTATACGTATATGTACTTTATTTTTTTACCAACTTTATATGAAATATATTTGGCACAATTAGCTGCTTGCTATAAAACAGTAGCATTTGCTTTATCTAAAGGAATTTATTAGAATAATATAAATATCAAAAACAAAGTATCAACCTGATGCGACTTTCGTATTCATACACACTACATATAGTCATTCATTCTCTAATAATTGTTTACTATTTCATCTCTAAAGGTATTTATTGGTCAAATTACATTCAGTTTAATGTTTTCTATCATTTTTGGTGGGTCTAATTTAAATTTAAAAGTGAAAATAGGAAGAGGTAAAGACACGAGTAGTGAAATTCGTAAAATCATAATTGAAAATTGGAAAAGAGGAAAAAGTTTGCGTGAAATTGGAAAATTAATAAATAGAAGCCATGCTACAGTACAAAGGATTATTAACCGGTACAGAAATGAAAACAGAATTGAAAATAAGGCAAGAAATTTAAGTAGAAGGTTGCTCAGCGCGATTATGATGAACGATTCCTAGTAAGAAAAATGAAAGAAAATCCTAAAATAAGTGCCCCAAGCTTAGCCGTGGAGATGAGTTTTAGGTTGGGAAGGAATATTAATCCCGTGAGCCCTGGAAGAAATTCGTTTTTTTCCAGGACAGCAAGGAAGAAACCTTTTGTAAATAAAAAACACGGGTTCAATTCGCTTATACTTACAGAAATCATCAGTTTGATTTCTGGAAAAACGTTTTATTTAAAGATGAAACTAAAATTAACATTTTACAATCTGATGGAAACTGTAAAGTTTTTCAATTACCATTCTTCAATTACTTTCTCCTTAAATTGACTGTATTTTGGATCCCGTGTTTTTTTATTACAAAAGGTTTCTTCTTTGCTGCCCTGGAAAAAAACGAATTTCTTTTGAGGGCTCACGGGATTAATATTCCTTCCCAACCTAAAACTCATCTCCACAGCTAAGCTTGGGGCACTTATTTCAGGATTTTCTTTCACTTTTCTTACTAGGAATCGTTCATCATAATCGCTGAGCAACCTTCTACTTTAAATTTCTTGCCTTATTTTCAATTCTGTTTTCATTTCTGTACCGGTTAATAATCCTTTGTACTGTAGCATTGCTTCTATTTATTAATTTTCCAATTTCACGCAAACTTTTTCCTCTTTTCCTAGTATGAGTATATGTAGTGTGTATGAATACGAAAGTCGCATCAGGTTGATACTTTGTTTTTGATATTTATGTTATTCTAATAAATTCCTTTAGGTAAAGCAAATGCTACTGTTTTATAGCAAGCAGCTAATTGTGCCAAATATATTTCATATAAAGTTGGTAAAAAAAAAGTACATATACGTATACATTATGCACATTATGTTCATTATGACTACTGTATGAATATGACTGCATATAAAACTGTATATAAAAGTACTTTGTAAGAGAATCAGCTAAGTTTTAAATGGTGAATGACTCTGAATTTCTGCTCTGGGTTTGAGTGACCTTTCGAGCGGGTTTTTGAAAAAGTTTTCAAAAAATTGTGTGCTTATTGTATACGCGAAGACCTGAAGTGTAAAGTAAGTTTCATTATAATTCATTATTGTAAGTTTTTTTATTAAAATGAGCTCCCACGGGTACTTCCCGAAGCTCTTAACTCCGAATTCACATCTGATGAAGATGAAGCAAGCAATAGAAATCTAGAATCATTCTCCAGAGAATGGGAACAGACTATAAGACGCAAGAAACTCCAAATCAAGTACAACATTAAATTCAAATTTAAATGCACAGATGGCCGAGACAGCACCACACTATATTAAACAAAACAATAACGTTACCATAGATACCAGTTCAAACAATACAGAATGCCAAAATAATAAATTCAAGTGATATAATTCGAGCCCACACTCCAATCAAAATAGCCAAAATAACAGATTTCAAATTATTATATTCAGCACTAACAAGTCTAGGTGCAAATTATTTCCCAACAAAAATGCCAACAATTCTGATTTCACGATTAACAAGAAAACTTCAGATATATAAAAAGCTGCCGAAAAGTACCTTAATGATAATAACTCTGAATTTCACACATACCAACTGGAAGCTGACAAACCCTATAGAATTGTTGTTATAAGACACATCCATCACAGTATTCCAACAGACATGATATCTGAAGAACTGTACAAATTAGGATACCAAGCAATAGCAATAGTTAATGTTTTACAACTTGTTACTAAGAAACCGTTACCCTTATTCTTCGTAGATCTTCCGCCCTGCCCTACAAATCAGTCATTCAAGTAACCATACTTCTAAACACTATAATGAAAGTTAAGGAGCCAAATAAAAGATAAGATATTCCACAATGCCAGCGATGCCAGAATTATGGATACTCGAAAGGAGAGTTGCAATTGGAACGTGGACTAATGTAAAAGTGATGTGTATTTACAAAGAAAATAGTGGTGGTTAGTTGCTATATTTGTGAATTATTTTATTGTGAGTATGTATCATATTGTTCGAGCTATAATGTGTTAAATTTTGAAGTGAAAACTCAAATTAATATAAGAGTTATTAGCTGTTGAAGTGTTTTTCAAAATCCTGCTGAAATGTAAAGATCGTATTTCAAAATACTGCTGTTAAAGAATAAGTAAGACTTTGACTCATGAATATCAATACATCTCATCTTTATAGAACTGTACGCTCCAAGTTACATACATTTATAAAAAAATAGTTTTTCTTTTTAATATATATTTCTCTACAATTATGTAGAGTAATTATATATAGTATACTACAATTATGGCCAAGAGCGAAACTAATTTAAATGATATTATGGAATTATTAAAACAAATGCATGTCGAGTTCTTAAAAAAAACAGATGACATACTGGAAAAAATAAAGTTAACAAATGATAGCCTTAATAGTTGTTTAAAAATGTTTCAAGAGCAAATTGCTAAAATTTCTGATCTGAAGAAGCGAATTAAGTTTTACGAAGACGGTTATATAAGAAATAATGTTCTCTTATTTACCTATCCTGACAAATTAAATGGAAGAGGTCATGATCTGGAAAAAGAAATTGAATCTATTCTTAGAGAAGTACTAAGAACAAATATTGATTTAAAAGATATAGATTTGATAAAAAGAATTGGAAAAAATAAAGGAAAACGGCCTGTACTAATTAGATTTTTGGCCCTGAGAAATAAATATGAGGTTTTAAGAAATCTAAAAAATCTGGAAGGAACTAATTTGGTTCTTTCAGAAAACTTTCCAGAAAATTTGAGAGCAGAAAGAAGAAAGTTATATCCTTTTTGGAAAAAAGCCAGAGAAATAAATAGAAAAGCCTATCTTAGATATGATAAATTAATGATAGACGGGAAGCCCTAGAAATTGGAGGAGCTCCAGAATAAGTTTGGGGATAGTTCAGCCTCATACAATTTCTCGCCAAGTGAACCTGACGAAGATTCTGTAAGTACGGGAGTCGAAATTTATCAGACGGGACGCTAAGAAATTGGGTAAAAGAAGGAAGATTGGTGAAAAGGAAGAAGAAAACCCACAACAAAAGGAATGCAGAAGGGCTACCAGGAGGGCAGCGGCTTTTTCGTAAACCGTAGTCTACAATCAATTAAGCAAAATATAGAAGTATTAATAAAAAAAGGCATGAAAGGAAGTAAGTAACTGCTCTGGCGATCTTAGCTTACTTATAACGTGGCAGGTATAAAAAAAAATAATTTTCTTTTCATTAATTTTTTAAAAAATTATATTATTTTATTATTTGAGACATTGATTGTAGATAATGATGTCGCAGGTTGTGAATATTTTTAAAAAGATTTTCATTTGTGGGTCTTACCGGCAAAAAGGGAATTTTCTTTTGGTACGGCAAAAGGAGGATGCATTTACGGAATTAAAAAGTCAAAATTTACACAAAATATGTGAGTTTTGAAAATTTAAATGGTAATTTAATAATTAAAATTCAACAAAATAACACCCATATTCACTTAATTCCGGTATATATTGTAACGTTTTTCCCTCTAAACTAGCTACTGCAACTAGTTTTAAGTGGGTTCGTATAGATAAAATACTCTAAACTTCAATAAAGAAAACACCAATTTATTGTTATACACAATAAATTACAAAAAAACAATACTTAATAATAATTACTTCACAGTTTAAACCTCAAAAGTTCACTTTGTTCACATTTTATACACTTTCCACAAACGTACACTTCGTTTGTATCTGGTAACTCTCTTATACTCTCTGTGGTCTCACTATTTATACCGGTGGAGAATCTTCTAGAACTTTCTCAATTATTCCAGAGAGAGCTAGAGCGCCGCCAGCGCTTCCCACTAGGAGAACCTGAGGTACCTGCCTTCTCTACTATATGGCACCACCGGCTGCGTTACACTGCCTTCCTCTCAGATCCCCAAACACTCGAATGATGAAGTCCTCCTTGGGCTCCTACAACGTGAGGAAGATGATCTCGCCGTGATTCTACGCCTTCTTGAATCTCTGACCCTGGTGCCACGTCTTGACAAAACATTATATGAGACCTGGAACCAACTTGTGCACCTCCCAGATTTGGCAGCTTTTCATTTGCGAGCAGTGCTTCGGCGATGGTTGCATAAAAGCTTCTTGCCACGCCAGAGCCTGCTCTAGGTTGAGGGTTACTTACACTCTATTAACTGTTGGCAGAGGTTGAGCACTAGAACGTCTTTGATGTGAATTATACTCATTGTGTAATTCTCTTACTGTCTGGAACAGAAGTTGTGTCCAATCTCTTTCCACCTTCGATAGAGTAAGATCTCTCTTTTGTTGATTTCTAATTCGTCCCATATCTCTTCTGAATTTTGTTTCTTTTACTGGAAATCCTTCAAGCTCACTGACCTGACTACAAAACCTGGTTCTAACCCGACATTTTCCATGAATACTGTTCCAACTAAGTCTAACGCCATTCTCCGTCGGCCAACCGCTGTAAACTGACAGGATTATCAGCACATTTGGTTGCGGAGAGGGAGGTGCCTGGTTTGGTAAAGTTGCATCTTACTCCATTTCCATTGGGCCCTAGTGCCACTTTCTCGTCCAGTCTCCATTGCTCCGCCTTTCTCTTCTCGTTCTGATTCAGAACGATGTGCATCGTTCAGATTTTAATGAAAGCCCCAAATGTGTAGGTAAAGTACCAAGCTGAGTGGTTGTAGAACTGAGTCCTTGATGCTCGCTGATGTTCTCTGGCTGTTTAGGTACAGCAACTGATCTCTAGTCGCATTCGGTTGCAACAGTTGAGGCTGATCAGCTAAAGGTAATGCTCGTGCCATTGGCATCTCTAGCGGATCTGATGGACTATAGCCGAGCCACAATCTTGAATCTGATCTCCGGAGAACTGGATGCCACCTACCCTTTCCTGCTGTTCCGAGTGGTTCTTCTTCTTTCACAGGCTCTGTCTCCATAGCGACTGGTGTTGGTGGCGTATCGACTTCGGGATTATCCTTCTCCTTTTCATCTGGCTGCGTCCATGTTTGAGGTAGTAGAGCCCCCTCAAGTGCAGGGTTCTGATCAGTACCAGCCCTCAACAGATAGATCAGAGCATCAATCACGTATGCCGTATGCCTCAGAGAAGATACATCTAGTACTGGTAATAAATCAGCATGTTCAGATTTGTAACATCTCATCAATGACAAACACTACATCAGCACCTCCCTTCGGGCAGACTGGTCTTCATGACCACCGTCCCGATTCCTAGATGGTCTGGAAGAGTCAGAATTAGCGGTAAAACCAACTTCAATCCTAGTTGAAGGAGCCAAAGAAATACTTCCAGGGTGATGCGAAGACTGTGTAGTAGATATTGATGTTCTTCCAGAAGTAGTACCACCATTGGAAAGACCACAAATTTCGCTATTACTACCGCTAACCCCGTTACCACTGTTCGAGCTTGGGGAACCTTAACCATGGTAGAGAGGATGATGAAGATGTGCAGAATTTGACGCTGCCGTAAGAGAAGCTCCAAAGCGCAACCGAGATTCGGTTGAATCCGCCACTGTGAAAAGCCAATCCCACGGTGGTTTTAACGGTCTTTCTACATAGGTCTGTATAATTGGCACGGGTAGTTGCTGGGGTGCACTAACCTGCATAAACTGCTGAGCCTAAGCTGCTGTGGTGCACTACATAAACTGCCTAAAGGATCTGCAATTTGTCGAAGTACAATAGCAAAACTTCTAGCGAACAAGCAGCTGTTGAAGGCATGGTGACCCCTTCCTGGTTACTATTGCATGCCGAAGATGCGTTAGTTGAACGCCCCAATGAGGACGGATCAATGAATTGCCAGAGGCTACTCGGAAATTTTGTGTAATTCAGATTGTACCTGATAATTTTGAACCGGTGTCTGCACTTCTAATAGCCCATTGCATTGACTGAAGAGCAAGATTATCCTTTGGCCCTGACCACTTTGTCCCGAACGTCTTTCTAACTGTTCATCTCCAAGCACTATTTCTTCGTGATCCAATCCTTCGCTTTCTCCATCATTCTCTTCATGCTGACATGCCACTTTCATCTTCTCCGAGCATAGAAGTAGGCAGGGTATTAGATGAACCATGCTGTACAGTTTCTTACAGTTTGTTTTAGATGAACCAATCGCTGTTGCTTTCAGTTTCCACCAATAAATTTTCACTTTCACTTTCCGCACCTTCACGTTCGACTTCTCTCTCAGGTCCTTCTCTTTCACCCTCAGTCTCACTGCCTTTCCCATCATTCACTGGTGCTTCTAAACTTTCTACCATTTCTTCTTGGACCTCATTTTTCTCCCTTTTTATTTCTTCTCTCATTTCATCCCTGCCCCTTTTAAATTCCTCTCGGCTCTTCCTCAATTCGTTGATTATTTCATCCCAGCCCCTTTTCAATTCCTCCCGGCTCTTCTTCATTTCGTTTCTTATTTCGTCCCAGCCTCTGTTCATTTCGTTCTGGCCTCTTTTCACTTCCTTCAACAATGTCATCATTTCCTCCACTTTCCGCGTTTGACTTTTGGTACTTATGGGCATACAACAAAACTGATACTAAACTGTTACCTGTTTAGAGATTTTATCCCACTTCTGACACCAAATGTAACGTTTTTCCCTCTAAACCAGCTACTGTAACTAGTTTTAAGTGGGTTCGTATAGATAAAATACTCTAAACTTCAATAAAGAAAACACCAATTTATTGTTATACACTATAAATTACAAAAACCAACACTTAATAATTACTTCACAGTTTAAACCACTAAGTTCACTTTGTTCACTTTTTATACACTTTCCAGAAACGTACACTTTGTTTGTAACTGGAAACTCTCTTATACTCTCTGTGGTCTCACTATTTATACCGGTGGAGAATCTTCTAGAACTTTCTCGATTCTTCCAGAGAGAGCTAGAGGCCGCCAGCGCTTCCCGGCGGCCACTAGGAGAACCTGAGGTACCTGCCTTCTCTCCTAGATGGCACCACTGGCTGCGTTACAATATAAATTACAATAGCTGGATGACTGATTTTTGAAAATTTAGATAACTTATTTCGTAATTTTGAGTTGGAAAACTGCATTGTAATGGGTGATTGTAACATTCGGTTACAGTGATTGCCAGGAAATTCAAACAAAATTATATTATTCTAATACCGATATTAGTAACTTACGTAAATCCAAGGATACAATTTTAAATGTGAGGGGCAAGACCTGGTTGGAATTTTGTGATAATAACGATTTAATTATTTTGAACGGGAGGACAAATGGAGATAATGAGGGAGAACTAACATTTTTGGGAGTTATGGGCTCATCCGTAATTATTTGTGTTGCGTTAGATTTCCTCTGTTATCAATATTAAGAAATTTGAGGTGTCTCCAAAAAGTTTTTTCTAACCACTGTCCAATAATATTAACAATAAAATCAGTAATAGAATAGGGAAGGGATTAGCTCAGTGGTAGCGCGCTGGACTAGCAACGCGGAGATCACGGGTTCGAATCCAGCCGTGCTACTCTTAGATTTTCTCTTCCCCTAGGAGCCCCTACAGCTCACTGTCCTGTGATGGACAGTGTTGTCTGTAACGGGAGAACACTGTCCGGAGGCCGGCAGTGCACTGAGAAGGCTCCGGGCGCAAATGACCTCAGATGTTGAGACGCCTTAAATTAAAAAAAAAAAAAAAAAAAGTAATAGAATGGGAAAGTGGAATTGTAACTTTGCCTCGCTTTCCTAAACTGCCTTGGACACAAAATGATAATTCAAAATATAAAGAAATTAGATATTGAGTTGGATAAAAATATTAGTTTGAATAATGACCCCAAACAGTCAATATCAGCTCTTATAGATTGAATTAAAAATGCTGCATCGGTTAACATAAATAAACAGCGTATATTCTTAAATAAGAAATATGAATGGTACGTTTGGCAGTGTTTTCATGATAGAAAAAGTGTTTTTAATTATTAAATGTTTATAGAAAATCTAATTGTTTGGCTATTAAAAATATTTATTCAGAAAGTACGAGTATAAAGAATTATAAGCGTCACTTGGTGTCAGAAGTGGGATAAAATCTCTAAATTAAAAACGAAGCAATCGGCGGCCTACTCTGTCTCTGTAATTGAAAATTTTAAACATGTGAAAGATTCGAAGCTTTAAAGTTAACTTATAGACCTTGAGAGTACCTGAATCGTTAGTTTACTGTCCTTTACGCAACGTGTGTTCCATCATTTTTTAACAGAATGCGCAGGGTTGGTGGATTATAGGCAGCATACTTTGGGAATGCGATAATTACAAGTGAACAATGTTTGAAGTTAATCAATGGTAAAAATTGGTCAGCGAGAATACCACATCTAGAAAGAGTTATGTGGCCATATATTACTTCTATGATAATCACTTGGAGGTAATAGATTTGTGTTCGGGATCGGGTCCCCTGACGGCAGTAAATATTAAGTTTGTACTTTCTGACTTGCTAATTTCGCTTTTTGAGTTATGCCGACGATACACATAGACCTAGAATTTCTAAAAACAAAAAAACATTTTTTCTCACCTCAAAAGTATATTTCCGGTGGAAACTCGACATTGAAAATTTGTCACGATTTCAATACTTCCTCTCACAGTAAGTACAAGACAAGTAAAAAGCAACGCATTGAAGAATTTAAATTACTTTTGAAAACCTTCAGGACCAATCTTTTTATGTGGACAGTGTCTGATAGTTCACCTCAATACAGCATTAAGCGGCCCATACACCTTCAGTTCATTGGAACGAATATCTGTCCGAAAAACTGAACAAAAAAGTGAACTGTAGGTGTGCGATATAGCTGCAAATTTTTATCAGCTCATCAGTTTTTGTGGCAGTTCTGGTGCATCTGGTCGTGAATGCGTTGTGTTCCTATCAATTAAAACAATGAGCCAGTACAAAGTAGTAGGTTGTTGCATGTTAGCGGCTTCGGTTTTGATGCTGGCCGAAAAACATTATATTACATGTCGAAAATCTCTAGTCAGGAGTTTCTTGGTCAACCTGGAAGAGAAGGTCATTATAATAGCACAATGACGAATGTAGACTTCGTCAGGAGAAGTTCCAGACTATTTGGACTAGTTCACTTTTTTTAACTCTTTTCTGAATGTAGAACGAAGGTTATTGATTTTTTTCAATGAGGCTGTCATACGCTTCGGCCTTCTTCACTCTGTTGGAGTAAAACCGATTTTCAGTGTCCCATAACTCTGGCAACGAACGATAAGCCTCTATGAAAGATAAAGTTGCTTCTTTTTTTGTTAGTAGGGATCTTTCCATGATGGAGTACAAACGATAACTGAGGATCCGTCCGAGCACCTGTTTGAACTGCGCAGGTCTCATATGAAAAGAGGACCTAGATTGTCAGTTCTAGTACCTACGTTTATTAACTGTGCAAACTGCGCAGTTTACTCAGTTTATCGCTCAGACATGATGTCACACGTGATAATCGTTCCGCTAAACTGAAGGTGTATGGGCCGCTTTAGATTTGCGGCTGAATATATTCGAAACTATGAAATCTAATAAAATGACGAATTCACCGTTTTACCATCCCTTTAATCTCTTATCAACAGCCCAATAATCTCTCTGCATGTAATATGTTTTTTTAGTTGATAATTGTTTTTACCTTACAGCAGGCCTGAAATCAAATCTGAAAATTCTGTTCGGTTTCATTTTGTATCTATTGTCGGTTTTCTTGTTTCACTAAAAATTTGGATAGAAAGTAAAGTCAAAATAAATTAGTTAATAAATAGTTGGTTATATTTGTTGATTGCCATGGAAATTTTAGAAAGAATTTTGAATAATTTGGGCAGCTGAGTTTTTTACTTTTTCTTTCGTGTCAGATTTTCGAAATTGAAGTTTATTTTAAGGTTTCCCAAAATTCAAAAAAAAAAAAAAAAAAAAAAACTAGTTTGAAAAACGAAATCGCAGAAATTTTCTAACTTTTGAGAAAATCGGTTGACTGGAAGTGCGTTTTTACTGAAATTTTTTCAGTTTTCTGGCTGGCTCAGGACTACAGAAAGATAATCCCTCCCTAGCCAGCCGGCCCGCCCTCTCATTGCCTTCTTTTCCCGCATGTCCGGGAACCCAAAAGAGCGGCACTTTGCCCCTCCGAGCTAGGGTATTAAGCCTTCTTCTCCTGCATTCGCCCACCAATATCGAGCTCCAACACTGCTTGCTCAAAGCCCTCAAAGTGGCCTGACAATTAGAGAATATTCGCACCTCCTTAATTTCTCTTTGCCACTCCCCCGCCAGGCAGCAGCATTCAATGTTACCAATGACCTCAGGCTGGAAGATAGTTCCTACCCCACATATAAAGAGCTACAACTCTTATTTGCAACATTTCTCCGGAAAAGGTTATTTAAGGGGGCTTTTGAGAGAGAGGTGAGGGTTGTTTTCCTAAGTCTTAAGTGCTAGCCTAACTCTTAGTTGATTATTCAATTCTATCATCTAACCAATATTGTTTAGGATTAAATAAATTGCCAAAATTTTGAGTTTGAAGAAAATCGGTAAACCGGAAGAGCGTTTTTTTCCTGAACAGTTTTCTCCTTTCACCCAATGGATATCATTAAATTTTATATACTATCTGTGAATATAAAATATATTCATTTTTGTTTTAAACTTTTTATCTAAAGTATTCATTTGAAGAAGTTTCCGGGAAGGGGAGGAAAGTATGCTTTCCAAAAACAAATGATTTTTATTAAGTTTAGATTTTTTTTCCCATTGATTATAAAATTGTAGACAAGTTACAATTACAAGTTTGAAGAGAATTTATCAATTACAACTCTATAAACTACAGTAATAGAAGGTTGTGTGAATATTTCACAAACCATTATTTGAAATTCGGAATTTCTCTATAACCTAGTAGTTTCATTAAGAAATAAACTATACATTAATCTGAAGGCATCTTCAAATCATAAAAATTTCTGATTTAAATACATTTCGAAAATCTGATAAGGATGTAGTAGTACAACCTCTTATTATTCAAGAAAGAAGAGGGCGAAACCCTACGCTATCCAAAGCCTCCCTGGGCCCATATAGCTCCCCCAAAAGAATAACAACTACTGGGTCTGGAACAAAAGTGAGGAAGCCAACCAGATGCCTGAGAGAGGTCCGTGAAAGACACAGGACCCCCTCTCACCACCAGTGAGCATCTTAGTCTGCCGACAACCCGCTGCACTCATCCCGGTACAACTTCTTATTGAATTATCAAAAAGTAAAGGAAAAATGAAGGAGTAAGAAATAAGAAACTTACCTGCGGCCTTCAATTAGGAATTTATACCGAATCATGTTGCGGGAATTTTTCTAAATAAACTCTAAAAGAAAATCAGAAAGGTTATTTTAAAAAAAAAACAAAAAAAAAATGTTTAATTTCTTTATATTTTTTAAAAGATTCAAAAAAAGTGATATTGAGAGAAGAAAGAGGAGATAATATCTGAAAACAAAACAAAAAAATCACTTTTTTATTA
Source organism: Triatoma infestans (assembly GCA_011037195.1). Lineage (NCBI taxonomy): Eukaryota > Metazoa > Arthropoda > Insecta > Hemiptera > Reduviidae > Triatoma > Triatoma infestans. Next base: position 265,543 of record JAAEAF010000232.1, read on the forward strand.
TTTTGTTTTATTAACAAAACAATTTTATTTTATGTAATTAATTTATAGAAATCTATTTTATAAAACTAAAAACGACTTTATTTTGTGAAAATAAAGGAAAATTTAACTACAAACATATTACTACTTAGTTTTCCAATTTTAAAATTATTAAAAAAAAAAAAAAATTATATGAGCAATATCATAAATATTTTTACATTATAATCACATATTTTGGTGAAGAATATGGGATATAATGGAATAAATTCTTTTAGTTTATTTATAAGGCTCACTCAGTACCATTCAATTTCTATTTATATTATAAATAGAAAATAGTAATTATAGGAAAACTACACATAATTACAATAACCACTTATTAATTAAAGCAGTTCGTCTAAATATAATCAAATAAAATAACTAACTAAAAAACAAAAACTTTAAAATGAGCAAAAGAGCTTGTTTTTTTTATATTATAAATAATATAAACTGCTATTTAAAAAAAAAAAATTGGTTACATTGCAATGTGATGTATTTGAAAGACATGTTTCATTTTTAAAAATCACTCCAACTACAATTCAATATTGTATTTCATATAATTCTAGGATTTACTTAAAAAATAGTTAAATAGTTTTTTCAACTTCTTCAAAGTTGATTAAACAGATTTTTTTTCACCATTAAAAAAACTCAAGTTATTCTAATAATTAAAATGACTGATAACGATGTATATTTCAACAAGGAATAAGATGGTCGCCAGCGAGCCGATCAACTGCAGAAATACAAGGTTCAAACAAATAGATTTTTGATTGTCACCATATATATTTTGATAAGACGTTGTTTCACAGATGATCCACTGTAAATAAGAACTAAATTTTTAGTTACCCCGTAATCAGTTTATAACCAACCTTTGGGGGAAATCCACTTTATTTAATCATTCTACTAAAAGTGGTGCTATATATCAGAAACCTGACTGTCTGTGTTTGCTTTCTGCAGCTGAATATAATCCTGTCGGTTGTCGGTTTATCATTAGTAGGGAATCTGTTGCACTTTTAAAAATACCTTACAGGTGATTTATTTAAAACTAAAATTAGTACGTACATGAGGGATCCTAATCGTGAAAACAAATATATCATTTCTCATTATTTTCTCCAATTAAATTTATGCAACTTATCTGCTTTGTAATAAACTTATCTTAGATTTTAGAAAATAAAAACCATGTAAAATATAACCTGTGACATTATTATGGGATAATTTTTATTGTTGTGGTGGTTGGTTCCGCAGAACTGGAAAGCATCAGAGACATTTTCCATAATAGCCTGCTTCATTTTGTGGTCATCGACCGGTCCATCTTCAGTTTGCGTTTGTCAGACAATGTGATAACACAGACTTGCACAGAGCAAATTCAGTCTACACACTCAAGAGTAAGTAGATTGAATTTGCTCTGTACAAGTCTGTGTTATCACACTGTCTGGCAAACGCATCCTGAAGACGAGCGAACGCCCGAAACCGGTCGATGACCACAAAATGAAGCAGGCTATTATGGAAAATGTCTCTGATAATTTTTTTGATTGAACTTTATAGTCTATAATGTAGTTTCAGTAATTTTTTTTTTTTTTTATTAATTCCTTCCTATTGACCTTTCAACCATTGACTTGATTTAATTCCTTTTTTTGGTTCTAAGAGCTCTACCATATTTCTATGCTAGCCTATAATGTGTCATTAAAGAAGACAGAAATATGACAGAGCCTTTATAACCAAAAAACAAAAGAAATTAGACGGAAGATTATTAAAAATGTACAAAAATAATATTTTTAGAGAAAAATCCAATCATCAAAGGTTTAGAAAATGTCCAATATGATGTGGTCGAAATGTTAACAGAAGGTAATTAATAAAAAAACATTACTGAGACTATGAATAAGACTATAATTTAACCAAAAAATATATACTAGTCTGTGATATTATTTGCAACAAATGCAACCAACTTGCATCAAAGTGTTAAAAGGATTGAAAGAAAAGTATTTTCTCCCAGGACTTGTTACACATAAGTAACAACGTTTATCCGTTTTTATTCTCTTTACAAAATAAAGCCATGTGGTAACTGTTCAATTTTAACAGCGTAATTGCACAAAGCGAGAAACTGGCTTTAGGCGTTAAAAAAGAAGACCCTACTGCACAAGTAAAGAAGATTTGAGTAAACCTATGCAATTTAAGTTCATAATACAATATTGTAATATGGTAAGAGTGACTTTAATATGAATAAGCCATGAATTATATTATAATTTTTGAATAAACAAAAAACAAAAAATTGATGATTATATTAAAAACTAAGAACAGGTTGAGTTTATCATTTTATTTAAGCTGTTACTATTAAAAATAAATTAATAAAAAATAGAAACCCACTGGCCTTAATTATTCCACAACTGAGAAAAGAATAACATTCAGAAATACAACTTCCATATTGATGTACATTTTCCAGGCAAGCATTTTGTAATAATTATTAACCTATTTACAATTTGCTTATAATAATAAGGAAAAAGTAACTTAAAAACTGAAAATTAATTCAGTAGAAAATTCGTTTAAATTACATTAAGAAAAAAAAAATAGAAATACACACTTTCACTAGATTGTCCCTCAAAAAAAAAAAATTGTAAGTAATAAAATTAAATAATATTCACAATTTTTAATATATATACACAGAAAAAGAATTTATAATATAAAAATAAGTAACGCTAAATATAACACCGACACTGTGGTGATCTAAACATGATTTTTTTTTTTTTTTTTTTGGCAGTTGAAACAAAGAACAAAAAAATTATTTACACGACGTTTAAGACCTCAGTGTACTGTGTAGAAAATTCGGGTACATATAATGTGTTCCTCTAAAAGAATTCTATAAAGAATTTTTTGTAAGGCATCTTTACAAACAATCTAATAAGACTTATAGCTTGCTTACTATTTCAATCAGATGGCTAAAATAGTTTATTTATATCTCCCAGGAAAGACAATCAGTATTTAAGGTATATAGCAATTAAATGATTGCCTCTTTGTAAAGACGCCTTAATACAGAAACACTAATTGGAAATTATTACTAAAAATAAAGTACAAAACAAGTACCAAATTGAACACAATCTAACTTATTTTTAATTTTAATTAAAAATATTTCAAAAATGAAATCATGAAAAATGGAGGAAATTCTATTAAACTATAAACTGTTTCCTAAAAATAAAATGAAAAGAGCTTTCCGAATTGATTTTGGTATAACAACATTGAAAATAACTAATTAAGTACTTTATAGACAATACATAATTTCTACTTCGTAAATACTGAATATCAAGTGATCCATAGAAACTTCATAAAAAAAAAAAAAGAAGAAATAAATTAAAAGTACGTCAACACATCATTGAAGTGATATTTCTAATCGATTAGCACCCGAACTTTTTACACGACCTGTTAATTTAATACGAGTTTTTTTTAAATATATTTTTTCTATTTATTTTTATTTATTATTTTTTTTTTTAGCCCTTAACACTAAACAAGAGCATGAGCGAACTTACTTCTTTCGACCAGATGAGAGTTAAAACTACTTCACCCCACTAATAAATTAAATCATGTACACCGATTGTTACGATCGAACGGCCTATTCCATGGTCGAATGTCATCGTCACTTAGATAACCCCCATTATGATATGAATGCGAACGTACATGCGCCGGTGTAGCGCCCGTTGTTGCACGTCGCCAACCTTCCAAATATCGCTGACGTTGTAGTTCATCTTCAGTGATACGACGCCTTTGCGATTTGCTGGATGATGATTCACTTGAATCTTCACCGGATGTACCTAATCCTTGATCCTTATCATCGCATACGAATTTACCACGTAATCCATCGCCATCGTACAGCACCATATTTTTGCTGAATTGCGGATGCGGAATACAGTAAGGATGTGGGAATTTTTCAGCTGGTACCAGATCCACCTATAAACAGATAAAATTAATTCATATTTGGTTTAAATTGTCATAAATGAATTACAGTCCTCATGAGGAAAAAAACAACTATAATTTCAACTAGGAATTGCTATTTTCTTTTGCTACTGCAACAGGGACCAAAAGCACTGAGTGACATTTTCGAAATTTAGTCCGCTCCGAAAATAGATTTTAAGCACTCCACTGAATATGAAAAATAGTTTTTAGAAAGTGGGCAGTTTTTGTGTTCAGAGCATTCGGCACTCAGGTATTAGTAGGTCAACTGGAAGAATGGTGGACATTCGGATATAATTTTGGCAATCATATGAAAATGTTCTCTTCAGCAATAAAACCGTAATATGTTCACTTATTTCCAATTATCTGTGTCCTGAGAGAAGGCTTACTAATAAGAATTGCTGCCTGAAAACAATTATTTCCACTTTCATTTTATATATCGTTAAACAATTTTGGTTAATCTCCTCCTGAAAAAAAAATCTGCGTCATCCCCTATCCGGAAGTACGACTTTAGAAATTGAATTTTTCTATTGCAATTATCTCGAAAAATGACCCGAAAGATAGCTTTAAACCTTAGTATGTTAATAAACATTATCATTTTATTTGGGCAATCTTGCCATATTTTTGAAATTCAGGAAATATCATTTTGAGAATCTGGCGCCTCCTTCCTTTTCGTTGGCCCCAAGGCTGCTGTTGGTGTGATTATTAGACATATATCAGTCAAGCTTATCATGGATGGTTTCACATGTTCATTGGGGTTCCGGACAGGACTTATTAGCGATATGTTGCTGTGAATTTCACGAACCTCTCCCGAAGGACATCTGGTTGGATCCCTTACTGCTTACTGGGCATTGTGGTTTGGAGACATCTCTATGTAATGGAACTCATGCCACACCCCAATTGTAGAGTCTGTGAAATAGAGGAAGAAACAGCGATCCATTCTATGACACGATTGTTTGGATTGTGATGAAATTAGGTTCAGGATCTTTGGCCGGAACAGGATTTTCTGTGAGCTTAGACTATTTCCATTTAAGGTTATGGATCGGATTGCGGGAATCTTAGGTGGATTAGACCGGCTCTGGATTTTTGTTTTAGACCCGATTTATTTATTGTTGTTTTTTCTTTGGGGTAGCTAAAGGGGGGGGGGATTGGGGCGTTGGATAGTTTAGTGTTTGGTCCCTCCCACGAACGAATAATAACAATAATATTAGTATCAGTAAACAATATGATCAAGAAAACAAAAAAAGGACGCAGATCAACTTCAGATTTGATATTATGTTTTATTTAGGGGTTCGGCGATAACATACTTCACAGTGAAGAGTATGATAAAATATGGGATTCCATACATTTAAAGAAACCTATATTGATGGCAAAAAGCCCAAATTTAATTTAATTAATTTTAACCAAAGAAAAATAAGAAATACAGTAAGAGAAAGTAGTTTTCTTTCAATTAGATTGTTTTAAAATTTCTTGTTTTTTATTTCTTCTTAATACAAACAAGATAAAAACGAAAAATCATAAAAAGTTAGAGCTGACATTCCAATCGCAAGGAACCTCTACAAGAGATTTAAACTTGTAGTTTGCTATCATTTATATATCACTTTTAATTAAAACACATTTTCGATGAGGAAAATGAAAAGTTTAATATAAATCTTGAGTATGAATTGATTATGGCATCCCAAATTGGATTATCGGAGCATAAAAAAAATTGGAAGTGTTTCGAACTAAATATTTTTTTTTATCTCTGTTTAGTGGTTTCCTCTAAATCTTATAATTCTCTGTGAGAAATAAGCATAATTCTATAAATAAGTTCCAAGTACTCTGTAAAGTCAAGTAAAAAGAATAATCCAAAGTCAAGCGGTGTACTTTGTTCGTCAATTTTTCAACCAGATTACTAACTTCGGGCAAATCAGTTTTCCATTTTTGCAAAGTGTTCATTTGACAGAAGGAAGGCAAGATTGGCAGTTACAATTATGGCAATAATACCTATGTAAATCTGTATACATACCTTTTTTCTCTTACAGCTTCCCGGCCCAAACAAGGACAGCAGTACAGGTAATAAGAACATTCCGTGTAAAGCTCCAAACATAATCACCAGGAATATCATTTTGAAAAACACTAAGAAGATATAGCTTTGAGCAAGTACCAAAGCTATTACACCCAATATTGTGCTCATGGCTCCTTGAAATATTGGCAATCCAAGAGCGTATAATGATTCTTTAATTTTTTCATCCGAAGTTTCAGCTTTAGAAGACATATAAGCGTAACAAATATGTGCTGTGAAATCTACTGAAAATCCAATACACATGATTAAATTAATCATGGAAATGGAATCAAGATTTACTTCCCACAATGCCATATAACCAGCCACTCCAGTCTCTATGGAAATTATACAGAAAGCTACCCAAAGTGAGCATAAAAAGTTTGGTATAAAAATGAATGATATAATCATCATAATTACGGCTCCGACTATCATTGATTGTATCGAAGTTGGTTTTACTAATTCAAACTGTGAACAAAAAGAAAATATAACAGAATTAATTAAAAAAAAATATATATTGTCTGTAAAATAAATACATGTCTATAAAATAAACATGATTGATACCTGATCAAAAAATACGAAATAGGGGTGGAATACTGTAACATTTAGCGAAGATTCTTTAGCAATTCTTCTTAAATCTCGCACCATATCCTTCTCCATGTTTCCATCGCTAATATTAACCGCTTGGATCATCATTCTGGATGCTATGATTCTGGTACCATTTGCATTGAATTTTACATCCAAAGAAAATGGATTAGGTTTAAACAGCCATAACTATAAACATTAAATTGTCTAATTAATCAATTGTTACTGCTTTTTTTTCTCGAAAAATTTAAACATTTTTCTAAAACCATATGAACTATGAGAAATAATCAACTAAAAGCAAACGAGAAATTGTACTTTAAATCATAAGGAGGGAAAAACCGACGCGTAGGATGTGATTACGAATAACAAGGAATTGTTACTTATTTGACAAGATAGTCAAGTGGCATTTATGTATTTGACTTCAGGTATGCCCACATTAGTAGTAGCGTGTTAGGTAATTGAATGGGTGTTGTAAAAACACTTTCTCTCAAGTTATTATTTAATTTTATGCAATTATAAACATCTATGGTCATTGGCACCCGGAGCCTTCTCTGTGCACTGTCGGCCTCCGGACAGCTTCTCCCGTTACAGACAATACTGTCCATCACCGGACAGTGAGCTGTAGAGGCCCCTAGGAAGAAAAAATCTATATAATTATTATTATTACTTTCTTAAAATAAAGAAACATAGAAAAAGTTTTCTATTTTGCGAAAAAGAAGAAGGTCAACTTCCAAAAAAAATCTTTAGGTTAATGTTAAAAATGGTTGTTTAGGTTGTTAAAAATTTTAGATTAATGTTTGGAGAATATATTGAGAAGTGAGATGGAGAATATATTGAGAAGCGACCATCTCCTTTTTTGCCCTTTAGGCCCAGATGATTCTAGCAATGTTTGCTCTCTCTTTAATATCTCTGCAGGAATGTGAATAAACATTGCAGAATGCTTTTAGGAATCGTTATATACATCTAAACAAGGTATATAAAAAAGGGTTGCCATCGGTAGTTCAAACATCCTTTCAAATTCCTTATGAGAAACTAAAAAACCAAATATGTTTTTACTGCTTAATCTTTGCTAGTTTTCCATTTCTTTTTGCCATTTTCCATTTATATTACAATCAAATAGTGAAAATTGGAAATCTATTTTTTTTTAGTAAATAATTAGTAAATACAGTTTAATGTCTCGCTTTGTTTTAAGGTATCATAATAAAAACATGATTGGGCTATAGCCATTATCCTTAACAGAAATCTATTAGCCAATAGTTCTCTTCTTTGTATCAGCGATAACTCTCCTGCCTCGTTTAATAGTGCACAGAGAGTTAACCTAATAGTTTCAAACATTGCCTTATGCACTTATTCTGAATCGGACAACTTTATATTACTGGTATGACCATAAAGCAGAAAAGTAACCATAACAGAATTGATTCATTTTTTTCTTCAATATTATTGATGTGAAGATTTCCAACTTGGATTTTTATCCTTTATATTCCCTTAACGCAGTTTTCAAGTAAGAATATTGTCCCAGCTAAATCTAAGTAGGCAATATATTGGGCCTTTTGGTCTAGTAAAAAACAAGAAAAGCAGACAAGACTTTTTTTGGGGCAAATGTTAAGCCATTATCTTGGACACCAATCTATTTATTGCAAAATAGGTACTTGTAGGTAATACTTTCTCTGATCCGCAGTGCATACAGTGCAGAGAGTAAGTGACATTACCTCAAGAGTTAACAAAACTTTTGAAAAAAAGAAGGTAAGCTGACTACAGTATATTGAGAGAAATAATATGTGAAGTAAAGGGTGAAGAAGATGAAAGCCTTGCTGATATTCCTATATTAACAAAAAATTACTTTCGGCGCACGTTAGAGCAAAGACACTGGATACATTGATAAATTTTGTTATTCCATTATAATTGCAAGAATGTTCTTATGATGAATTTATTTAAAGCGGCATTATGCTCATTATATAGTCCAGCAAAGATTATATTCACAGCTAGCCTTTGATATTTATATTTAAATAATCATCTGAAGAAAAAACATACCTCAATTTAATTATTGTATTAACTAAAATATTTGAGTTAAATAAACTAGTTAATGGTAATTATTATCTAAGAAATAAGCTTACAGTAATCATACTAGCCTCGAGTATGGGAACAATAAATGTGATTTTCCTTTTTTTAAACTCGAATTTGTAGTGTCACTTTACTAGGTAAACAAATTACTTACATCTTTCAATGTCTGTATAAATTCAGGTTCTGTATCTATAGATACATTAAGATCTTCTTTATTCCGTTTAATATAGCTGACAAAAGATCTCAACCATGATTCTGTATATAGTGAATTGGATATGAATGGTGATGCTTCAAATGTTCTGGTGAGATTTTCAATACGTTCTTGAGTAACTGGATCTGAATAGTTAAGATCACCACTAACTATCACCTAAGACAAACAATTTCCACCAGGAATTGGTCAAAGTTTTTTTTCTGCTTTAGAAATTAAGTAAAAACATATGTAGTTATATAAAAAAGATAAATAAAAAGGTGACCTACTTGCATTCTGTATGGAAATTCTCTAAAATAAATATCTTCTCTATCGTAAAATATAATTGAATATGAATCAGCCCGTGAAAGTTTACGTCTCTGTAGACCTTCTTGTAGATTTGTCAGACCGTAACAGGCACCGCTCAAATAAACGGCGAACAATACCAACACTAACACTTTAACTGGCCACCAACTTAAACAAGGCGCTAAACCATCTCTGAAAACAAAAAAGAAAGTATGTATTTGAAAAAAATTTTAACAAGATGTGAAACAAGATCTCAGCCACATCTATCAAGAATAAATTTGAACAATATTGCATATTTACCTGAAGTAAGTCATTAACATATTATCAGGATTGTCTTTTGGATTGTTCGGATCTTTCACATTAATCCCTCCAGCGCAAAAGAATCTGTACAGCCATGATCTATCTCCTAGAAAATAAATATAATCCTAGTAAATACATAGCTGAAATACATATCCAATGAAATATCAATTCCTCAAAGAATTGCTGAAAATAAACTAATCTAGAATCCTAAAAAACCAACGAGAGAAAGCCTTGAATGATAATAGCAAATATTTCTCCATTGTCTCCCAAACTCTTTTGGATCCTAATTATTTGAATTTTCCCCTGAAAATGCACTTGTTGAACATTAAGTTGAAGTCAGCTCTCTATAGTAATTTGATAACTTTACTCTGACGATGGATAAAAATCCGAAGCCGGTCAGGAACAACAAAAACATGCATGCTATGACGAATAAAATCGCCAATCCACAATCCAGCCTTGCCGCCCCATCCACATATTCAAGAAAGTAATATTTTTATTGATGGGTCAGAATGCCATGTGTAGATATAATATCTCAAAAACGAAACATCGCAGAAAGCAAATAAGGACCAAGTTAAAAACATAAATTGACAATCGAGTGAGTGTGTAATCTGAATTTGCCTGTACAAGTCTGTGCTATCACATTGTCTGACAAATGCATCCTGAAGATGTGTGAACGCCCTAAACCGGTCGATGACCACAAAATGAAGCAGGCTATCACGGAAAATGTTTCTGATGTATTCCAGCTCTGCGGAATCAACCACCACAACATAAATTGTCAATAGTTGCTGAGCAACACGAACACGCACAAGAGAAGCCTGCTGAAAATCAAAATCCCTTCCTATTTGCCTTGCAGGGAGAATTTTGTGGCCAATTTTCGACTTGTTACTACTGACCTCTACTACTACCATTTGAGAACCAGCTGCACAAAGTAGGAGTTAAGCCGACACATTCTTCACCACTTTACAATGGTAACAAACACCTAATTATTCAACTTATGTATATAGTATGTATTGTATAAACTGCAGTAACTAGAAAGTCGTATAAGTAATTCACAATTTTTTTTTTTTTAAAGTTATTTGAAAAAACAAAATGGCCATTCAATAACCTATTTTTATGGGTACAAGTATTACGGTTAGCTATTACCGGTGCAGGTGTTATATTTGTAATTTTTTCTTTTTTTAATAGAATAAAATGTATAAATCAATCAATATCCACTGGTAATTGTAACAATACGATCGTGATTTGTTGGTAATGATGATTTTGGTTAAGAAATATTAGAGAAAGTTTTTTTTTTCTTCTTCTAGATCGTAATATGTAATATTTAATAAAATTGTTATGATGATGATGATGATGCAATCAAAAATAGCTTCCGGTTTAAGAAGTTTACAAAGGAGGAGGAGATCTCTGTCTGTAAAAGAGCAGCATCAGCCTCAGTACACAGGTTATTGAGAGAGAGTTCAGTTCTCTGGACACTATTTAATACCTTATTAGATAACTGCCGTAATAATAATAGTATGTAGACCCAACTAGGTGCTGTGGCCAGTAATGATTCTGGAGTACTGTAGCTTTCACCTTACAAACATGTCCATCTTACACGTAAACTTTGTAATATAAAAAAAACACTTCTATTCCCACGATATACTAGTTTTGTTAACATAATTTTTTATGCAGAAAAATTGTTTTATTGTTAACTAAATATAAAAAAGTGCTTACTTGAATCTAATTCTTCAAAATATAAACCTTTATTTTGTACCACTTTCACACACACCTTTCTACAAGCATTTCTATTTTGTGACGTTTTGGCTTTGAGGCGAAAAATTCCGCGCATTCTAGTCGTACTACTTCATGATTTTCAAGGTGCTGAGCTTTGAGAAAATGAGTCATAGACCGGAAAAGACCGTTATCAGATCTGGGCTATACGCAGGTCAAAGTACACACGCCTCCAAACTCTCTCCAACTCTGCTAATTTTATCTAAGTCAAACGCGAACGATGGGCCGGGAGCGTTATTATGTTGCAGAATAGCTGTATTTTGACGCTTTTAGGGAAGGGATACATTGGTTTTAAGACTTCATAAACTCTAGCCAGCTGTTCAGACTCATTCAGTTCAGAGAATAAAATTCATAGTCGAAAGCTCTGCCGTCTGGTACAACCTCAAAATGCAAAAAAAATGTAAAAATTTATGAATTCCTTGGAGAAATTTTTGTGGATGTTTAACATCAATTTAATTTTGTTCCATTAGTTCTCTTTTGCTTTCTTTTTCAACAATGGAATGAATATGCTGATTTTTTTTCTTTATAACTCACATTAATTATACAAAACAGTAAATATTATATCAGAAATAACTTGATTTTTTGCATTTTTTTTTAATTAAATGTTAACCTACCAACACAGGCAGTTAGAAAATGATTACATTGTAAAGAGCCAATCAGATTCCTCAGAACCACTCTGAAACCATTTTTTCAGAAAAATGTTCTTGAAATAAAAGTGGTACATTTCTACCAATGCAGCAAGCATTCCAAGTTTAAAGAAAATCTTTGAAACACTTTCCTAGAAAATTTCAAAAAACTCAAAAACCTATTCTAGTAGGTCGCACTTCTGGTTAACAGATTTTCTTGAAATTTGGAATTCTATCAATCATTCTAATGTGTGAAAATAACTATAAAGATGGTAGAGCCATATATTATAATGAAGTGTTGTTTAGAGGAAAGCATTATACGCTACTGTTCCCCCCCAAACACCCAAAAATTATTTTCCCGGGAAAATTGTTTCGAATAAAAGTGAAAGCTATTTATGTGTCTAAATGGTTTACGAGGTTTAAAGAAAATCGTTGGAGACGTTTTCGAGAAAAATGACGAAAATAAAAGATAAAAATTAGTAAAGTCAACACTTCTGGATGATGGTTTTTGTCCGAAATATTCGTGACTGATGCGGTAGTAGTACCCAAATGGAATACCAAGTTTGTGTTTCCTTTGTGTTGAGATACTCTCTTATCACATTTTATTAATACCTTTTTCGCTTTCAGGGGATCCCAGAACAGGTATTTCCGATGAAATCTCAATTTCGAAAAACTGACACGATCGCCATACTTCCTCTTACTAGGTGTAAGAGAAAGTAAAAAATCAAATTAAACTTTTATTTAAAGAATAAAGTACAAAAATGTTTATTTCTTCTACTTGCCACCAGGGGACCGACGAAAGATTTTGGTCTAAACGTTATGTCGCATTACTTGAATAGATTTTCCAATTTTTTTTTTTTTTGCGATTTTATCGAAAACACCTGCAATGATTATCTTTAAATGTATGAACATATTGCAGATCTATCGCTTTTATTTGAGACATTTTTCCGGAAAAATTCCTTTAAGAGGGATTACGGGAAGGGTTTTAGTTATGTTTTTCTTTAAAATATCATTTCGTTTATTTTACGATTCTAGCACGAATATAATATTAATAAGAATCAAATATATTGTCAAAATTTCGTGTTTGAAGAAAAGTTGGCAGACTGGAAATTCGACATTACTAAACGGTTTTTTGATCAGTTTCCAACAATTTTCTCCATAAAGATACTTGAAAAGTTTTATTAAACTTGATTATATTGATTATATGTACAGAGGTCTATCACTTTTGTTTGAACATTTTTTTCTGGTTAAATGAATTTTAGAAGAATTTTGGAAGAGCTGGAAGGTCACGCTTCCCTCATAAATTAAGTTTAGATTCCCCTATCGATATCATTCCAAACTTGCACAAAAGATTTTCTCTTACAGCAGCCTCGCAATAATATTGGCAATACTTAAGTCTCAAAACTTCTCCTCTTGCGTAAATGTAAATATGTGTAATAAATTTAATTTTAGCACTCACTTGAAACAAGATATTGATTTACAAGAATTTCGACAAAATACAGTTAAAATATAGCAATATATATTTATACTGGATACGGGCCTGCACATGTAGCACAATGTGAATAAGTGCCTCCCAATGTTTTTTTACATGACGATAACCTGAATATTTGAAAGAAACTGCATATCTGAATCATTTTTACTAAATTTCAATATAAACAGACCGAGAGATACAAAAACATTTACAAAATGACTCGTTCAACATTAAAATGTTTAAGATCTATGCGAAATGAATAAAAGTTACAATGGAAAAATAATTTAGTGAAGACAGGAACTAGTATTAGTAATAGTAAGAGGAAGCACAAATAAAGCGAAGAAGGTCAATAGAAAGTAATCTGAACTTACATAGTTAAGTTGGAGAGAGCTTTATATAATAATGGGGCCAAGTAAGAAGGCCCTTATGTAAAACACCTTCTAACTACCAATTTACCTCCTTAAACTTGTCACATATATGACAATCGTTCTTTTTATTTTTATTTCTTCTTGAAATTATTAAAAAAATAATTCTCAAATATTGATAATATTTTGTCATAACAACCATAATTCATCAGATTACACTTTGAAAAAAACTTCATAAAATAGACTTCTTTTTTTTTTAACAGAAAAAACAAAATTAACAACTTACTTGCCAACGAAACTGGTTGTACTTTGATAAAGACCAACGAATGCCTGTTTTGTTGTTCACAATAACCTGCAATCGCCACACATGCAGCAAAGAAGGTTATATGCCATACAAAGATGAAGGCTACAGCAAAACCTGCAAGAAAAAAAATAAACGAAAATAATTCGCCTATTACTACACAGAGTGCTTGTGCTTGTATAATAAAAACAGCGAAGATTGTAATTAATATTATGTTAAACGCATAAGTATATAGTTTGCAGAAGATAGCCGACAGGAATACGTCTTGGTAATTTGGTATGTACATCCTTGTAACCTCCCATTAACCGTCTTACAAGAGGGGAGGGATTAGCTAAGTGGTTAGCGCCTTGGACTCCCACATGGAAATCCCGGGTTCGAGTCCAGTGCTACCCTTAGATTTTTTTCTTCCTAGGAGCCTCTACAGCTCACTGTTCGTGATGGACTGTGTTGTCTGTAGCGAGAAAACACTTCCGGAGGCCGGCAGTGTACTGAGAAGGCTCCGGGCGCCTTAAATTAAAAAAAAAACTTCCTATAAACGTACAAACTACTGTTAACAAAATGATTGGTAAATTACTTATCGATGTCTACTTAATATTCCATATTGGATGTTGTCATATGGAAGATTTCTTTTGAATATCTTACTTTGTAATATTTGTAAAATTTTTAACTAAATTTTTTAATTATGGTCATAGAATTGCATTATTTGAAAGTTTATAACGCAATGTGTAATAATAATTGATACAAATAAGAATATAAAAGTATTAAAAACAATCATATATGAGAAGCTATTATTATTAAAAATATTCCTACTAAATAGAATACAAGCTTTATAGAATATCTAAGAACTTTATCTGAACCAACACATAAACGAACTCTTAACTTTATTACATTTTGTTAATAAGATCCGACAAAAATCAAACAAAACAACTTACCAATTTGCTACAACTTGCCAAGGTAAACAATTTGAAAAACAGGAACATAAAAATCTTATATTTTTAATATTACGCAATGAATATAATACCTACAATTTAATTCCACAAAATCCTTAAAAATATTTAAACTTCGATATAAATAATCTTGGAACACTCAATAACAAAAATAATGAAAATAATTCTCGTACAGTATTGTGCTACTTAAATAAGATGAGTGTATATAAAATCAATTATCATTAATTTTTGCTAATGAAAAACTTTACTTATTATTATGAAATATTGAATAACAACAATTACATTTCACGAGTCAGCTGTCTCCATTTAAAGTTCTCGAATTATGAATATCTTACTTTCCTGTAAACTTTTCGGTCGTCATTCCAAGGACCCTTCACTCAGAACGTTCTAGCATTTTCTACTTTTATCAAGTTTACCATGATATTGTCACATCCAGTTTCCCTCCAGCCATTTTCCCTCAGGTCCTTTATTACCATGTCATCATCCATCACAGTATGCATATATCTACTTACTACTGGGACGACCTATTTTACACCGTTCTTTCGGCACCCGATCAATGAGCACCTTTGCCCACCTGTTATTATCCATCCTTTTAATATGGCTATAAATTCCATTTTTGTCTCATTGTACTGAGATCGTGCAAATGACACGCTCTTTAGTAAGGCATGGTAAACTTTCTTTTTTGATATCATTCTTTGCTCTTGCGCCTATAATAGCGGATTCATAGCACCAATCATTCTCCTGCTGCTGCTTAGATTGAAATCGGGGAGGGTAAAGCCTCATTCCACTGCGACCTGCATTGAGAGTTCCATTGTTCTTCGGCATTTTTTTTTTTTTTACTAAATATTTAATAATCCTCAACTCCACAGGTGGCGGAAATAAAAAATAACTGTTGAAAGGTAAACGAGTAAAATAATGTTTGAAAAAATTACATATACTTACTGGAATATAAGCAGAATATCCTAATAGAGGGAAACGGACTGAGCATACCAATCCACAAGGATAATATATCTGTGATAGAGGTTATCGTAATGGAAACTGCAGCTTCCGACATTGTACTGCCCAACCTTTCTGGTACTGAGGCTGTAACTGGAGTACGCCTCCAAGCGGCTAACATTACGAATGTATCATCTATGCCAATGCCTACACAATAATAATCATTGTCAATATAGATGTTTTAGTGTTCGTTACGACCATTGTATTCAATGTTGAAAATAGATGTTGAGGTTCGGTCATAAAAAAGCTCTTTTTAAACTTTTACCGACATTCCGGAAAATTTATTGCCTTCTTCAGGTCTATACAAAGATTTTAATATCAGAAAAGAAAAAAAACAGCATAAAACATAAATTTAAAAGAAATATTTTCAAATAAAATTTTTTTTAAATAAACTACGCAATAAACTAAATAAAGAGTGTAATATATATATATATATATGACTATTGCTGCAGACCAGATCAATAATAAACTATATCAAACTATTGAGACTTTGAAAAGATTGGCATATATAAGAGTAAAATATGGAAATAACATAGGAATTGTACTTACAAAAATTTCTTGTTAGAATTTCTTAATAACTATAGTTTAACTTGTGATATACCATCACCAAGTGTTACGGACATTGGATGGGTCAAGGTTTATAAAGAGCTAGGAGAGTGGATGGGAAAACCGTGTCTTAATCTGTATTTTTTTGGAAATTTCAGGAGATTGTTATAACTGAGGGATAGGTTGTTGGTGTCTGTTCTAAAATTAAAAGATATTTTATCTTTTTTAATATGTATCATTTCCAATATATTTCTTTTTCTATTATTATTATTGTTGATGGAGAGAATTTTAGTGGTTTCCATGTCAAATTCATGTTTGTATTGTATCCAATGTTTCGTTAGTGCTATAGTCATGTCAGTCGGTTTTTTTAGTTTTGCAGTGTATTTATGTTGGTACAGTCTATTTTTTAAATATTGAGATGTTTGTCCTATGTAGGTAGCTGGGACTGTAAACAATTTATTTTATAAATTACATCTGATAATAAAGTTGTGGGTGTGGGGTCTTTGGGTTAAGAAGAGAGTCTTTTTAGAGGATTGGAGTGTTTGTGAGCGATGGAAAGGTTATATTTCTTGAAGATTTTAGCTATTTTTTCTGATAGACCTTCTATGTATGGGATGGAGTTATAGGATATTAGAAGTTGCTATGATGGCGTAGAGGGAATTAGGTTGGTCATATTATCCATTGATCGTTGATCTAATATTTTTTGTACTATATGGAGAGGATAGCCATTATTTTTCAATATCTTGGATAATTTTAATTTTTATCTTCATGGAAACGGGGATGGCTAAGATGAAGTTCACGTTTGGAGATATATTTAACAAAGATGATTTTCTGATTATATGGATGTTTGGAAAGGAAATGGAGGAATCTATCAGAACGTATGGATTTCATGCACCAGTTGGTAATAACAGAACCATTTTCTTCACGGATAATCGTCATGTCTAAAAAATTAATTTTATTATCTTTTTCTATTTCATGTGTAAATTGTAAACCGGGATGGTATGTATTAAAGGTATTCAGGATGGTATGGATATGTTCTTTAGGGACAGCTGTTAAACAGTCATCAACATATTTGAAAGAAAAAAGGAATTGTAAAAGATAGCTTTTTAATAGAATTTTGAATTAATTCTGACATGATGATATCCGCAAGAATAGGTCCTAGGCTGTACCAAAGATTTGTTGGGAAAAGTGTTGATTGTATTGAAAATATCCTGGTTTACAGCAATGGGATAACAGAGATGAATTTTTGAAGAGGGATATTAGTTACATTCTCTAAAACATGAAAATTCCTTTTTATAATTTCTATCGTTTCTTCAATGGGAACATTTGTGAACAGGGAAGAGCCATCTAATGAAATAAGGATATGGTTAGTGGGGATTTTTATGTTATCTACTTTTTCTTTCAATTGAAGGAATCTTTAATGTTGTAACTGTTATTAGAAATGTGTTTTAATATCTCAGTTAGGAATTTTGAAAGATTATATGTAGGTGCGTTGATAAATGAGGTTATTGGTCTTAATGGGTTATTATTTTTATGTGTTTTAACTAAGCCATACATTTTTGGTGGGGTGGGTGAGGAATTAGAGGGGCTAATTTTAGTTTCGAGATCTATTAATTTTTGTTTGTACAAGTGTGTAATTAGTTTGTTGATAGTTGTTTAAATTGAATTTGTAGGATCTTTATTAAGTTTATGTAAGTTTCTGAGTCTGAAATGAGAGAAAGAATTTTTTGATCGTAATAGTGTCTGTACATTGCTACTGTTTGTTTGGTTTTATCGGATGACAGGATTATGATGTTGGGATTCTAAGATAGGTATAATTTAGAGGCTTTTATTAGGGAAGAGATAGGTGACCTAGAATGTTGATGGGTTTGGGATTTATGTAAATGGTTGGTGATAATATTAACAAATTTTGCTCTAACAGAATCTAGTTCATTTTTACCTATTTTATCTATACCGTATTCTATATTACAAATAATATTAGCTATTGGGATATTGTTTTAATTGCAAGGAATGGCAAATTTAAAACCTAAGCTTAAGCATAATTTAACATTTCTATGTATATCTATATCTGTTACATCGATGAAGCAAGATTTATTAAATGTTAAGTTTAAATTTGATATACATTTCTTGTCTAGGTTTAATTTTTTGTGCCTGTCTTTAATTTTTACAAAAAGTTTCTAAAAGGCAGACTGTTGGTAATTATAAAATTGATCAATAATTTTATGTGGTAAATGTTTTTGAATATCTAACTTTAAATTATGAATTTAAATTTATGAATTTTTATTTAGTTTATTACGTAGTTTATTTAACAATTTTTTATTTGAAAATAGTTATTTTAAATTTATGTTTTATGTTGTTTTTTTTTTTTTTTCTATTCTTTATTATTTTCTATTTTTATATAAATTTTATTTATTTTCTATTTTTATTATAAATTAGCGTATCCGGACAGTTTTCGGAAAGAATAGATCAAAAATTAAGAGAGTTGGAAGGTGTGGATGATATGAACCTTAGGTGGAATCAATATTCTCATGTGATATCGGAAACTGCGGAAGAAGTATTGGGATTTGAAGAGAGAAGGATAAGATCACCATGGTTTGATGAGGAATGTCAAAGAGTTACTGAATCCAAGAACAAAGCCTATCAACTAATGATACAGCGAAAGCACACTAGAAGATCCGTTGTAGACTATAAAGTAAAGAGAAGAATTGAGAAGAAAACACATAGAAAGAAAAAACGAGAGTGGCAGAATAAAGGGCTGAAAGATATTGAAGAGCATATGGACCTGAATGAAAACAGAAAATTTTATAGAAAGATAAATGAGGGTAGGAAGCCATTCCAGCCAAAGACAATAATATGTAAGGATGCGGATGGAAACTTATTGTCGGATAAAAAGAGCGTGCTGGGACGTTGGAAGGACCACTTTGATACTATGCTTAACAAGGAACATGAAGCTGGGCAATGCGTAACTCCTGGAATTAATGTGAGTACTGCTGATGACCTCGAACCGCCAGATGAAGACGACATTCTCGGTGCCATAGAGAAACTAAAGAATAATAAGGCGCCAGGGTATGATAACCTACAAGCTGAATTGTACAAACATGGCGGAAATGAACTTGTAAAAGCCATCCGAGACACTATTCTGACGGTCTGGACAGAGGAAGCTATGCCTGAAGACTGGAAAGTCACCATGATCCACCCAATCTATAAGAAAGGTGATATTCTCGAATGCAGCAACTACAGGGGGATCTCATTGCTTCCATGTATCTATAAAATTCTGTCTAGTGTCATGTATAAGAGGTTGCTGCCGTACGCAGAAAAAGCGTTAGGAGTGTACCAGGCGGGTTTTAGAGTGGGCAAGTCAACGACAGACCAAATTTTCTCACTCCGCACAATTCTGGGAAAAGCCCACGAATACAAAATAACGACACATCATCTGTTCGTTGATTCTGAAGCTGCCTACGACAGT
The DNA here is from genome assembly GCA_011037195.1 of Triatoma infestans. Classification (NCBI taxonomy): domain Eukaryota; kingdom Metazoa; phylum Arthropoda; class Insecta; order Hemiptera; family Reduviidae; genus Triatoma; species Triatoma infestans. The sequence goes on from JAAEAF010000232.1 coordinate 285,459, forward strand.
ATCTTCAGACCAGCCCTCTATGATGCCCTTCTAGAAATTGATGTTCCACCTAAACTGATGCGTTTAATAAGGATGACAATGCAGGACGTGCAATGTGTAGTGAACATACATGGAGAGATGTCTGAACGGTTCACAACGAAACGAGGAGTTAGACAGGGGGACAGCCTGGCGTGTCTTCTCTTCAACATTGCACTAAACAAAGCGATACGCATTTCAGGAGTTCAAGTTGGTGGAACAATATTTAACAGGAGCGTTCAGCTGCTCGCATACGCCGACGACATCGATTTAGTTGGTAGGTCAGTAGATGCAGTTAAAGAGGCATTCATTAGCTTAGAAAGATCTGCACGTCAAATGGGTCTGAAAGTCAATGAGAAGAAAACGAAGTACATGTGCACTGGGACAGAACAAGCGAGTGAAATCACTGTCTCCGGCTATACGTTTGAAGTAGTTGACAAGTTTATATACCTTGGAAGCCAGGTAGACCGCAACAACGACATGCAATCTGAAATAAAGAGAAGAATAGTTGCGGCTAGTAGGTGTTATTTTGGGCTACTACAATTTATGAAAAGTAGGCTGATATCTCGTAGTTCCAAGATCAGGATATATAAGACCCTTATACGACCAGTTCTAACTTATGCCTCGGAATGCTGGACCATAACCAAAGCTGATGAGCTAAGTCTCCAAAGATTTGAAAGAAAAATCCTAAGAAAAATTTTTGGGCCTATTCGTGATGGAGAAATATGGAGACAAAGATCAAATAATGAATTAGCCCAGCTTTACAAAGATATAGATGTCGTTCGGCATATAAAGATCAGCAGGCTCAGGTGGGCGGGCCATGTTGCCAGGATGTCTGAAGGGGAGATCCCAAAAAAGTTGTTGGACGACAGGATCTACCACAAACGTAGGAAGGGCAGACCCAAGGTCAGATGGAGTGATAATATAACGAATGATGCTAGGTCCCTTCTGGGTGTGACAGATTGGAGATCGGCGGCGCAAGATAGAGGCAGATGGCGGACTATGTTGGAGGAGGCCAAGACCCAGTAGTGGGTTGTAGTGCCATGTAGAGAGAGAGAGAACCTCAACGTCTATTTTCAACATTGTCAATAAAAACAGTGATGCACATAGATGCAGAATAGGTAAATTAATAAAATATTGTAAAATGGATGTTAAAATTCGGTCAGAAAAACAAACTTTTTCAAATTTTCACCGACGTTTCGGCAAATTTATGGCCTTCTTCGGGGTAAAAATTTTTTCCTTCTTGATTTCTTAAAAACTATTCTTTAACTTGTGATATATCATCACCAAGTGTTGAAATAAAATTGTTATTACAGTAAATAAAAAAAATATACTAACTGCACATAAGCAATGGTGAAACTAGATTGATACCAATGAAATCAATTCCACAATATATGGCCAAACCAAAACCGGCTACAGTGCCCATAGCGGCTGATAGATTGCCCAAAATACCTAGCACTGGTTTACTTCTTACCCAATCGGACATCATACATGTTAAAGTGGAAAATATGGCCATTATTAGAAATGTTGAACCAAAATATGGTACAACACTTTGTGTATTTTTCTCCAATTCAATGTCCAAAGTTCTTGAAGCAAATCTTGCTATACTAATATATTGGAATATACCAGAATCTTCAGCTTCACCAACAGCATCTAAAAATGCTTCTTCCCAAACAGCTCCTCTAAAAAGGAAGAAAAGAAACATTTTTTTAAATGATTTTGTTTTCAGTAGATGCCGATTCTTGAGGAATTTTGTCAGTTTGAATAAAACAAAATTGACTTTGCCAGCGTTTCGTCTTATATTAAGACATTTCTAATCTCAGTGCAATGTTTTTTGTAATTTGATTGAATAATATCATTTATGCTGAGGTTACATTTTTGTTATTTCTCCTAGACTTGGCCATGTATAAGGTTATTTTACATATTTGTTTATTAACTTTCTCTAACTGATGTTCAGAGTTTGTCTTGGAAGTTATGTAATTTAAATTTATTGATTGTGGAGTTCATTGAATTATGTTTTGGCATCCATTACTGTATTTTATTGGACAAAAAAGTACGCTTGTACATGATATACCTAAATATATTGCTGTCATTTTCACCTATATTGTTGCCAGATTTTCGAAATTGAGTTGTAACCGGTTGGTCCTAAAAAGTGGTTTTTAGAAAATGGTCTGTGTTTGTGAAAAGAATATCTCAAAAATGAAAAATTGCAGGAATCTCAAACTTTGAATTCCGTTTACGTACTACCAACGCATCAAACACGAAGATTGAGGGCAAAATCCATCAACCGGAAGCGCCACTTTTCTGAATGGGTTTTTTTCATTTTTTTTTTGTGATTTTCTCAAAAACGGCTCCAATGATTTTCTTTAAACCTGATATATCATCTACACATATAACGAGCTACAACTTTTATTTGAAACATTTCTCTGGGAAAATTCATTTAAGGGCAATTTTGGGGGGAAGAGTGGGGTTATTGTTTCCTCTAAAGTGTTATTGCAGTCATTACACACTTCTATCATCTAAATAATATTAATTAGAATTAACTATGTTGTTGAAATTCCGAGTGTGAAGAAAATCGGAAGACCGCTTCATGACGTGCGCTTTACTGAAAAAGTTTTTAGTTTTCTGCTATTTTCTCTAAAATGGCTCCAACGAATTTCTTTAAAGTTTAAATATTTACTACACGTACAAAGAGCTACAATTTTTATTTGAAATATTTCTCCGAGAAAATTCATTTAAGAGCACTTTTGGGGATGGGGTGCGGTTATGTTTCCGTCTAATATACTATTTCACTTCAACAATATGTTACACAATTCTGTCAACTAAATATTATTAATTAGAATTATATAAGTTGCCAAAATTCCCAGTTTGAAGAAAATCGGTTGAGTGGATGTGCGACTTTACTGAATAGGTTTTTAATTTTTTTGTGATTTTCTCCATAAAAAGCCGACGGTTTTAAACACTAATGAAAATTGTAAGTGAGAAGAAAATTTTGCAATAACAGAAAGTTGTATGAGTGTTTCACACCAGATTTTTTTTGTATCATAAAAGGAGTGGTTTGTTGTTTAGTCATTGCTATTTGTTATTTTGTAGCCCTGATGGTGTTTTAATATAAGACGAAACGTTGGCGAAGTAAATTTTATTTTATTCAAACTGACCAAATTCCTAAAAGAATCCACTATCCACTGTAAACTTATTTGTCAAAATATTAACTCTTTTTATGGATTTTCTTTTGTTTTGAAGAAATATCATGGTTCCGGAATTTTGTTTAGAATGCACAAAGTGCGAAGTTTTTGATTCTCCAGGAGTTTTAGTCATAATAAACAAAATTTTGGAAATAATTAATGAAAGATTCAACATTGAACAAATTGACGTTTTACTAAAAAACATTAATACCGCTTGACAACAATGTTGCAAGACTACGAACGCTTGCTACTATCCCGGCTTAATCGCCAAAACTATGCCTACGATTTTATATACATATTTCCCTACTTTCTGTGCATTAATCCAATTTCAAACATCTATTTTACTGTCAATATTGCCTAGATTATTTAATTACTATAAATTCTTTTGGCCTTGATGTGCGAGCATATAAGTCAACTTTTAGTCAATTCCAGGACAAGGTTTTTTGGAAAAAAAACGGGTTCTGTTCTTATAAGTACTTTGCGCGATAAAAATAACATTACACAGATCTTAAACAATAAAATTGAAATGCTCTTTTAACATCAAAATCGACTGATACATAATACACTAAGAAGGAACCATAGCACCATGGACGTGTTGAATCCATTGCTGCAGAATTTTGCTACAATTTGGAATCAGTTACAAACCTTAGTTTCCTTGTAACACTGATATCCCTTTTTAATTTCTCTAATTGTTTTTCAGTGAAAGTATTGCGATCATGTCAAATTTTCAATATTATCGAGTTTTCACCGGAAATACATGTTTTAAGGTCTCCTGAGTCTCCAAAGAAGTGGTTTTTAGAAAATGGTCTCTCTCTCTCTCTCTGGGTGTACACGTGAACAGCATAGCTTAAAAACAAAAACAAAAATGGCAGAAAGTTGGAAATCGACATTCTGTAAACGGAATCACCATGAGATCTGACAGGAATTTACCTGTCAAAATTCCATTAACGGAAGTAACCATTTTACTGAATAATAAATTTATCAGTTTTTTGTGATTTTCTCTAAAACGGCTTCAATGATTTTCTTTAACTTTTAAGGATCCCCCACACCAACGCGAAACATTCGCTGTCGCGGCGGATGCGAACTTTCCGCGGCGAAAAATTTCCTGGCGTCGCGGCAGCGAAACAAGTTTGCCCACACCGACGCGGGAGCGAATATTGGATCTTTCCATATTGGATTTCCTTTGTGAGTGTTTGGACATTCTACCAAAATTTATTTTTTAATAATATTTATCGTTAACGTATTACAATGTCTTCGTCTGATTCTGATGAAGAAGAAGCTCTGTTATTATTGCCACTTGCTGAAAGTGTAAAAAACAGGTAAGTGGATATATAGACCACTTACAATATAATACCACTTTTTTATTTCAGAAGTAAAAAGAAAAGGAAATGGATTCATGAAACTAATGAACTTCGTAATAGAACACGTAATTAGAACTTCGTAAATGGAAAACACCAGTTTTTTAACAATTCCAAGCGGCGAAACAATAGCGGCAGCGGAAAAAACTCTGCATGCAGCGTTGGAGCGGAACGACGCTGTACTGCCGCGATAGTTGCGGAATCCGCCTCACCCAGTGTGAATACATGCATAGACCGCCATGACTATTGTTCCGCTGCGGTTCCGTGTCCGCCGCGGCAGCGAATGTTTCGCGTCGGTGTGGGGGATCCTTTAATTTGAAACATTTTCCCGGGATAATTGGTTTTTTGGGGGGGGTCTGGAGGAACAGTAGCGCTATGCTTTCCTCTAAAGTACCACTTCATTATAATATACGGCCACGACTTTATTAATTAATACACATTAGAAGCATCGACAGAATTCTAAATTTAAAGAAACTTGATTCACCGAAAGTGCGATTTCTCAAATTAGGTTTTTGAGTTTTAACATTTTTCTGAAAAAATTTATTTTAGAGGAATATTGGGAGTTTTTCAGTTATTTTAAATTTAAATGTGCACGAACTTTCTTAGTTTTGATACAGAGCGCTCCACATAACGCCGCTCAAGTATACAAGTAAAATCACCACCACCATTTTTATAGCTAACTAATTGTAACGTTCCAATTTTTAAGTAAATTTCTTGATTAAGTTGTATTAATTTAAGTAAGAGAAAGACGTGTGAGTGTTACACACCAGATACTTCCTTCTTTGGTAAGTGTATACAAGAAATACAACGATTAAATCACTGGAAAGAGACATTTGGAAAGGTTATTTTGAATCTCTGATTCTACAGCACAAGTTATCGAGTCTGATTATCTAAATCCTAGTGGAAAGATATATTCTCCCAAAGAGAATATGTATATAGGGGTTGCCAATAAAGTTTGAAATCCTCTGCCACCTAAAAGCTTTTTCTGACATCTTTTTTGGTTTCTATTTTTGTACACTGTTATAGTCGCAGTTGAATATGCTTCTGGAATTGACTAAGTTAGGCTGGATAACCCGCAGGGATACTAAAATCTCTGAAGAAAAAGCTAGTCCATTTACCCGATTCAGGGTAGTAGAGGTGTAGTTCGCCTCTGTTATTTATTATCTATTTTGCTTAGGTGTATACTAAAAAGCAAATTTATTATAATCAATAAATTACTAGAAATATTTTTTTGTAAAAGTTCTCTAAACAGCTTATTCATCATTATAAATGCTTGAAATTCATAAAACTATAATAATCATTTAATCAAAGAGAATTGCTGTATAATGTAATATGCAGTCTATTATTGATTAGTCGGCACTAGAACTATTTTCATCGAAAGTCTATTTTGTAAACACTAAAGTACACAAATAAGTTACATTATTTCATTTAGATTTTGTAAAATCATTAAACTTTTACTTAATGCGATTTATAATGAGTAAATCTTCATAGAAAATTAATATAATTACTTTCCAAATCAGTAAATTACTCAACTATTTATTTACAAACAAATTATAAATGGAAATTATTTAAACTTATTTATTAGAGAATTATTAGAAACAGAAATGAATAGATTCACAACTGAAAGAGATCAAAAATTCCGGTTTTTACTTTTACTATTAGGCAACTTTATCCGAAAATTACATAACTTAAAATGGTTGTCGATAGATTATCAAAACTTTATAAAGTTCTCAACTAAATGTTTTAAGATTTTTAGGCATATTTTTGGTTTTTTTATCTGATATTTCTTTTAACTTATTCTTTGTTTTATTTGTTAAATCTTTCATTAGTGAAGTAATATGAGATAACACTTTGTGTTATTCATGGAATATAAAAGAATTTAGAAATAAAATACAAAAATACAACATAAATTACCTTGCATCCTGATATTTGGAGTCAGCATTTACAAAATAAGCCAACTGTAACGATGGTACCCTAATAATGATTCCATCGGAGACTACTGGTCCGCCGAAATAAACTGGAAATATATGCGCATCCCATGTGACTGGATTGAACATTATTGGAAATGTTAGATTCAATGTACCGGCCACTACTTCATCCATTATATGATCCAAATTTAATATATCATTTTCAAAACAATTATCACCCCATTTTGCACAAATATCTGAATATGAGAATTTTTCATGCTCTTCACCAAATGTAATTGTTGTATTTCTAATTATACGATCCAATAATCGTAATTCTTTCCAGCATTCTACTGATAATAGGTTATCACCTTGTTTAGGTAATATTATTACACGGCCAAATCGACCTGCAATTGTTAAAATATAAATCGATTATTAATCGATAGAGATATCTAACAAATATATAAGATGAACTTGTAAAAATAAAAAACAAATATCAAAACTAACACTCTAGAACAAACGAATGTTATACGTAGCTATGTAAGCCCTTTTTGCATCGTTATGGATTTGCTGACTCGACCTCTATGGAACAGCTAAACGATCCAATATAAACGAAGTCAAACTTTTGATCTAAAATCCTCCCCGCATTGTAAACACTCCCTTGTATATCAGAAACTTAACAATTCACACAGATCTCGAAATTCCATTTATATTGGAACTTCCCAAATCTCGCTACAATAAATTCTACCAAAACATATCTTCATATAAGTCCTCTAGCTACAGAGCTGACCTGATTTTCTTCGTATATCATCTAAATTTTAGAATAAGCGTTCCCAAAAGAGGCTGGAATCAAGAAGTCGATGAACAAACTTTGAATGTTTCAAAGCAAGATGGTTAAACTTCAAGAACGGAATGCTTATGTAGTAAAAGAAGCCCTCTTGGACTTTCCTCAGAAAATGCCTAGTTGGTGAATTTGCTTAGCAATAACAAACGAATTTGATTATATTACTTCGCTATTATATTACTTCGTTAAGTAATTTTTGTGATATATGGATTCAAAGTGGAGATTAAGCTTCTTTTTTTTCATAAATTCATAGATAAGGCAAATGGAAATAGTGAATTTGGAAATCGCCTATTACATTATGAATGACAGAACGTCAGTGAGGAATCATGGGTCTATATGTTATACTTTTACACAGAACTGTACATCCAGGGTACGAAATTCTTTCTTTAAGGATAGAAACAATATAACAAAACTATAATTACAAATAAAATAAAAGATACTGACCTGGCCTAGTAATTCTAGTTGGATTAAATCTACTAGTATAATTCATTTTAAAGAAATGTTCAACAATAGCTCTTTCAACCTTGCCTTCCCCATTCTCTGGACTAAATAAATATTCCGGATCCATTTCATAATTAATTCTTTGATAGCCAGTTATACATAATAATGTTAATAATAATGGGACTATGATAAAATAGCCTGGAGATCTGGCTACAACTATTCCTAGCTTGTAAAACCATCTTGCTAATAGTTCATCCACCCGACAGCCCATCTTAAAGCTGTATATACACTGGCTCCACCTGTAACAGAAATTAAAAAGAATTATCAGTTTGTTAAGCATAGGAACAGGAATTTATAGCTCAACAATTTAGTTGTGAAACCTTTGGGCGGAGCTAAGTTGACGTTACAGCTATTAGAAAGCTTTTGGGTGGAGCTTTACAGCCGTTCGGGTTTTCACAACTAAATTGTCCAGCTATATATTAAGAAATTGTTGATAGAGCTTTTTAAGAGGTTTAGTGCACTGTGTCCTGAATGATCAGCTGTATCCCTCGTAGTCTTCTAAGTGCTCTGCCCATCACCGGCCAGTGAGCTGTATAGAATTCTGGGAAGAGAAAATCCAACGGGCAGCACTTGGAGTCGAATTCCGCATAAAAGTGCAGCCGCTACCAACTGAGCTATTCCCGACTCTTTGGCCAAAGTTACAAATCATTAAGGTTTTAAGTAGAGATTCATGAGAAACCGCAAGCAATCTCTGCGATATGTAACATACTACTTTCAGGAGGACTCAGTCACTTATAAATGATATAATCGCTTATAATTTATAGTTGTTTTTATTTTCAAAAGGTTTAGTTAAGAAATAGTTGGTGAAGTTTGCAGGTGGTCCTTAGGTCATAAGAGTTCCCTGAAAGTGACTATTATAGACCTATAAGCAGTAGAGGTATAACAATCCCCCAAATAAATGTGACAGTTTTATATGATCTTTTAGGTTTCCGTGGCCACTCTCCTGTTTCCGGGTTGAGACCGTGTCAAAGATATGCTATAAACCGTGGTTTTGCCCATAATGTAATAAGCTTCTTCAGGGTCGTGTCACCTTGAATGCTAATGGTGCACTGACAAAAACCAAGATGGGCAGGACCACGGCTTAATTTTTCCCTTCCATGCTTACGGTTGACTGGCGGGCTACAAATTTAGCAGGAGGGCATTGGGTTGAGAGACTTTGACCTCGTCACCTGCCAGCCAATAAGTGGCATAGACGGAAAAATTAAGCCCCGCCCACTACCCGTAGCCAAAATGGCGAAAAAAGAACTCTTGTCGGTGCTTTATTAGCATTAAAGGCGACACCACCTTGAAGAAGCTCATTGCAATACGGGCGAAACGACGGTTCATAATAAACCTGTTACCAAGGTCTCAACTCGGAAATTAAGAATTTATATAAACAAAATTTATATAAAAGTTCAAAGAAAATCATTTGATGCGTATTCGCAAAAAAATTATAAACCTTTTCGATTGACATTGCAGTGCCGTCTCTAGAACATCCAAAATTCAATTTTCCTGGGAAAATGCTTCAAATAAAAATAAAGGCATATATGGAAAAATGTATTCGAATAAAATCTTTTAACTGACTTCCGGTTAATGATTTCAACAAAATCTTCATGTTAGAAGAAATCGTGAATTTTTTGTTTTTGATATATATATATATATATTACATAATATAGAAACATACAAATCGCTAAAAAAACTATTTTTCGTACTTCGGAGGACTTCAAAACAAGAAGAAGTAATATGATCTTGAAATTAGAAATTCAGTTTCCGCTGAAAATAAGCTTTTTAAATACTCCTAAGTAAGAAAATATTATTCTAGCGGTAGAATTCTCTCTTGTGAACGAGTTTTTCTACAAAGAAGAATTTATAAAGAAAAATTCCAGAAAGTAAAAGTTTCATTCCCTTTACAATCAACCAAAATCCAATAAGGAAGGTTCCCAAAAATGGGAAGTGCCGACTACACTGATTTTTTTGAAAAAAATTTCGTATATATAGCAACTTTACTCATAACATAAATATATGTAATAGCCCTATTACCTACAATTTTCCAGGAATTGCGATTTTAAGAGGATTTTTGAGAAGCACCGAGTTATCGTAGGATATAAACCTGCAGTCAAGCCTTTATTCTATCGAATAAACCCTTTGCAATTCAAGTAAGCCTTTTTTTTCAATTCCTCCTTGTATTTGGGAAAAAGGTATATATCAAGATGAGAAATGAAATATTTAATTCCCAAGGAGAATTGCACTGAGAGAAAGTTCAGTGTTTGCCTCAAAATACGTAGATAAATTCCAACAAAACTGTTTTTATTTGTACAATATTTAATATAGAATAATGTTTGAAAAGATCAGAGAAAGGATGTTACTTATCTAAATAGGAAGTGTGACCTGAACAACAGATTATTAGTGAATGGCGCGCATGTGCAATAATTTCTGACTAGTGCACTATAAATAAAAGTAAAAAAAAATAAAAAGTTTTGAGCTGTTTGTCTATCAGTCAGTTATATTGATTTTGTTCGTTTATCCATGCATATAATCAACCTAATGGATTTAATTTTGTTTAATTTAATGCTGTATTATTGTGAGCCGTAATTGTTAATTAACAATGGGAATTGCAGTTTTTATTCACTGATTTGTTTCATTGTGATTTTTAACTGGCTACCGTTAGTGGAACGAGAGACTGATGACTTGTACTCAATGGAATGGGATTTATAAGGAACGCGAAACATATGTTTAATATTATCAGTGCTGTGAAAATTTATAATAATTATATAATCTAATGTATTATTTCAACTTATCAATTTCTAAGGGAAATAATACAAATAAATTTGGTATGAAACACTAACACGACTTTCTCTTACTCCAGTCAACAAAATTGTAATTCACAAATTTCTTCAAATTTATAATTTTTTCCAAATATTTGTCTTCAGTTTTATTTCAATGAGAGAATGTAAACTTAATAAAATGACTTTTTCTGAGGAAACCATTAACTCCCTTTAAACTCCTATCTTCTTTAAATGAATTTCTCGGAACACAAAGTTTCAAACAAAAGTGATAAATCTCTATATTCACAGATAGTATACCAAATTTAATGACATTCGTTGGGGTTTTTATGAAGAAAACCGCGAAAACTGAAAAATTAAAAAAAATTCTGTTCAGTAGAAACGTATTTCCGGTTAACCGATTTTCAACAGCCTACTTAATATTATTTAGTCGATAAAAAATTGTGTAATACAATTTTTGAGGAGCTCGCAAAACAGTGAAAAAAAATCATTCAGTAAAGTCGGCACTTCAGGATGATGGATTTGCCTGAAACCTTCGTGTCAGATGCGGTGATTAGTACCTTAACGGAATACCAGATTTGTGCTTCCTACGACTTTTCATTTTTGTCATCTTAACATAAACACAGACCATTCCTTGAAAACACTTCTTTCGTACTTAGGGGATCTCAAAACATGTAACTCAATACTTTCACTAGGAATAAGCGAAAGAAAAAATTATTTCAATGAAAACACTATTATGACGAAAAGTATTTCTCAGCCTTTTTATTCAAACTATAAAATTATCATCCGGTATTTTATCCGTCGTAGCATGAATATTTATTTTGTTCCTGGCTGGTTTCGGATTTTCATCCATCGTCAGAGTAAATCTTTCAATTTCATGCAGAGAGTTCACTTCAAAAGCAACGTATTTGTTTCACTCGACACTTGTGGTTTATATGTATGTGCGGGAGGTTATAAGGTTATGTTACTGTGTGTGGGTGTGTATAATGACAAAATGGCAATACTATAAATTATGAATGGACCTTATAAAATAGTGTATAATAAATAGCATGTACACTATTTTCTAATGTCTTCATAATTTATAATAATTCCATTTGGTCATTAAACACACATACACACACACACACACAAGTAACATAACCTTATAACTCCCGCACATACAAACCACAAATGTCGAGTGAAACGAAAACATTGCGTTTGAAGTGAATTTCTCTGCCTGAAATTGATAGATTTACTCTGATGATGGATGAAAATCCGACCTATCAGGAAGAAAATAAATATGCTTGCTAACGACGGATAAAATATTAGATGTGTTGTCCAGCATTCCGGGCCCATCCACATATTCAACATATAAAACTATCCGTCGACGATCGAACTATATCTAGTATATCTTAAAATATTGATCATGAATTGTTTGATTTTTGAAAATAAACTTTAAACTTCTAGTATAAACTTATGGCTTGACCTATTTCTAAATAGTAAATTAGCACATAAAAGTTTTCTTATCTAATAATTTCTGATAATAGGTCACGTTAAAAATGTGAAAAATACACATCGAATTACATAACATTTATCATTCATAGTTAAATTATACAGGAAAGAAAGTATATTATAATGAGCCGTGTTTTTATAATGACATAGGTTATTAATTACTTCCTAACTTGGTATTTAATGAAAATAATTTTTTATTAATATGTTAATTGTTATAGATGTTGAAAAAGATAGAAAGTAAATATGTAAGCAGAAGTGCAATGTAAACTTGCAGACAGGAACTGGATTCCTGTTTAGTGAAGCCGATAGTTAGTGAATTTGAAATCACGTGACTTTGACCAAAGCAAACGTTTAAATTTTTTAGATTTCTGGTATTAGTGACGAGCTTGTTGATTTCGTTCACCTGGATTTTGGTGAAAGTAACTACTTTCCTTTTTTCTGAAACTTATTCACTGAACAGGTCGTTTCGATCTAATGAGGTCATCTTCAGCAAAATAATTTACATTTCGCTCAGGTTACCTGTTGTTGAAAAATCTGCTATGAAAACTGTTAAACTGATACTGCTGAGAAACTGTTGATTTTCTCCTACTACTCGTAATATAAAATTGACAAATCCTGTTTAAATTGAAATTTTTATTCAGTTGCAGTTCCAGATAACCAATTTGGTATTGTGGAGACTATCCATTGTATCACAAATAAATTGACCACCTACCTACTGGAGGAAGTGCAAATTACATTGTTAGTTTTTAGGACATACTAAGTACTAAGTATGACCACATTGTTGACCACAAGCAACAGCACTCACCATCAAGCCATAAAAGCATTAATTATACGAAGTTTAAAAGAAAATCGTTGGAGCCATTTCGAGAAAATATTCACTTCCGGTTGTACGAAATTTGAACGAAACCATCGCAATACTGGTATCTTAAACGGAATATCAACTGTTGATTTCTTGTGATTGTGTTTTTTGAGATATTTTGTTCATAGACAAACAAAACCATCTCCCCCCCACCCCACCCCAAAGAAGAAAATCTTTTTTACTTTATGCAGAGAAGCCCAAAATAAGTATTTTTGATAAAAAAAGTTTATTTGAAAAATTTGAGAGGAATATTAAGAAATGACATTTTTATAAGTAAGTTTACAGCGCCCCCAAGAACTAGTGAATTATAGAACAGTCGGCCCCCCCCCAGCTGTCGATAAGAATGATTTTTTAAAATAAATTATACATTTCTGATTTTGTCAATAAAAACGTGAAAAGGATAAATTTATAATATGATAATGGCAGAGTATATATATATATAAAAGTATAGCATTAAAATAAAAATAAACAAAAAATAATATTTTTTTATGAGGGCCCCATGCAGGGAGGCTTCCCAACTCTAGTTACGCTACTGTCCAGAACTCCTCTCAAAGGAATTTTTCCTTGGAAAAAGTTTCAAAAAACAGTTGTAGCTCTTTTCATGTGTAATTGATAAACTATTATAGTCTATTCTAGAGCTTGGGGCTTCCCAAGGGAAATAAGATGCCCTTAGGCCTCAATAGCCCATTTTGCTCCTCGAATAATATTCCTGTCCTATAAATGAAAAAAGTGCCATAGCCCTTATAGCCATCTCGCCTATAGATGGAACATTTTCCGCTCTCGATCCTTTTCTTAGTTCGGTACTCAGGGATATTTAAGGACAGTTCCTATCCTATTCGGGTATACAAGCATAGGGATCGTTTTAAAAAAAGAAAATATCACCACACCGTTGAAGACCCACCGTCCGGAGCAGAAGACGTAACTCCCGCTTGGCCCATTTAAGGGCAAATTGAGATACGCTCAACCAGCGCGTGAAATGATCGTCCCACAATGTGGTTATACTCCACTACCAGGAGCTATGGGAGGCACCCTAACTGGCTCTGGAGGACCGCGTAAGCAAGTGCAGTTCCAGCTACTGGCTGTAACTAGGGTTAAATTTATATCGCGGGTCTCCTTCCGCTCAACACATAACTGCAGTCATTAGAATTATTGTTAAACGGATGGGACAACAAGAATGTTGATGTAGTTATGATGTAACACATGCAATACACGGTCGAAGACCAAAAGACCATACCTGCGAGGAAGGAGGTGAAATTGATGACTTTTCTCTGTCTATCTCGGGAAATGTTTGTGATGCTCCCAAGGTGCTGATGACGCCCCGAAGGAATTTAACGAAAAGAATCGCCCGGGTGTGTATTTGGAACCATCGGAGGGTCTGCTTGGGATTAGGAATGAAGCAGACGAAATGTCCGGCCTTCACACCATATGGAGTCAGGATAGGCTTGATGTAAAGAGATTTCTTCGATTCCAAGTTCGGTACAAGACGTGTCCAGCGCCAAACTTGAAAAACCCAGAAAATTCCCACAAAAAGGAGATGTGCTATGAGTCGTTTTTTTGGTAATCTTTTTGTAAGGACCCCCCCCCCCCCAAGTTCCATAAGGGCCCCCCCTTCCTCCTTAGCTCCATGAGTAACCTGGAATGACGGGTAAATGTTTCAAATAAAAGTGATAGGTATTTGGGTGTAGATAGTATTTGGGTGTAGATAGATTTGGGTGTAGATAGTATTTGGGTGTAGATAGTATTTGGGTGTAGATAGTATTTGGGTGTAGATAGTATTTGAACTTAAAACAAAAATTAATAGAGGCACACTTCCGGTTGATGGATTTTACCCAAATCTTCTGGTAGATGTGTTGTAGCACCTAAACGGAATACTAAGTTTGAGGTTTCTGAGATTTTTCGACATGTATTTCCGGTGAAAACTCAATTTCGAAAATTTAACACGATAAGAGAAAGTAAAAAAACAAAAATTGACAGAAAGTGAAATTCCAAATTGACAGAATCTGTCAGATCTGATTAAAAACTCCAATTATGTAAAAAAAAAATCGGTTATGAATGAAATACTTCCTCCTATATAGTGGATAGTAAAAGTACATTGAATAGACTATCAAATTATTGGTTCACAAAGGAATTTTATCAGATTAATGAATAAGAATTAAAAAAAAACAAAATACTAGCGATAAAATTAAGGAAAATATGTGTGTTAAAGAAAAGAAAGTAATTTCACTTTGTGGTAAAAGAATATTGGGACGCTTTCTTCACCGGTTAAAGGTATGTTTAGTAAGCGGAAATGCTTGAATAATAGTGTGTTATATTTACTGATAATCCTTTTTTGTCTTCTTTGTGTGTGTGTGTGTGGGGGGGGTTGTTATTAGTACATACTTTCACAGAATACCAGTAAAATCGATAATTAAAGGCTAAAATAAAATTGATGAACTGTCAACAAAACAAACATAACGCGAGTTGAACCAAACGAATAAAACTTTTTCGCCTGCCGCTGTAAATATCCTTTGTTATAATGTATATTACTATGAAACATTTCTTTTCAGTTTATTTGTTCATTCTTATTTCACTAGAGTTCACTACTTGTACTCTAATTGCACGTGAACTCTAATTGCGACATCATATACATATACAGCGATGTGAAGGGTCGTTAGGATGGATAAAAGCAAGTAGTTATGGAGGGGTTATAGTTATTTGCAGACAATGTGCTGCTTATTTACGTTTCTCTGTAAGGATGCAACATTTTTTTTATTTATAGTTAATTTTTTTTTTTAAATTTTATGTAACAAATAATTAGACTACAATTTCTGCAATAGATATGTCCTACGGAAGTTGGAAACCATTTCTGAAGCGGTTAGGGAAAATTCTGGTGTGAAATTTTCTTTAAAATTGCAACGTTCATAATGTTTAGTTGGGTTGGCCATAAAAATGGTGTGGGTATTTTACTTGTATATCTGAGCGGCCTTAAGTGGAACACTCTGAATGCCGAAACCAAGAAAGATTGTTTCAATAAAAGTGATACGTTTCTAATTATGACGCAAGCATTCCAAGCTTGAAGAAAATCTTTGCAACAATTTTCGAGAAAATTCCAAAAACACTCAAAAATCTGTAAAATTGCATTTCCGGTTAACCGATTTTCTTCAAATTTTGAATTCTATCAATGCTTCTAATATGTATATTAATATTTGCAAAAGCTATTTATTATACTGAATAGCTAATTTAGAGGAAAGTATAACGCTAATGCTCCCCCTCCAAATATCAGAAATGATTTCCGTGATTACCTGCTTCATTTTGTGGTTATCTGTTCCCTTAGACCCCCCCCCCCCCACTCACGATTTCGCGCAAGCAAAAGTTTTCAAATAAAATTGATCTGATAATATTTATGTGTTTAGGAAGTTTAAAGAAAATCGTTGGAGCAGTTTTTTTGAGAAAATTTCGAAAAAAAAGGACAAAAAACAAGCATTAAGCAATGTTGCACTTCAGATTGATGAAAATTACCCGAAATCTCCTTGTCTGATGGCGATGGTTAGTACCTAAACGAAATACCAAGTTTGAGCGTCTTACAACTTTTCGTGTGTGAGATATTCTGTTCACGAACATACACACAGACAAAAACATATACATACGGGAGAGAAAAACTCGTATTTATAGAAAGAGAGAAAAAAAAGAAAAATTGGTGGGTAGTTAACATGTGAAGCGCTTAAATCTATTCTCGAGATCCCCTGAGAGACCACCATAAACTAAACACTATACACTTTGCAGAAAATTGCATATATATTCAAGAAGATACATATATAGAAGATATAATTCATTTCACTGGCAGTTGTCCTGTATTGCGAGAAATCCGAATC
Source organism: Triatoma infestans (assembly GCA_011037195.1). NCBI lineage: Eukaryota > Metazoa > Arthropoda > Insecta > Hemiptera > Reduviidae > Triatoma > Triatoma infestans. The sequence continues at coordinate 302,229 of JAAEAF010000232.1, forward strand.
AGGTGGCTGGGCTGACTTTTTTAAAGAAGAAGTTTCAGAGACATTTTCCGTGGTAGCCTGCTTCATTTTGTGGTCATCAACTGGTTTCGGGCGTTCGCCCATCTTCAGGATGCGTTTTTCAGACAGTGTGGCAACACAGACTTGCACAGAGCAAATTCAGTTTTACACACTGATGACCACAAAATGAAGCAGGCTACCACGGAAAATGTGTCTGATGCTTTCCAGCTCTGCGGAACCAGCCACCACAACAAAGAAGAAGTTATTTGAATATTCGCATGGTGCTCCGGCTGGAGTAAACTTTACAATTTCGTTTGGCGGCCATGGCAATGCAGGTCCTTAATAGTGAACGAATTTAATTTCTAATGTTTTCTTTCTGGAAAAAAAAAAATTCAACAGGGTTACTGTTGTTGGAAAGACACACACACACACACACACACACACACACACACACACACACACACACACACACACACACACACAGACCATGTTCTAAAAACCACTTTTTTTTGACTCAGGGGACCTCAAAACGTGTATTTCCGGTGAAAACTCAATTTCGAAAATCTGTCACGATCCCATTACTTCCTCTAATAGCAGTCACGAGAAAGTAAAAAGAAGACAGACTTCGAAATATTTGGTTGCGTCATCTACCATTTTCGTGACTGAAGTATTGAATTTCAGAACATCTGCTCTACTTTATTACTACTATTATTTATTTGTCTGTTCTTATCATTTGAATAATCTTTAAAACCAACCTGCAACTAGGAATTACACATACAAAATAAAACAAATTTACAAAAATATTGTATTAAATAGAATTCTATTATTTAATAATAGGTTTTACTTTATTATTTTAATTTATTAATAAATAAACTATATTTCCAAACTAGTTAACACAACTAACAAACAATTTTACCAGAATTAATAGTTTAAAACTATTGCTCAATTGCGATAAATATTGTCCGTTAATGACCGTTTTGGCAGTTATTGTATATTTTAATTAACAGTATGCCAGTTAAGTACTAGCATGTAATTGAATTATTTTGGCTTTATTTACATTAATTTTGAATAATTACTTCAGTAAAACTATCATAAATAAATTTACTACTATGGAAACATAATTAATGGCAAATAGTTAATAAAACAATTAAAAAGAACCCACTAGATCCAATTGTTAACATCTTTTGCTGGTAAAATGATAAATTCATTTTTATCAACCCCTGGTAATATCAATGCGGGATGTTAAGTTTGAGCTATATGCGATGTTTTTGTCTTCATACACAAGAGCGCACTCAAGAGACCAATTACTAAGAACCACCCCCTTCTTAAGTAAGGGAGATCTCAAAACGTGTACTTCCGTCATCTTCGAGTAGAGCAATATCTTGTGATTCCTGTAAATAATTCTCAATTTGAGAAAGAAAATATGGGTATGTAGGTATGTGGTTACACCATCGCCCACTCTTTGGGGTGCAATCAGCCTCTGGCTCTCCAGGTTGAGGATTCCTGTTGATACCCTCTCCCTTGCAGGGTTGCTTGCAAGTACTCCTGTGATACTGTACCTCTGTTCTTGAGGCAATTGGCATGATGCGAGGGAATTTGAGAAGGCGGAACTATTCCCGTGGGCAAACCAACCAACTCCCTACTACAAAACAGATCACTGGGACTCCACTATCATAATTACGAAACCTTGACCCCCCACGGAACCTTTCGTCAGCTCGTGAGTACATAGCAAGCTCTGCCGGGCTGACTTACGATCCCGTGGTACCATTTTACAGAGTGAACAAGTCCACTACTTAAAGGCCTAGAATAGTCGCTCGCCCGGCCCTGGACATGCAAAGTCTGACCACAGCCTACGGTTTCGCAAACACCCTTCTGACAAGGTTAGGACTTACCATGCCACTCAGATGAAACGGGCATTCCGTACCCAACGAGGCAATGGACATTATCCCGTGATACTCCTTTCCTCTTGGTACTGGGGGGGGGGTAGTTTTAGGACCGTGCCTACCCTTTCGGGTTAAAATCCTTTGATGGCATGAGTCCAGTGGACGTATGATCAGTCACCCTATACTCATTACCTAGTATGAAATAGTGAACTACGGGCGCCAAGCCCAATTGCTTGCAATTGAGGTCGGACTCGTACTGGTCACGACAACTCCAATGACTGTGGTTATGAGTTAAGCGGGATGAGACCCGCAATATAAATTAAAACCCCGGGGCCAGCCCGTTGCTAGATGTTTGCGGTCTAGAGCCAGCTAGGGTGCCTTCCCTAGCTTCTGGGAATGGAGTGTGATCACATTATGGGATGATCACTTCACGCGCTGATTGAGCATATCTCAACCTTGGGCCAAGCGAAGGAGTGCCTGGGTGGGCATCTCTGCCATGATGAGGCCTTGCACTACATCCTCGCCGTGGTGGTACTCCATCCTTAAAGACCCCTGAGTACCGTAAGGGGAAAAGGATCGGAGAGGACGTGAAATTCTGGTGAAAACCTAATTCCGAAAATCTGATAATCCCAATACGCCTCTTATCACCAATAAGAGTAAAGTAATTAAAACAACTGTAATAAAGTAGGATAGTTAAAAATGAAAATTCGCAAGCAGCTTAAACTTAATATTCCGTCTTAATATTACCCAGGGTTGATTAATTTAATTTGTCGTCTTACAAGCTCTAGATTCCCTTCTGAGTGTATCACATCCAGTGTCCTGTATATGTCGTATTATCTTTGTAATATTAATAAGAACTAAATACGTTATCAAAGTTCTGAATGTGAAGAAAATCGCTTGATCTGCAGTGCAAATTTCTTTAAGTAACTAAATGAATTTTTATGATGTCTTGAACCAGATCAGAGACATTTTCCGTGGTAGCCTACTTCATTTTGTGGTCATCGACCGGTTTCGGGCGTTTGGCCATCTTCAGGATGCGTTTTTCAGACAGTGTGACAACACAAACTTGCAAAGAGCAAACTTAGTCTTGCACAGACTTGCACGGGTTCGGGTCCAGCTGTGCTACCCTTGGATTTTTTCTTCCTAGGAGCCTCTACAGCTCACTGTCCGGTGATGGACAGTGTTGTCTGTAACGAGAGAAGTATGTCCGGAGGCCGGCAGTGCACTGAGAAGGCTGCGGGCGCCAGTGAACATAGATGTTGACGCTCGTTAAAATAAAAAAAAACCTGTATTTCCGGCGAATAATCGAAATCGAAAATTTGACACGATTGCAATACTTCCTCTTCAAAGGTAAGAGCAAGTAAATAAAAAGGAGGAGTTATTTATCACCAATGTTTGAAAATTTCCTGGACAATCACAAAGAAATACCAGAATGCTCTGCAAGCAATGAAGATGAGGTTTCTGCGTAGAATAAAAGGAAAATCCCGACGAAATCGCATTAGCTACACCGTAATCCGAAGTAATTTGAATATAAGGTAAGCAGATGAAGTGGAAGAAGAAGGCAGGTTTAGGTGGTGTGGGCATTTGCTGAGAATTGGGGCAGACAGAACAGTACGTTCTGCTTTAGAAGCAAGATGTGAAAGCAAAAGACCTCGTGAAAGACTAAGGATTACTAAGAAAGAGGCATTAATGGAAGCCCTCAAAAAAAAAACTGGACTGGAAAAGAAGAAGGGAGCATATTCAAAACAGAGAAGAATGGAGTAAAGCTACATAGAAGGACCTCACACGGTTAAGCGACATAAGAGGTATTGGTTATGAAGAAAACAAAAAATTTAATTCCTATAACACAATTCAGGTGGCAATGGCAATAAAAACAGCTGTATGATTAACAAAATAAACAGTGTATGAGGTTATATTTGGTGAAAGAGTTTATGACTGTGGTTCGCCTTTAAACAGATATAATATGTATATACTTAATATGGATAATGTTGTAATCCGTTCGCGCACGCGTCCACACAAAATAACCTGAAATATTGCGCCTTTAATACATTATAGTTACTTAAACAGTTTTACCTTGTTATACTGTAAGTAATATTCTCGTGTATTACGTATTAAACATTTTTTTCTATAATCACCAACAAGTATAGAACATATGTATGTAATGTTCGTGTCTTTAATGTCATAATAATGTAGAAAATAATGAATTTTAGAAACATGGAGGCTAAGTTATCATCGTAATTCATTTTTATTAAAAAAAAAAATCGGATGTGAAACAAACACACAACTTTCTCATACTGCAATTTACAGAACTGTAATTGACAAATTTTATAGTTAGTATACTGTTACCTATGGCTGTGTGGGCGGCGGAGGAAGGTAACGAGAGGGTTTCAGTTTAGAGGGTTAGTGAGGCTAGGTTTGTTGTTCTTTGTATTTACTCCATGTAAAAACCTGTATTAAGAATATATTTGTATGGTTGTTTGTTAATTAATGTTTATAATTAAACTGTAATTAAATAATACGTAATTTTGTTTTTTATAACTCATATTCTATTTTAATATCCAAATTTAATTAAATTCGTCGGTGTTTATACGGCGTAAATCGCAAAAACTGTTCAGTAAATTATCTTTAAACTCAGAATTTTTGGCAATCTATTTATTTTTAATTAATTTTGTTTACATGGTAGAATTGTACGTATAATCAACTATGATAGCAGTTTAGAGGAAAACATAACTCCACCTCTCCCCCAAAAGACCCTTAAATGACTTTACCTGGAGCAATGTTCCAAAAAAATGTTGTAGCTTTTTATATGCGTAGTTCACACACTTTGTTCAAAGAAAATCGTGGCAGCGGGCACCTGAAAACGGATATTTCCAGTGAAAACTTGATATCGAAATTTTGACATGTTTACAATACTTCCAGAATATTAACAGTAACAGAAAGTAAAAAAAAACAAGAGGAAATACAATTAGCACAGCAATCATACAGATGATCAAATTTTATTATCAATTGGAACAATGATTGGAATGTTTTTGAATCATCGAACAAATTGTACATAACTGTTTTTTAAGATATTTAATGACATTTATTATCGTATAAATGATTCCTGACACAAGATAAGCGCGATAGTTAGAACGCACGTTCCTATCGTAAAGCGGGTGTATATTTTTAATATAAAGTACTTTCATTCCTTTGGCGTCCATTGTATGGGATGGGATTACAAGTTTAGTCAAGGCTTAGTTTATCTTGCTTTATTGCGTTGTAGATAGTAGAATTTTGCGATTGTTTCAAATTTACAAAACTGAGTTTCGAGGTAATTAAGAGAAAAAAAAAATCTCGTGTGAACCATTCACACGACTTTAACTTTCTCTCTAATTTTCACAGCCTCCATTGCCAAATTTTCTTAAAACTCGAGAAAATTTTCAAATTATTTAGTACTCTTAACTCCTTTCCAAGGTAGGAACCATAATTGTCTACAAACCATAAGGAACTATCAAAGAAAACTAAAGTTTCTTAACTCTCCTACAGAACTTCTGCAAATAATTTTTTCGCAAACAATGTTCACAATATAAGCATATTAGGCCTATATGCGAGTAATATACAATATTCTGTGTGGAAAAATCTATGTGGCAGTTGATCCCATGGTAGACCTTATTGGAATATATGATACCCAAGATTTTTCAATTTCCAGATATCATTTTCATACACAAACACCACGCAGTAACCGCAGCAGAGAAAAGCTTGCGCTGTGCGACATGTGTGTGTCTTCTTTACTGCATAGTTCGCTGCGCAGATTACAGTGGTCAATCGCTAGCAAGGGGGCAACAACTATATGACACAAACGTGGAAGATCTGTTGAGAGATTGCACCATCAAGAACAACGTACCGCGTTGTTCGGGTACTTTTTGGGCAGAGTGAGTGAAATCTTCATCAAAGACGATCTCTGGGCGCTCTTCAATATCTTAAATTCGGCCTGATCAGAGAAAATCGACGGCATAATTGTGTCATAAATGGCTACACACTTGGATATGTCACGAATGAATCTGCACGAATCATCATACACCGACTTGTGTAATACGTAACGGTTTTTGCGCACAGTTCAGGGAGACATGCATGAGCAAAAATCCATGGAGATTGGAACCCAATGCCTGAAACGCTATAAAGAAGATCGGTGGGTTTTAGAAAGAATTGTTAAGTATACCAGCTTGAATCGGAGAGAGACATTCTTCTCCTCCTTTAAAGAACAATTTGAAATGGCCGTCCTCTGCTAAGAAGATCATACCGATTCTTTTTTCGGGACATAAAGAGACCTCTTCTGGCGCAATATCAGAAAAGTCAAACAGTGCAGCGTATTGTGCTTCGCTATGAGAGTGAATGAAACCCACAATTCGATGTAAAAGAAGAGGACAATAACCCAAACTTCAGAAATACATTGAATATAATTTCAACAATATCTAATTACACGCCCTCCCTCAATTATGTATTATTACTTTAAATAGAAATTATACACACCTGTAAGGTGATATAAATGTATGTAATATGTAATAAACTAATATATTTATCAGGTCGAGGTTGATACAATTATTACAAGTTATTATTTTTTTTTTTAAAAAAAAGGGGCTTAAAAGAAAAATACATATTTCTAAATAAGTTACGTTAGTTAATTCTAATGAATTGTTAATTATTTATATGAGATGTCAAGGAGGTTATATATATACAAAATAATTATCCTAAAATTACTATATGATTACGTATTATTATAATACACATGCGTATTATTAGGACATGCGTATTATTGTAGTGCAGTAAGTACGTAACTGTTTAATATACCTAATAAGATTCAATTCAATAACAAATAGGAATATAATATAATAATATAATATAGGTCATTCAGTTTTGTTTTTTTTTGGTCGGAACTCTTTTATTTTGCTTAATCATTTCTAGTATAACAGAATTAATTTCTTTAAAAATCATAACAATAAGATTTACCTAAGTACAAGGTTATGTTATCAATATAATTTACATGTAGCTTTTTTCTATTTATTTATTTTGAAGGATTGATCTTTGTTATGTTAATTTTGATTTATTAAAGTTATTATTACTGATTGACTATTATTGTAATGTCCTTTAAAAAATTTAGGAACACCATGTTATGGAGTTTCGCGTGGTTAAGGTCGTAATTATAATTTCGCGTAGTAGAGGTCGTATATCACTTTTGATTGGTAAAAAAAAAGTGTTATAAATGATAAATGCCTCCTTGATTAATCTTTGTTTGTTAAAGAAATTAAAAATAAACAAAATGGGAAAAAGAAAAATCTAGTGTGAAACACTCAACGTTTCTTTAAAATTCAAATTTTGATTATTTGTTCTAACATAAATATGTGACGAAGTGGTAATGGCGGGCGGGAAGGACCAAATATCTACCGAGGCAGATAGCAGAAGTGATATATTATTGCCAAAAGAGAGCGCCTGTAACACTTGAAGTTTGACGCAACAAGTACTTCAGAATAGTCTAAAAAAAATGTTTTTTTTCGAAAAAATGCTACAAATAAAAGTGATAGGTCTACAGCATTACAAGCATAAAGGAAATTATACTTAGCGTTAATAGTATAAAGGAAATCGTTATACTTGTTTCCGGAAAAAATTTCAGAAAACTCAAAACCTATTCCGTAAAGACACCCTTCCGTTTAATCGATTTCCTTCAAATTTGGAATTCTATCAAATGCTTCTAGTAAGGGAAGGGTGGTAGCGCGCTGGACTACCAACGCGGAGGTCCCGGGTTTGTGACCAGCAGTGCTGCCCTTAGACTATATTCTTGCTAGGAGCCTCTTAAAGCTCACTGTTCGGTGATGGACAGTGTTGTCTGTGTAATGTATTGGTTAAGTGTGTGCCGTATGCGAGTATGTTGTATCACGAGCGGTATCGAAAGGGCGTATGTGTATATATGTTTTAAAGAGAGAGAAGTAAGTCACCGCTAGATTAAAATAAATATATTATCTCTAAAGGAATTTAAATACTTCACAATAATAAGCTTATAAATATACAGAAACTCTTTCTCTAAAGTATTCTTGTACTAGATTGATTTAAACACAAATATTGACTTAAACACTTCTTGGCACACTGACTATTGTAAGACGAATTATGGAATGATATTCGTTGAATCCTGTAAGACGACTCTTGATGTTCGTCTTGGTAGTTACAACCAGCATGATTTCTAGAAGGGGTTAAAAGAAAGAGTGGCCGACTTCTCCGATCTCTCTTGTAACTGTGTCTTGTACCTGAGTTTTGACCTTCTGCCAGCCAACGTACAAATTTCATTTCAAAATTATATTATTTAAAGTATAAAATATATTTCCAATTATGTCTATTTTTTCATTTGCTTCTTCCACTACGTCTGTAACGAGAGAACACTGTCCGGAGGCATACAGTGCATTGAGAAGGCTCCGATCTTTAAGGTAATATGGGTCCAAAGGGATTTTGTATTTCACAAGGCACGGTCACTCCCCACAGACAATAATAAAAAAAAATGTTTCTAATGTATATTAATATTATGTAGGTGGTAGAACCATACATGGTACTAAAGTTGTACATTTAGAGGAAAGCTTAACGCTATTGTTCCACCCCAGTACCCCAACAAAAATACACTTTTCCTGGGAAAAATGTATGAAATAAAACTTGAAGGAAAGTGTTTGGAGCAGTTTTCAAGAAAATTACCGGAAAGGAAAGAAATAATAAAAAAAATTCAGTAATGTCGCAATTTCCGTTGAAATGGATTTTGCCCATACACACACACATTTCAAATAAATTCACTTTTACTCATACTCCGGAAACATCTCATGTTTCTGGTGAATACTCGAATTTGAAAAATCTGACATGATTGCAATAGTTTCTCTTACTAGAAAGTAAAAAAGAGGAAAATTTCGGAGCATTATATCATTACCGCATCTGGCACAAAGGTTTCGGTGAAAAAAATGATGAATTTTTTTTCAGTTTCTTGCTATTTTCTCGATAACGACCCCAATGATTTTTCATTAAACTAATTATACCCAAAAAGGCATATCACTTTTATTCGAAACACATTCCCAGGAAAATTGATTTCTGCAAGAGTTGCAATTTTGAGCTTTCCTCTAAAGTATTGTTCCATCACCTATATAATATTAATGCACACTAAAAGCATTTGATAGAATTGTAAGTTAGATAAAAATATCATTTAATGTAATTTTGTAAAGAATTCTCTGGAAGATGACTTCATCAATAAATAATCTTGGAACTCTAAATGTTAACATTTATATAAGTAATAAACCTATAACTTTTTTTCTTTTCAATTGGTCGAGAAAATTAATTTTAGAAGTTTTCTCAGAAATCCATGGCGTTAGATTTCATTTGTTGCTGATAATCATACTTCTAGACTTAATACAATTGAGAGTCAGTGATTCGTTATCTACAATTAATGTTTAAAAGTTCTTAATTGGTTTTTGATCAATATTTATTTATGCTATTACTTTCGTTGGTCAATGTGTTAGTTAAATTAGGTAATTCTTAATTATCTCTTGCACTTGTATGTTTTTTTTTTTTTTACACAGCCTCTGAAGAAGGCAGAGTAAATTCACCAAAACGTTTGATAAAAAGACGGAACTCGATAATTTCATATGAGCGCACCCTACTGTCCATCTTATAAATTAAGTAGGGGAACCATTGTTCCATAAACCAATCATTTTACAATAATATAATTCCGATAATTAGCTATTTTTTTTATTTATTTTAATGTAAAAAAATAATTACTAATTAAACAGTAAATCAATAATTATCCATTTTAAAACACGAATTACTATCATTAACAACAATATACAATTAAATTCTGTTTGCAATAATACTATGAATTTCATAATCATTATAGTATTTGTAATTATTAAGCAATTTTGTTGCTATTTTTTTATATTTTATTTACATAGAAATACAAACTGATTATGGAAAAATAAAATGAACATAATATAATAACATAAACATTTAGATCAATAATGATAGATTTGTTTATCCAAATGAAACATATGACCGAGCGTCCAACAAAAAGTAGGAGGATATAACTTTACAGGTTATACACATATAGAACAGCACTAATAATTACGTCACTCTATTTAACGGTACATTTTTTTTTTTTATGTACCTATATATTTGGTAAAATTCAATAAAATCATAAGCTTTTTTATTTTGTTTTCAGGTGAATTTTGAACTTTCATTTAAGTGTTATCATTTTTAAATGTGCTTATACAAGTGAAAGGATGAAATGCTCATAGTTAGCCAAGTTTAGCTTGGTATAGATTATACGGATCTACCGCAGTCAGACATATGTAGATGGGAGAAGGAAATGAAGTAATTTACTTCTAGTTCTATAGCTGATAATTGCTTGAGCTACTTTCTTTCCTTACATTGTGGGTGAAGAAGCTTATCTAAATTTTACGGCCGAAACAATAAGTTTATTACAAAGATTTTGGCATACATTTTTCAAAGCTAATCTCCTTTTAGATTATTATTTTAAAAGGGATATGCACTGCCGGCCTCCGGACAGTGTTCTTTCGTTACAGACAACATTGCCCTTCACCGGACAGTGAACTGTAGAGGCTCCTAGCAAGAGTATATCTAAGGGCAGTACGCTGGATCCAAACGTGGGACCTCCGCGTTGCTTGTCCAACGCGCTACCATTGATCTAATCCCTTCCTCTCCCATGGCTTACGCCAATTAACTAGGGATGGAGACCTTAGTTTGTGTACTGTGTTTGTCCTTGTATGTATAGGGTAGTTTAGGCTATATAGGGTATAGGCTACGTAGTTTAAGTGTATTGTGTACTGTTCTGTCGAAGTGCATGAGCTGTGGTAACCCTTGGGGACGCTACTCCCCAAGTAACTGCATGCAACAGATATCCCTTACGGGCAAACTTCCTTTTAATTTAAGTAGAAAATTCTACCGGGAAACACTACACAACTATCACTTACTTAAATTCTCAAAGATCTTACTTAATAAATTTCCTCCAAAGTTTGAACTGTTTCTAAAAGGGATAATTGTCTTTAATACCATAAAGGAAGTGGAAATGCTTATTATATTGAAAAGGCAGCTTAGAGGCAAGCAAACAAATAAAAACTCTATCAACCCAAAATTCCAAAAAATCTCAAAAACCTATTCTGTAAAGTCGCACTTCCGGTTAACCGATTTTCATAATAATTATAATTCTATTAATGTTTTTAATGTGTATATGGTTAAAAACCATATATTACACTGAAGTGATACTTGAAAGGAAAGCATAATGCTATTGTTCCCCCACTACTCCCAACAAATCAATTTTCCTGGGAAAATGTTACAAACAAAAGTGTTAGGTGTTTATATATAGTATACAAAGTTCAAAGAAAATTATTGTTGCCGTTGTCGAGAAAATCACGAAAAACTGAAAGAAAAAAAAACATTCAGCAAAGTCACACTTCTGGTTGATGGATTTTGTCCGAAATCTTCGTGTCAATTGCGGTTTCGGTTTTAAGACATTCTGTTAACAAACACAGATACAGATGTACATACTCACATAAAGGCTAATCGCTAAATCTCTTACTAGGAGTAAGGAAAATTAAAAAAAGGAAAGAAGCAATAATTAACGGAAACGAATAAAATTAGGATTACACCGGATAAACAATTTACTGTTTGTCTGTCAAAACTGGTTCCCTCTCTAATCAAATCGATTACAAAAAATAAATTACATTAACTATCAAACAGATGAACAGACCTTTTATACAGATAATGGAATGCAGCGGAAATAAGCGAGTGAAATGCGTAAAGAAAAAAAGGAAATACTGATGTAGTAATATTTTACAAAACAGGTAAAGTAATTTCCTACGATACCTAGATAGTTCAATGTAGCAAATATCCTCTGCTATAATCAATCTTTCATATCTTTAGTAAATAATCAAGATTTTCTTGACTTTATCATCTATAACTGTGAGTTTAATTATAAACAAGAATTTACACAATGATTAATAGACAGACAGAGAATATAAATTCATTTAATTTTCGATTATGATATCGATATGTTATGAGAAATATATGCGATTAGAAATAAAAAATCTAAATACAAAACAGAGCAGCAATTTTGAACTGCTCAACCCATTTATAATAGATTATACAACTTACATCGTATTGTTTAAGCATTCCGGGAGTAAATTTTAGTTTCGCCCTCTTAGAAATCAGAAATGAAAATGGAATTCTGTTCTTTGCGAAATGCAGATTTTTTGTGGTTATATCAACAAAAAAGCTGGACGTGGAACTCATAAACCGAACTTAATTGCCAAGAACTTAAAATTTAACGATACAAAATACTTTACAGACTGACGGATCCACAGTCAGTACCATGGGATACAACTCGGCGAATCCAATCATTCCGCTCGCAAAATATTCTGAATCATAGTCCATGTTTTCTTCTAAGTTTCCAATCACACTTTTTATACAGATTTTACAATACTATATGTAAGAGAATTAGGAAAAATACAATACAAGAAACTCCATAAATCCTTATCCTTTGATACTAATCCCCTTAGTAGTCTTCTTTCTTCCCGCTAAATACCAAGTAATCCTTCCGAAGACTCGAGTACTAATGACCATGTGATTTGCGAGTGACAATAAGTGATATGTACAGATCTATCGGGCAGTGATACTTCTAGTAATAGGTGCCCCCGTATTCATTGTTAGTATAACAATGTTGAAGAAACCGTCGTGTTTTTATGGTAAAAACCGCAGAAAAAAAATATGTTCAGTAAAAACGCACATTTGGTCAACCGATTTTCTTCAAACTCGGAATTGTGGCAGCATATTTCATTTTAATTAATATTATTTAGATGATAGAATTGTATAATAAATGGAAATAGCACTGTAAAAGGAAACATAACCCCACCTCTCCCCGAAAAGCCGCCTTAAATGCGATTTTCCCAGAGAAATGTTTCAAATAAAAAGTTGGTAGCTGATAATATGTGTAGTTGATATCCCAAATTTAAAGGAAAATCGTTGGATCAATTTTTCCAGAAAATCGCAAAAAAAAGTGAAAAAAATAAACAGTTTAATAAACTGGTACTTCCGGTTGAGAAATGTTGACAGATAACTCACTATCGGATTCCATGGTGATAGCTAAATGGAATATCAAGTTTGAATTTTCTGCCTCACACTCACACATACACACACAGAGAAACCACTAAATATCCATAGTTGTGGGAGATCACGATGAGTGGTCAATAAAAAAATAATTGGTGATGATATGTCACAGGTTAAACAAGGTTAATTACTACTGGAATTCTAACTGAAAATTTTTACCCTGAAGAAGGCAATAAATTTGCCGAAATGTCGGTAGAAATTTAAAAAGAGTTCTTTTGTATGACCGAACCTCAAAATCCAATTTACAACATTAAAAAAATAACTTTTTTTAGCATTATCCAACAATTCGACAAATTTATTGGCTGCTTCAGGGATAAAAATTAAAAAAACGATTAACAAGGATTACATATAATTTTCATAATGAAAACACAGTAAATAAAAACAAAATAAAAGAAAAAAACTTTCAAAACAGGTTACTCGAAATGTAATACTGATGAACTACATCATCACAAAGGATTTAGTTTTTTAGTGTTTTTTTGTTTTGTTTTTTGTTTAGTGTGTTTTGATTATGAAAATTATGTGTAATCCTTGTATAATGGAGTTGGTTGGATGGAGAGAATTGGTCTGGTTTGATGAATTAACAAAACTTGGTTAACACTGGTTAATACTGTATAATAATAATAATAATAATAAGTTACATTGACTGCCTGGACTTCACAGTAAAAATGGTAGATTAAGGTAGAGTGGAAGGGGTAATGACACGTTGATTGCGAACTATATCTTCTCTGTGTCCCGTCGCTGTATTTATATGGTTTCTCCCACTCTAATCCTCGAGAGTGGTCCTAGAATTGGTTTCTCTTCTCTGCTCTCTTTGGATACTGTTTCTGCTCACTGGATACTGTTACACCTTGTTAGTCGATTTTTATTTTTATTTGCGTAGAAAGACTTGGAATGACAGATATTTGCTTGCAGGAAGTGCACAATAAGACTTTGCGAGAAGAGGCCTTCAAGGATTGGAATAGTAGTAAATGGCAGGGAGTAGGGACCCTCCATTTTAAAGACAGTCCGAAAACGAACTCGGATATTTACGATAAGCAAATCCTCACTGGAACAGAATGGACCAATGCCCTTAAATTAAATGTGAACTATGCTCTTCTTCGTGGAGTACCAGGGATAAGCAGACAAGTGGTCGGAGATGTTGGAGTCCTTTGCCGCAGATGCGGTAGAGAGTCGGAAACCCCTTCCCATGTATTGGGAAAATGCTCGCTCAACATGCTCCTTGTCACACGTCGCCATCATGGTGTGAAGCGAAGGATTCTGGGGCAGCTCAAAGATAAAGGAATGTCGTGCTTCGAGGAAGTCTACTGCGTGGATACGAATGGGGCGCCAAGGTACGCGGACATAGTGGCCTTTCCAAAAAATAATAGGATGGCCATGATAATTGATCCCACGGTCCGCTTCGAGTCGAATAACCCAAATCAAGCAGAAGACCTAGATAAAGAAAAGAAAAACATCTACGAGAAGTGCATCCCTTTCTTGAAAGAAAAGTTCCGGGAAGAGTTCGGCGAGAGGGATTTTACTGTAAAAGGGCTGTGGTTTGGAGCCCGTGGAACAATCCCTCGATTCACCGGAAAATACTTGGAGGAGATTGGCATGAAAGCAAGGGAACAGTCGCTCCTAACGGAAAATATAATATTGGATTCGCTAGGTATTATCCAGCACCATGTATATGGGACTTAACGTCCAGCTCGCCTCCTCTCTACCTTCCAAAAGACATTGACTATCCTATCTGTCTGGATGTGTTTTTGTAGTTTTTATGGACGAAGACTAACTAGTCATCTTTTATTGGACATGAATATGTACAATCACATGTTCTATCTTGTTTTGTTTTGTGATATTTTGTTAATCATGTAACCGACAAAGTGTTTATTCATTGCTATTTTAATCTGTTTTTATCAGCAAGGTACCTGTTATTGCACTGATTTTATTTATGATAATTGATTATTAGGGACCATAGACGGTGATATATAATTACATATCTATCAAGATTGATCGGTATGCTGTGTTTCAGCAACCTAACTAAGTTAAGGCAGCATCATTTATTTATATTTGTACTTGTAAATATTTATAAATAAATTGTTTCTCTCTGAAGAAGACAATAAATTTATGGAAACGTCGGATAATTTTAAAAATGTATATTTTTATTGACCATCCCCTCTTGATCTCCTGTAACTATAATCGAACGGTCAAGAATCATTATTATCACTAAAAAATCATATACACTTCCCAATAATCCACACTTTTTTCGGACTCTACGGACCTCAAAACTTGTAAACTCGATATCCCAAAAAATTAGACATGAATACAATTACTCCCTTTTATTAGGAGTAAGAGAAAGTAAAAAAAAAAACTTCCAAATAATTTTTTACCAAGAGAAAGTCGTGTAGCCTTTTTTTTTCATAGAAATTAGTCCAGCAATTAGAAGTGGAAAAAAAGAGAAAATTAATGAAAGAATAATCAAGGAAGTTATTAAGATGATTGTAAAAGATAGGACGTAATGATAATAAAGTTGGCCCGGTGGAACTATGTGAATCATTAATTAATGATGGTGAAGGGGGCGGAAGGTTAAGTTCAATAAGAGTGTACACAAAAAAAAAAGTATATATTAAGAGCAACAAAAAAGAAAGAAAAGCAAATAAGATCATTAAATAGAATGATTATGATTGAGAGAGCGGAAATATATGATGAAGAAAGAAAATTAGGACATGATAACAATAACACAAAAAAAAAAAAAAGAAGGAAGTGAACTCATAAACTGACAATGAAACTTGCCCCAAGTTCATCACGAAAATGGCACTATAATAAAAATAGTGTTCAGGTCAAGGGCGTGTAGATTTGTTTGATGATTATCAACATATAAACTGTTCATTATTTGTTTATATATAGTATATACATAAATTTCATAACAAAAGATCTTATATATTTATTAAAAGGAGAGGTGAGCAACATAGTATTATCAATAAAAACAATATTAAAATATAAAAAGAATTAATGCCATTGACATTTAAGGTCATAAAGAGAAGTGCCTTATATATATAAAGAAAAGGGAATAATTCTATGTTCAATATATATAACTTTAATCATTTCTGACAACTTTGTACAAATTAAAGTTACTATTTAATAAAAAAATATAATAAGACATAATATCCTTTTGTTTCTTTTTAATCAATTATCATGTCCGCTTTTTTTTTCTCTTTGTTCCCCACAGAATTAAAATATGTAATTACAGTGCAATGAGAAAAAAAAAACGACTAAAATAATGACCTCTGCGCATGCCCACACATATTCATAGTATGTAATACAAACTGAATAATTATCTTCAATGAGCTTAATCATAATATGAATTTTTCTTCCTTGAAATATAACAATGTCACCTTATAATAACCATTTCATACAATTAAAAGTTGCTGCCAAAAATAAAAATGAAGGAGGTGGAGAAAAATACTGTCAATAAAATTATTAATGACGGAAGATTCATTCAATTCTTTTTTTTTTAAGTTCAGCGTAAATGAATCTTGTCTCGGCTAATAAATTGATAATAATTGTTCACTTTTTTTTATATTCATTTAGGGCTTTGACACGCCTGTGGAGAGGAAGAGATGCTCTGAGTGGTATACCAATGATATCAAGATGATGAGACTCCAGTCAGCTAAGGGAACTATGCCATGGTTTTCCGGTTGGAGTTCCTAAGATGTTGCGACAGGTTTCCAGAATCTCAAAGTCGTAATTTTCTCTGCCAGTGATGCAACACTGATCAATAAGTGATCCATTAAAATCTGGATGAGCAATATCACTCAGACACAGTAAATTAATCTGCCGGGTCAAAGATTAGGGACTACTCGCTTACCTTCATGAGGAATCTCTTTGAGCTGTACCGCAAGCCACAAAATGGTAATTGATCTGTTAAAACTATAACAAACCCGGTCTAACCGGGTACAAAAATCCAGACCCGGGTCTAACCCTATTTAAGATTCAGTCCAAACATATCGGACTATAACCTTAAAGACAAATATCCAAGGCCCTTCCACAGACATGCTGTTCCGACCAAAAGTCCTGAACCTAATTTCTTCACAACCAAAGCAATCTGTCATAAGATAGATGGGTGTTTCTTCCTCTGTCTCACAGGCTCACGCATGAGCCCCATTATGTAAAAATATCTCCTTAAACCAGAATACCCACTAAGGGATCCAATCAGATGCATGAGAGAGGTCCGTGAAAAAGCAACAACTAATAGCAATGTCCCGGCCTTTCA
The DNA here is from genome assembly GCA_011037195.1 of Triatoma infestans. Taxonomy (NCBI): domain Eukaryota; kingdom Metazoa; phylum Arthropoda; class Insecta; order Hemiptera; family Reduviidae; genus Triatoma; species Triatoma infestans. Next base: position 319,539 of record JAAEAF010000232.1, read on the forward strand.
TGAGCATATTAGACTACCGACAATCACTGAGCTGGGATAGGGATGAATGCTGTGAAACTATCTATGACGGAAAGCTTGACAATATGTGGAACCTGCAGGCTCGGGACCAGTGAAAGGAAGAGAGAGGCGCCTAATTTGCCAAAGCTTTCCACTTCCTCATTCCCGTCTCCAACAGTAACTGCAACAGTTCATGCGGATCTATTGTCTTTCGTCTTAACTCTAAACAGACAATTTCAAGTTTAGATGAAACTGTGAGCAGTGTATATAAATTCTCTCCCAGTGTGAAGTTTCTTAAAGACAGTACTGTATTGAAACAAAATGTAAGCGAATTCATAAAAATAACTAACTGTAGGAAGCTCTTTTACACCTTTTTTGAACAGTGTAATTTTTTTTGTTGGAATAAAACAGGTAATCTAAACGTTCCCACAAAATTATGAAATTTATAAATAAGTTAAACAGCGATTGCAGTGGCCAAAATATAAAACTTAAAAATAAAACAGCTGATAGAATGTTTTAGACAATTTCCAGTTAGACAGGTATTCAAAAAGGTGGGATAAAATATTACATATTCCTTTTTTTTATAAACGTGAATTTCTATAGCATTCACTAATAATATTATTTGACCTAAATAATAAGGTGTATTATCAAGATATTACTTACTATTTAAAAAGTGAAAATAAATAATTATCAGAAAATAGTGAATGAATATAATGAATTAATATTGCAATGAAAGTTAAATATTAATAATTAATTACATAAAATATTATCAATATTATTAGATACACTGTAATTTGGGTTAACCGGTCAAATGTAAAAGGGGAAAAATTCGAGACTTTCAAAAGACATTTAAACAAATTATCAAACCTTTCTGAAATGATTACAAAGTTCAATCATTTGTTTTGAATTACAATTTTTTACAACAAAAAAATATCTGGTGTGTAACACTCACACACATCTAAAAAATGTTAACTTTCCTTAACTTTGTGGTATACGTAAATAGTAGTAAATTTAGTGATTAGCATACCGTAGAAGGAAGCTTAATGTCTCAACTCCCCCAGGAACTCTTCTAAACCCAATTAGTTTGGATAAAAGTAAACATTACACCAAAAACTCTGATGTAATACACTCACATCACTTTCTCTTACGCTAATTAATACTTTAGTTAACAATTTTTCTTAAAAATTGCAATGTTCAGTTGGACTGACCCATACGGGTTATACTTGTATACCTGAGCGGCAATGTGTGGGAGCGACCTCACTCAAAAGCCACCAAAGCTTATGGAGTTGAAATTTAAACCTAACTAATAAACATCTGTATTGGAATCAGATGTCTTGAAGAGGGATTTGATGTGATGAATAGGTGGATGTTAGTTAGAGATTTTTAGAGAGAAGTTACTCGAAATACGAACTACTAAATTACGAAAATAGACTATATTTTAACAATAATTTAAAGTGTTTGAAATAGATATAACTACAATTAATTATTAGTGATTGATTGGAATAGATAACTAAGATGCACAACTATAAATGATTAATGAAATGATAATAAATATATGTTTAAGACCTTGAATAGGGACGCGCTCGCGAAACTGCCTGAACTGACGTGAACTTCTGTCTGACTGTTGAATACTGATGTATAACTGATGAAGACTGATGTGATACTGATATAGACATCTCCTCCTCCAGTGAGGCGAAGTTTATATTGGTATTACTCACACATTGACAGGTGTGTAAGTACTAGCCACACTAAGACATCTCTTGCAGTGTGTTGACCCTAGGTCTTGAATAGGTCGGTGACCAGGGTGAGTTAGGTCAGTGACCAGGGTGGCGACAGATGATGGCCCGTCGGTGATTAACAAAGACTGTTTGTAGCCAGGTGGCCTTTTGAGTGTTCGTTGACCCTTGTATGAAGGGAATACCGGCCAGGTAGCTTCTGTACACTGGCCGTATAATGACCCCTGTTTGAAAGGGTTTTAGCGGCTTTTCTTTAGCGGTGTTCCTTTGACCGTGCACTGACCCTCGTTTGAAAGGGTTTTTGTTTGCCGCGGCTCTTGAACTGAAGGTAGCGGCTGGCTGGAACCACTAGTTATAATTTATTTAAAAATTAATCTTTTTCTTCTTGTTATCACATGCTATCACATTACACATCCGTCTCAAAGAAATCCTTTTTTTTCGACTACTTAGGCCACAGGCGCCGAACTCTTTTTAAAGGGCCTCAAGAGCTAGGATGGCGCCTTCCTTCTCCTTGCAACGTCCTTGCGATTTTTTATTTAAAGTAGGATGGATGGAGCCGGGGATTTCATAGCACGACTGCCACCTCCTCCACACTTTAGCTATAGAATCCAGTCGACTGTGGGAAGATAGTTGACAATGACGCGCAAGCCATCCTTTTGCTTTCTCACCTGATTGAGATGGAACAACAAAACTGTCGCCAACCATACTTCACTTCAGTTTTGCCTCGATTTGCTTATTAACTTATTCTATGTAATTTTTACATTCTGAACACTCAAATACATTTTCTATGTATATATTATGTACTTATTCTCTGCATTATTATGCGCAGACAATACTTTTCACATCATTACAACTAAACGACATAAAGGGGAATTGCTTCTGATGAGGGTGGAGTACTTTTTTAAATATTCCGACACTCTCTAAAGTAAACTAACAAATAAATGGAAGTGAAGTCCTTTCATCAAACATTCCTTGTACTCCCCACTAAAATTTTAACCTAAAAACATTCATACTTACAACCAAACCAATAGTTACTTTCATTCTATTAAATACACTCACGCTAATAAATACACTTATGCTAATAAATACATTCATACAGATTAACATATTCACTCTAAATCCATTCATAGAAAATCCGTTTAAAATCAATTTTTCCAGAAAAATGTTTCAAATAAAAGTGATACGTTTTTATCTGTGCAACAAGCTCCTGGTTTAAAGAAAATCGTTTTAATAGTTTTCGGAATAAATTACAAAAAAAAATTTCAAAAGCCTATTTATGTATAAACGCACTTTTGATTATCTGTTTTTTTTGTTGTTTGTTTTTCCAAATTTGGAATTCTATAAATGTTACTAATGTGTAATAATATTATGTAGAGGGTAAAGCAGAAAGGCTAGAATGAAATTTTGGTCTAATGACACTTATGGAATCGCTCTGGCGGTGACACGCAGAATTTTTTATTTTAGCACGTCGTATTTCATTGGCATTCCATCTTTTCGATGGAAGATCAGTTACGCATGTTTTGGGAATTGGAAGAAGTTGATATTCCTAATATAGTTACTATTGAACAAGAAGAATTCCATCGGCATTTTGAAGGTACATACCAGCATGCCATTGGGCAAAATGTATACAGTAGTAACTACAGTTTCATTAAGTTTAAATGTAGTTAGAATTAAAAACTACAAATGCAAGTAATTGTAGGTAGTTTTGAGTTTAATTTTTTGCAGGTCCAGGCAACATTGTATCGCTTTTTGTGCAGACCTAGAGAAAAATGTATCGGCAGGTTGTCCATTTATCCGGAAGGATAAGAAAGCTTCAAAAAATTTACTGGCGAAGAGATCTTGCAGGATCATTTAAGCCACTTAAACAGTGACTTATGTTAACTACTCCCTAAGTTTTCATTTTTCCCGTGTTTGCAGCGATGACAATAATCGCTCTTCCATGACTGCCTTTCGGAATGGCAGTTGGGTCTAGGTTCCTTGGGATTTATGGCGTTAAAATTCAAATGTTATTTTGAGTTTCTTCAATGTATAATATACAACAATATATGTATAAAACCTACAAAATGTAGTTGGTAGGTGTTTTTACAAGTATGTTTAACAACTAATCAAGTTATAGTTTGATTGTATAATTACAACTAATAGTTGTATGTATTTATTAGTGGGAATGTATTTATTAGTATGGATGTATTTATTAGCGTGAATGTATTTATTAGAATTACAATTTCTTTTTGCTGAAACTTTTGAAGTGAAATAAGAGATTGAACTCGTGAAATTTTTTTGAATCAGATCGTGTTTGAAAGTTAGAAATTACAAATTAATTAGGAAATAAATATATAAAACAGGATAGTAATAAGAAAAATAGAATAAGTTTCAATTAGTTATAGTTGTCAGTTTTAATTATAACTAAATAATAACTATAACTACATATAAGGAGGTAATTTCTTTTGCACCCACTTTTTCTCAACTAGTAGTTGTAATTTTCAACTATAACTAGTTTAGTTAAAAAAAAATAAAACTACAAAAGCAAAACAACTACCTACATTTGTAGTTTTTAATTGTAACTACATTCCAACTAATGAAACTGGATTTATAATTTGTAATTGCTACTGCATTTGGCCCAACTGTGCTCTATACTTATGTTAGGGTAAATTTAAAGAAAATCTGGGAATTTTATGATTGTATTAACTGCAATAAAAGAAAACTGTCGTGACGGAGTTCTACACCAGATTTTTGTTACTATGCTATAGTTGTTGCTAGGAGATCTAACCGGCTGAAGGTAGACGCTCTGGCAGAAAAGTCTTGGCTACCGGAATAATAATAATAATAGCTTCACAGCTATGTGATTGGCTCAAAACAGTTTGGTGAACAAGATCAAATCGTAAGAGCAGGCCTGCCACATGACGAGCGCGCTATTCCAAGAGGGTTCTCCTTACATAAGAGAGCTATTTGCATATTTGAAATATATGAATTATATAATAGTATTTAGTCTAGAAGATAAGCTGGGTGATGGAATATCGAGTATTTCACCCAATTAGGTTAGTTATTTTAAAGGGGAAAGGAATATCGACTACTCTCCCCTTGAGTTTAGTATGCATATATTTATTAGTGGGAATGTATTTATTAGTATGAATGTATTTATTAGCGTGAATGTATTTATTAGAGTGAACGTATCTATTGGCGAGAATGTTGGAGTCAACCGTTTAGAGTAAGTTATATGGTTAGGATGCATCTCGGGCTTGAAAGAAAATTTATAACAGATTTCAACCCCCATTAGGTTTAGGTCATTGAAGGATAAGTCCATTAAGGGTGTGCAGGAATATTTTTTAAAAGTATTGCACACCCAAATTAGCTTATACATAATTAGCTTATTAAATAGACTCCTTAGGATTAGTTGATACTTATATACTAAGTTGATATAAACCTAATGCAATAAATAAAATAAAAATGCTTTTGGTTTTTTATAAATATATGGAGTTTAGTAGGATAAGGGATAGCACAAACAAGATTCCACACTTACCCTCGTCGATTAGATTGATGGTATAAGAGGGGATGTGTGGAAAAATCGCCTTAATCTAGTGCTCCACCCTACCTTGATGTGAAAGTATTATGGTGGATCCCAAATAAGATCACAGCTCGTGTAGCCACGGATAGAGAGAGAAGTAATGTATACGGGGCGCTAATGGCCAAGGCAGTCGATGCGCCCAAAAAAAATCATAGTCCTAAATTTACCATCTCACTCAGTATACAAGGTTCTTTTGTCTATTAAAAATAAAACTAACAGAACATGTCTTTTATCTAAGATATCCTACATAAAGATTTACAACAGGATGATAAGAGATCTATGTCCAAAATTGTTAAGTTAAATTCGTTTCTAATGTTTATTTAAAAAAGTTTAAACAAAAATATTTGTAAACAAAATTTTATTATTTATGTTATCAAGGAGTTAATAAGCAAGAACTGTTTATAGATAACATGAGAAGTGAAAGTTTATGTATTTGTATTTTTTTTTTGTTTGATAGTTTATGCGTTGAATATATATACACATATCATATATGCATACGTCCTTGTGAGGTGCGCTGAAAAGAGAGACTTACTCTCTTACAAGTAGGTCATATATGTGACGTGTACAGGGGGCGCACACCGTTATTACAAGGTTAGTGACACCACTGCTAACTTAATCCTACATCTCTTTTTTACATATATGTTTTCCTCCTACTGGTTTCCAACATGGTTATCATCTCATTAATATAATCGATTCTTCCTTGGTCGATTAAAACAATACACTCTTTAATGAATAACCTTAGAAACTGGAGGAGGAGGAGGTTAGAGGAGGCTGGGAAGTTAATGGAAAGTAGGTCTAGCTTATGGTTAAAAATCTAACTGCTTAATTTATTAACAAGTTAGAAAAGATTTATTAATTTAAATAACAGCCACAATCTTAAACGTATGAAAACTAATTATTTGATAGAAAATAATGCAAGAAAATGTTTACGACTGGGAAAAATCTGGTGTGAAACACTCACACGGCTTTTTCTAACCTGCATTTTTTTAAGTTTATCACGATTCGAAATTTTTACAGAAAAATATTTAATTGGCTGACTAACCATACATTATACTAATATAGCTTTGGAGAGGCAAACCTATTCTCCACTTAGAGGCTTATACTAGAAGCTCGCGACAGCAAATAAGAGGATCCGAAAATGTTCGCCCTGGTGAATGCGAATTCATGTCATGCGAAGCGTTTAAATATGAGAGAGGAATGCAACGTATTTGGTTATTAAAGTGAGAATAACAGCAAGGAATAGGTGCTTATAACTTTTCAGAAAAATTAACTTTCTTACATAAAAGACCCATGATAAGATCGGTAGTGCAATATGCGATCGAATGCTGGGTTTTGAACCAACAGATCAAGGCAGTCTTGAGAGTTATGAGAAAGGAAAGCTTCAAGGAAGATATATGGTGGAATTAACGGGTGAGAAAGATGGAAAATCCGTACCTAAGTTGGTTAGGGCATTTGAAGAGGATGTAGGAGAACCGAATCCATAAACGTTTTCTGCATAGACAGCCGGAAGGCGTTAGAAGAAGAGGCAGGCCAAGATCAGATACTTTGATGATGCCGAAAGATGTTGAAGAAGATGGATGGGTGGCCAAAGGGGACAGTAAAGGCTATAGATAGAATTGAATGGAACAACCTCAACTTTCAGGGCTTTAGCGCTAAAGAGGAATGAAAATCTATTGGTTAATAGTGTTTGTATGTACTGAGTGGTCAGGTATCTATTTTAAACTGATAAAAATGATGCCAACTTATAATGATGAAAGTAATTATAAGATAATCTTTAATTTAAAGTTCTCATTCCCAATTAATGACCCTTGTAAAAAAAGTAGCAAAAAGTAATACTTCTTTCAAAAAGTAACACCCAACTGCCCTGGGCAGAGGCGGATAGCAAATATATTTTACCGTACACTACTCATCTAAATCCCTATATGAGTAAATAAAATCTAAGATCAAGACCAGACAATCCGAAACCACAGTATACCTCAGTTTTGCGGTCTACGGCTATAACCACTCAGTTATAGTGGCGCTTCGAATGACCCTTGTATGTAAATACACTTTTCTACGGCATCTAGAAAAATAATGTATCTTGTGCTTTAATCACTTCTTTCATATCTAAGGTATACGATATTATTGATCGTACAATCTGTTACTGCGAGTTTGACTAGTTACCAGCATTTAATTTACAAGAAAAATACATATTATTGAGTTTTATCTCGAAAAAATAGACGCATATTTAAGATAGAGAATATAATTCATTTAATTTTCGACCATAATCGCATATATGATAAGAAATTACCGAATAAAATTCTAAATGCGATGCAGAGCAGAGCCATTTTAAAAATAAACAACCCATTCGGAGTCATTCGCCGATTTATATAATTTATACTGTGTGCATTAATTAGCATTCGGGAGTGAAATTTCAGATGGTTTCTACTCATCAGAAACAGGAATCTTTCATTGGAGTCTGATCTTCCAAAGTGCAGATTTCAAGTAGATTACCGCTATTGAAAGTTAATGTACGCGGGTCATTCAATAAGTAACGAGACAAATCGCTGTAGCTCTAATCAATACAAATCTTTGGCTACTTTTCAATATAGTCACCAGCAACATTTATACACTTGTCCCCATCGTTCTTCTAATTTGTGTATATATGCCTCTGGCATAAAATTCTTTGAGTTGATCTCGATACCACTTTTGCACTTGATTTTTAACTTCTTCATTGGATTGAAAATATTTCCCACATAGAGCCTCTTAAGAGATCCAAACGAATGGAAGTCCGACGGGGCAAGATCGGGGCTGTAGGGGGAATGTGGAAGGATCTCCGACTCCACTTTGACTGATTTGAAACCTGGTTTCTTTGTGGGCGTCCATAAGTTGTCTTGGAACCCATCTTACACAAGTTTTCTTGTACTGCACCTTATTCTGAATAATGTTCTGGACAGTTCCACTCGTGTGCACTTCTTCAGCTATCAGTTCAACAGTAATACGCCTGATGTCTCGCGTTAATGCGAGATTCGAGGGAGGAAGTTGCAACTTCTACCGGTCGTCTACTTCGTTGCTTGTCACAGACACTTACACGGCCACTTTTAAACTGTTCTACCCATTTGTAAAGGTTCGAATAATTATTCTCATACACTTTTAACATTCTTTCATGGATTTCACTACTTTTGATACCCTCTGCAATTAAAAATCTAATCACTGAGCGTTGTTCTTCCGAGGTGCGATGCTGGAGCGGATTCGCCATTGTTAATTGAATACATTTAGATTATGCTTACGAAATACTCTCGAACAGCTGATGGGAAACTAAGTACAAGGATGCCAACTTGACGCACTTAAACTATTGTAATTGATTAAACAAACCGTTTTTGAAATACAGCGATTTGTCTCGTTACTTATTGAATGACCCTCGTATAAGTGACCTATGACTCGACGTCCACAGTTTGAGGACATATTATTGAAGTCATTTTGAATAAAAAATATCTAATAAACATAGGTCTGAAAATGCTTCTTAACTGAAATAGAGCTATTGAATGGTGGCCAGCTGAAATTAATAAAAAAATATATTTGTTTTTAAACAGAACTTTATTATTAAAATATCAAATTTGATTATGTTCAATTATCAATTGTTCAGTTGCTTTCAATTGTGTTCAGCTGTTTTCAAGTGTCAGTTTTTTGTTTTTAAATTGTTTACGTCAGTTTTACAATTGATTTACTAAGTTATTTAATAAAATAACTTAAAATTGTAATTTTCAAATGAAGAATACGTATTGCAATTGAAACGCAAGGCGGTCAGTTGCAGAATATCAGAAGCGATTTCAAAGTAGTAGAGTACCAAATCGTATTCAGTGTAGAGTTTACCGAAGAGAGACAGGATCTAAAACTAACAGACCTTAAGCTACCGCTGAACGTTACCGAGATCGCTTTGATCAAGAGGAAGCCATATTAGAGCGTATTGAATGTAGTCCATCTGCTAGTCAGCTAGGAATTTCTAATAGTACAGGGACTAGGCGAATGAAGATATGGAGAACTATAGGTTATTTGGGCTTATACCCATATCATTTCCAAAGAGTCCAAGCTTTGTTACATAGAATGAAAGAACATGGAAAGTTACGAGAGAAGGGGATGAAGATAAGGAAATGCTGAGTTATGACATTGATTTATGGTGATAAGAGAAAAGAAATTTTACATAATGTAGCAGATCAACCTTATAGCTAGCTTTAATGTTAATAAACTTACCAAGCATATAGGTCACAGCAAAAGTAGCAAAACATTATCTTACCTGTAAACAAAACAAAACGGTTAAATTAATAAAACAAATTTCAATAATTTTATAACCAAACAAACAAAAATTGTAGATAATGTTGGACGAACTGTGAAAAAGAAAAAAAACATAAATAAAACCATCTGATACATTTGTTACAATGTCCCATACGCATAATTAATTACTAAGTTGAAATCCTTGGCACCCTATCATACTTTTGTTTACCATAAAATTTATACAAACATATTCGTGGTACCTTCAGCATATTATTTTGTTTATATTATATATTTATATAAATAAATAAATGAGGACATTAGGATTTCAAATTTTAACACTTATTAGGACAAAATCAGATCATTTGTATGAATATTTGATATAAGTACTTAGTTTCTAGAAATTATATTTTGGAAATATTGCGTTTATGTCAAATTTTTGCGAAATTGGATCTTGTGTAAACTAACTTTGCCTTGTACAACAAATCTGTATTTTTACAGTGTTTAACCAAACATCCTAATTATGGACGAACGTCGAAAAAAAAAAAACCGAACGCTGATTACAAAATGAAGCAGGCTAATACAGAAGAGAAGAAATTGCTGAAGAATAGAAAAACCCTAAGGCGCAACAGCCCATGAAGGGCCAAGGCTCGCCAGACGGCGATTTGAATAGAGGGGCGTGTGGTAAACACGACGCAGTTCCCATTCCGTTTAGTTCCGGCATTCGCTACCTAGGGCGCTACTAACTGTAGCTTCCCACTTTGGCCGGGCCAGTGACCATTCTAGGCCTTCAAGTAGGGGACTTGTTCCCTCTACAAAATGGTACCATGGGATCGTGAGCCAGCCCGGCGGAGTTCTGTCTCCACGCTCACGAGTTGAGGAAAGGTTTCGTGGTGGTCGAGGTTTTGCGATGATGATAGTAGAGTCCCAGTGTATCTGTTCTGTGGGAGGAAGTTGGTTGGTTTGCCTTCGGGAATAGTTCCGCCTTCTTCCAATCCCTCACAACAACATGTAGCTTCCCACTTTTTAACACAATGCTGGGTCAACACCGACTTTGCCCTCACGGGAATCGAACCCTGAATTCTCGCATGAAAGGTGCGACCATCAAGTGCGAAAGCCACTAGACCATCGCGTGAGGACGAAGAATAGAAACCTGCTCACAAATAAATTGAATCTACGTATTAATTAACGTATTAATCTTGATTAATTTTCTTTAGGGGACATTCACTAATTAAACTAACAAATTGTAGAACTATGCGATAGAAGCAGAAACAGGAGAATTAGAAATGTTTATAAAGTATATTTTAAAATAACAATTTAGAGGAAAAATTGGACAGTTGGCTGGTAAAAGGGATGAGGAACCGTTAGTGGCAGAAAAAGGACTAGGCCAACTCTATTGTAAAGAAACCGATGGTATGAAGGGAAGCTGGTGTATATTTAAGACACCAAAAGTGAAAGGATACGCAAGTGTCATATCGTTATTTTCTAGAAGAGTTCTACACTGTAACTCTGTCCATTCTAATCCTAGTTTAATATTTAGTTTAGCTTGCAGTTATGTATACAAATCTATCCTAATTAAATTAGTTGTCTTAAATTCTATCTCCAAATTCTCTAAGTTACTGCGATCTTTCTTATTGAGATATCTTTATTTTTTCGCACATATATTTCCGGTAAAAAACACAATATCAAAAATCTGACACTGTAGTAAAAAAAAAAGAAAAGTAAAACTCCGAACATTTTATGACAATATAATGCAATGATGAAAGATTCGAATGGTTTTGTTTAACCATTGTAATAGATATATTAGTTTGCAGTAGATCGAGATCTTTCTCTAGGAATACTTGATCGCATCAAAGTTCCGAAATTAATTTTCTTTGAAAATACTTTTTTGAGGTTCTCTGAGTGAGAAAAAAATATTTTTAGCGAATTATCTGTATGTGTGTGTGTGTCTGAAAAATGAAAAATTGCATGAAGCTGAAACTTAGTAGTATTCCTTTTAATTAGTATTAGGAATCTGATGAAGGTTTCGGGCAAAATCCACCAACCGGAAGTGCTACTTTAATATGATTTTTTTTTTTTTTTTTCAGTTTTTCGCGATTTTCTCAAAAATGGCTACAGTGATTTTCTTTTACACTTCGTATCCGATCTATACACCTAAATATCGTATCATTTTTATTTCAAACATTTTTCCGGAAAAATAACTTTAAGGTAATTTTGGCGGAATTTTTGGCGCTAAATTTCAAATGCTATACGTATAAGTCTAGATCAATGTTATACCTGTATATTATAACTGTAAATGTATATATATATATATATATATAGTAATTGAACACTCAAACTATGTTATTAGAGTTCAAACACGCATCTCTTGTTGATTTCAACAACCCAGTCGGACTATTGAATATAAATATATGTGTATCATTAACTTTATTAAGATTTATTAACTATTATCTTAATAAATGTAATAAGTGCTCCCTTCTAGACTACCATGTAATTGGTGCTCCCTTCTAGACTACCATGTAATCATTCTATTCAAACCCGGTTAAATACTTAGCCCGCTTTAGTTCCCTCAGGAGAAATGAGGTAAGAAATTGGAAATAAGAAAAACAAATTGCCATTTTATAATATATGTAATTGGGTTATCAGCAATGAAAGATTGTCGTGTGAGTGTTTCATACCAGATGTTTTACCCGAGGGGCATTACTGGAGGGAGAAAATTACCGATATAAAAACTCATACGAATTAGACATTTTCTATCCACGATATAAACAAATTCCTAAATGAGGAACATATATGATGTAGGATTGATTGTAGGTAGGGGTCCAGTTAGGCGAAGATTTCCAGTGTCCAGTTTGAATTGAATATCTAACACATGTTGTGTATTAATTTAAAATACATATATAGAAATATATATTAATGAGACCTTGATCTATTGGGGTTACTGGACCCTGTTATATACATATTATAACTGTAAATGTATATATATATATATATATAGTAATTGAACACTCAAACTATGTTATTAGAGTTCAAACACGCATCTCTTGTTGATTTCAACAACCCAGTCGGACTATTGAATATAAATATATGTGTATCATTAACTTTATTAAGATTTATTAACTATTATCTTAATAAATGTAATAAGTGTTACATTTCCAACATAATTCTTGTATTAGTTCATGGACTCGTTAAAAAAAAATTTAAAAAATCTAGTTTGAAAAACTCACACAACTTTCTCTTACTGCCAATAATACAATTTTTTACTTTCTCTCACTCCTAGTAAGAGTAAGTATTGTAATAGTGCCAAATTTTCGATATCGAGTTTTCGCCGGAAATGTCCGTTTTGAGGTCCCTTGAGTCACAAAAAAAAGTGGTTTTTAGAAAATGGTGTGTGTGTGTGTGTGTGTGTGTGTGTGTGTTGTGTGTGTGTGTGTGTGTGAATGTGTGTATGTGAACAGCATAGCTCAAAAACGAAAAATCACAGAAAGTTGAAACTTGATATTCGATTTAGGTGTCACCATAGGATCCGACAGTAGGTTATCTGTCAAAATTCCTCAACCGGAAGTAACAATTTACTGAATGTTTTTTTTTCTCTTTCTTGCAAAAATGGCTCCGACGATTTTCTTCAAAACTGGTATATGAACTACACATGCAATGATCTACAACTTTTATTTAAAATATTTCTCTGGAAAAATTCATTTAAGGGCACTTTTGGGGGAGGGGGGGGTTAGGTTGACCTCTAAAGTGGAATTTCAGTTTATTATACACTACTGTCATCTAAATAATATTAATTAGAATTAAATATGTTGTTGAGATCCTAAGTTTGAATAAAATCGGGTGACCGCTTTGGGAGGTGCGCTTTAATGAAAGTAGTTTTTAGTTTTCTGCTATTTTCTCTAAAACAGCTCCAACGAGTTTCTTTAAGGTTTAAATATTTACCACACGTACAAAGATCTACAACTTTTATTTGAAATGTCATTTAATGGCACTTTACGGGAAAGGGTTGGGGTTATGTTTTTCTCTAAAGTGCTATCATAGATGATTATACAATTTTACCACCCAAACAAAATTAATTAGATAATAAATAGATGGCCAAAATTGCGAGTTTTAAGAAAATTAATAAACCGGAAGTGCGATTTTATTGAACAGTTTTTTTTAAGTTGTTGTGGTTGGTTCCGCAGAGCTGGAAAGATATTTTCTGTGATAGCCTGCTTCTTTTTCGGGCGTCCGCCCATTATAAGGAGATTTGCCAAACAGTGTGATAAAATAGATTTGCACAGAGCAAATTCAGTTGATGCACTGACTCTGACAGAGTCATGTTTACTTCCTCATTGCGATAATGTCAAAGTTTCGAAATTCTATTTTCACCGGAAGTACTTGTTTTCAGGTCACCTGGGTTCGAAAATAATGTTTCTAGTTTGTATGTGTGTGGCATATATGAACAAAATATCTCACAAATGAAAAATCGTACGAAACTCACACCTAGTATTTCGTTTAGGCGTTTAGGTACCATCATCTCTTCTAAACGGACGTTTTGTCAAAATCATTCAATCGGAAGTGCGACTTTACTGAATGGGGTTTCTCTGTTTTTCGAGATTTGTTTTGGGGAATATTTCTCGGAAATGACTTATAACGCAATCCTTTAAACTTGATTGGTAACTGCACAGGTATAAACCTATCATTTTTAAGTTTCCGAACGTTTTCCGAAAAAAAGAATTATTAGTTTTGCGGAATTTGTGACATTAAATTTCAAATGTTATATGGGATTGGGTGCAATTGTTCTTGGTTCACTTCCGCACTACAAAGTGATCACTTCTACTGGATATGTACTTGTCCCCTCACCATCTAAATATTTATATTACGAACAAAGAGAAATATTTAAAATTTCATGAAAATTTGTCATTTTGTATTAACAGCAGGAAGAGAAAATTACAAGATAAATTTTTTCAGATAAGTTTTATGTATCCAACAGAAGCGGTTTGGTAAACATACATTATTACCTAAATTTCTCAAATAAAATCCAAGGCTATACCGAGAATGGAGCTGATTTTTTAAGAGAACTGAGAGTGGAGAATCCGCTCAAATGAAATATTGAAGAGGCTATTAGAGACATTTTTCGTGATAGCCTGCTTCATTTTGTGGTCATCGACCGGTTCCGGGCGATCGTCCATCATCAGGATGTTTTTGTTGAACAGTATAATAACATAGACTTGCACAGAGCAAATACAGTTGATATACTATACGGGGAATGGAAATACACTATGTGGGGAATGGAAATACAATTGATACACTATACGGGGAAAGATGATACACTAAACGGGGGGGGGGGAGGAGTTGATATTCGGGGAAACCCGACATAGTCTCTGTTGTAAAGAAAGAAAGCCTGAGGTACCTTGGACATGTGGAGCGAATATCCTATGATAGACTGTCCAGAAAAGTAATGTATGGAAAGCCGAGAGGAGCGAGGCTTCCGGTGGTTGCTTGCTTAAGATGGTTGAATGATGTGGAGGAAGTCCTTCGCCATGGAGGCCAACAGTTAGGAGTGGCAACACTCATTGAGGAGGTCCAAGTAGGATCTGTAGGAACTATCCTGCATAAGGACTGTAGCACCAAAAGAAGAAGACGAAACCGAGAATACCGAATCCTATATCCCTCAATACATCTTAGCTTGCCGGTTCGCACAATTATCGCGGGGCGCTAAGTGCCCTCTACTGGTCAGCGTCTGTCTTTTTTCACTTCCTCTTACTGCTATTATAACAGAGGAATGTTGTGATTGCGTGAAATTTTCGACACTGATTTGTCATTGGAAATGTGAATGTGAAATATGACTATGAAGGGAAATTATGGAAAATTGCCGGTACAACAGATCCTGTATTGCCCACCTCACAGATTTTTTATCATATATTGACGAAATAATCTAAGTATATAGAAAATACTGAATATCAATTAGAGCGACACCAAAAATTTCTTGATTAAATTGTGTAATGGATAGCCACTTTCATTATTATTATTATTATTATTATTATTATTATTATTATTATTATTATTATTATTGATTTCGTCATCAACTTAATTTTAACTGATTATATATATATATATGAATAAAATTGTGATTATTTAGTTTGTCTGTCTGTCGGTTGCATTCTCCTAATTTTGTTTTCTATTTTTTGACCTTATTCTTTTGTGCTTCATGATTTTATCTTTTTTTATGGGAATCGGAAACAACTTATACAATTACGTATTATAACATCACTTTAATAATTTTTAAAGTACCTTTCTATGAACTTCAAATCATATTTATTAAGTTACATAGGAAATTACTCGTTCAAAACTTTTTTTAAAAAAATAAGAAAGTGAAGCAATGATAAAAATGAAATCCTGAAATACGAACACGATAATTTCGGTGCGTGAAAACAAAATTCTTAAGTATAAAATAGATAAATTAAAGATAATTAAAGATTAAAAATAAAATAATCAATTAATAATGTAATAAAACTATCTGGAGATAACATACATTTCATTATATATACACATGAAACTATTAAAAATAAAAATAACCTAGTGTTATGCCATAGAGAGTTTCATAACAAGACACACCACTATCACGGAAGGTTGAATATCTTAATTATTATAAATATTTACAAGAATCTTGGACATTCACACAACTGGTTATTATTTCTATTTATTATCATATTTACAATATAAATAATGAATTATCAATCATAATATTAATAAGCTTTACACAATAACGATACGGTCAAAAAATAGCTCTGAATATTGTTGGGTGTTTGGATAGGATTTCTAATGACAATAAATTTTTCAAATTTTTGGAAGTTTTTTGGATTCCTTGGATTGAAGTTTCGTTCAGAAACGTTCACCATCTAGTAAGAAGGTTCCTTTCTTCTCTGAAGAAAGTTCTTCTAGTCTTTATAGGTCACATGGGAATTTTTGGGAATGAAGTTGGTGGATAGGTTTGCCAAGTTGGGAGCCTCTCTCCCTTTCATTGGTCCCGAGCCTGCTGTTGGTGTGTCTCTTGGCACATGTCTGTCAGGCTTCCAGACATGGATGATCTCACACTACTCATCCTTATGGATGAGCACAGTAGGTTGTCGGCAGTCTGAGATTTGGGGGTCCGGGCGGGGCTTTGAGTGAGAGGGACCTGTGCCTTTCACGGACCTCTCTCAGGCATATTTGGTTGGCTTCCTCACTGGGCATTGTGGCTTAAGGAGACATCTCTATAAGATGGGGCTCATGTCTGACTCCTTTTGTAGAGTCTGTGAGAAGGCGGAGGAAACACCCATACATCTTATGACGGATTGTTTGAGCTGTGAGGAAATTAGGTTTAGGACGTTTGGCCGAAATAGGATATCGGTAGAAGATCTTAAGCTATGCCCTTTTAAGGTTTTGGTCCGATTTGTTCGGACTGTGGTAAAACTTAGATCGGTAAAACCCGGGCCTGGACTTTTGTTCCATACTCGGTAGTTGTTATTCTTTTGGGGTATCTATATGGGCCCAGGCAGGCTTTGGATAGCGTAAGGTTTCGCCCTCCCGCTTCTTGAATAATAATAATAATAATAATACGAAAGTTCTTTCATAGTTTCAATGACCTTGGGTACTGTTTTTCTTCTACTGCTTTGCGATTACTGTGAAAAAAAAAACCAGGATGGTAGTCTCAGCCCCAAATTATGCCCCAGACTATGTTTCCTGCAATTTGGATGTACATAACCAGCTATGTGGGACAGAACTTTGTGTTTTCTTTTAGTATTTCTAAAAAGATTTTTAATTCACGCAGACACTAACATGAATCTTTTTGACTAGATAAGTCCTTTGATATATGAGATATTAAATATATGCACACTGTAATAACAGGAAGTGATAGTGGAATCAATGAAAAGATACACGCACATCTTATTACGCTATCTTAATTGGTTGGTAAGACGGAAGTATGTATTGCGATCCTGTCAAATTCACGAAACTAAGTTTTTTAACGGAAATTTAATTTCGAAAAATTTTAAAATTGAAAAATTTAATGGTCGTGTCTGTGTGAACAAAATATCTCAAAAACGAAAAGTCGTAGGAAGTTGAAAATTGATATTTTGAGTCTAGGTACTACCGCATTTGGCAAAGATTACTGAATGGTATTTTTTCATTTCTTCGAGATTTTCTTGAAAATGGTTCCAACAAGTTTCTTTAAACTTCTTATACTATCCTTTATATATATAAACTTATCATTTATATTTGAAACATTTTTCACGGGAAAATCAATTTTTGGGAGGATTTGAGGGGGGGGCAAGAGTAACGTTAAGCTTTTAAAGTACCATTTCAGTGTAATATATGGTTTTATCACCTAATATTAATATTCAGGGTTCGATTCCCGTGAGGGCAAAGTCGGTGTTGACTCAGCATCGTGAAGAAAAGTGGGAAGCTACAGTTAGTAGCGCCCTATGTAGCGAAGGCCGGAACCAAACGGCCCGGGAACTGCGGCGTGCTCACCACACGTCCCCCCTATTCAAATCGCCGTCTGGCAAGCCTTGGCCCTTCATGGGCTGTTGCACCATAGGCAAGGCATATTAATATACTGACGTAATATTAATACCAGAAATGTTGACAGAATTCCAAATTTGTGGAAAATTGATTACCCAGAAGTGTAATTTTAAACTTTCGGAAGCGAACAGTTTTTTTTTGGATTTTTCTAGAAAATGGTTACAATAATTTTATTTAAGCTTGAAAACCTTGCTGCACATGGAAACGTTATCCTTTTATTTGAAACATTTTTTATGAAAAAATTGATCTTGGAGGGGTATTGGAAGTCAGATATACCAGTAAAATTACTCCTCTGACGACGGACTGTGACCAAGAGATTTTGTCTTTAGCTTAAGTTAATTTATGTCGTCATTTATACTAACAACTTTTTACTTTTTTACTTTTAATTAAAGGAAGTTTAATTTAATTTTTTTTGTTGTAAAAATTAATAAAGATTATTATTATTATACAAGTAAAATCCCCACTACCATTTCTTATGGCCAGCCCAACTAAACAGTGTAATGTTGCAATTTTAAAGAAAAATTTCTTGATTAAATTTGTATTTATTGTGGTTGTGGTTGGGTCCGCGCAGAGCTGGAACTCATCGGAAATACATTTCATCATCAACCGGAAGTTAATCGACTAATTTTGCCTAACGTACAAGACAAAAAATGTAGTTCACCTTTTAACATTTCCTCCATCTTACATATATACATGCACTTTACATCTGTTACACCATAATACTTGTGTAATATAATATTTTTCAATTACCATCAAAACGGATATTATGATTACAAACCGGAAGATCAAAAATATTGAGAATAGTAAGAAAAAAAAACACAATGGGTAAAACAATTATCGTAAACAAATCTCATATAACTTCTTCATAGAACACAAATAAACATGTCCACTTATATACATACATATGATTGTCATAAAACGAATCATATGATTGTTATAAACAAAAAGACAATGTTATTTAGTAATATTATTGTTTTGTAAATAAAACAATTCTGCCAACTGTTACTTATAAATAATATAATAATAATAATTATTATTTTTTTTACGTAAACTTGCGATAAAAAATATTCAACAATGTAATATATTGTTTTAAGTTATGCGAATGAATATATATAATGTCATTAAAACAAAACAAAAAAGGCAAAAAACAAGGTCATTCACACTTTTTAATCTCAGCAAAGAAATCCAAACAAATGTAAAAAAAAAAAAAAAAAAAAAAAAAAAAAAAAAAAAAAAAAAAAAAAAAAAAAAAAAAAAAAAAAATCAATATATATTTTCAATGCATATGAAAATCAACTAACAAAAATCTAATTATAAATGATAAAACTGGGAAATATTAGATAAATTTTCTTTGCAAGTTCCGGTGAAAATTCTATTTTCAAAATATTGAATCGCCCATACATCCTTGAACAACAGTAATAGTTAAATGTATTAAAACACTAAGTTATATTATGAATAGTAAATTGGTTTCAATTAACATAAATCCTAATATACAGTATATATATTTAGAGTTCAGTGAGTTGTAAATTGGACAACTAATAAAACACTAGGAGTTTTCTGTGTCCATGCCAACTCTGTTATAGTTCACTGGCAACTCAATTTGTTTCAATTATTGCGTTCACTTAACTTGAATATACATATATAGGTTCGTACGGTCATTTTATATATATTTGGGCATATTTATCAAAATATTTAATAAAATCTGACATGGAACGTTCAAAAACAAGTTACACTTTAATTCACTTCCAACTTGACAAATATTTTTTTTGTAAGCTAATTTGAACTTTTTACAGAACATTAATTTGTCTCCAGTATAATGTAGGTCGTGGAACCGTGCAGAATTACTGAAATGACACTAAAAATGGGACGTCCACAGTGTTCACAGGACAATCCATTAAAGTGCATATATAGGTTTCCTTTTTTTCCAGAGAGAATGTTTCAAAAGAAAGTGGCCTATATATAAATAAATAAAGTTTATGAACTTATCAAGTTTAAAGTTAATGAAATTGTGAAATTCAATTTTAACCGGGAAAAACATGTTTTACAGCGCCCCCTCAATTAAATTTTTTGTTTTTTGCAAATCGATTGTTAAATATATATTCTGTATCTCTTTGTATATTTTCTTCAAATTTCGCCAATCAACTCCATACATAAAGGCAACATGCACCACCCTTACTTGCCTTGCAAAGTATGCCACATAGAAAGAAAAAAATCAAAAAGATTCCCTCCTTCATTTTTTTAAGGTTTCCAGATAAGAGATCAATAATTTTTTTTTTTCGGCTGCAGAAATAAGAGATTATTTTGAGACTATCTTTCTTATTTTAAATTTCTTTTACGAGAATTTCTTAAAGAAGAGAGATTTTTTTTTTATTTTTTTTCATGAAAAATTTCGAATGATCGAGAAAAATCAGTTGAATATTTGGTGAGATATTGAATTTTGAGTATAGAGAAATTTCTCTGCCTTTCTGTTTGGTATTATTCTATATTGTTTTTTAGAGTTTATAGTCAAATATGGCAAAAACATATTTTATGGATTTATGAAAGTGAATTTTACGAATAATGGATTATTGAATAGTTAGAATTTCTGAATATGGGCCGATAAAAATCCAGATATTGCATACCGGAAAAGGAGTCAGACAATAATTTTGATATGGCGGATCAGCTTGTAAATCCGTATTTTTACAATGCAACATTTGAACGCAGACCGGTATCTTCATTTCTTAACGTGAAGTTCCTCCCAGATCTATTTGCAAATATCTCGCTAAAACGCCGGCAAATAATGTACTTTCAATGAACACATTCGCGAAGCTAAAACGAAGATAGTAAGGCGTATTATTTACATTGTACTTATCCAGGGTAAATGGATTAGCACGCATGGTCCTATTCAATGGCCCACCCGCTTCCCAGATTTGACGTTGCCTCTCAAAACCATAAAGTTTTGTGGCAACTTAAATCCTGTCACTTTTAAAAAGAACAATTTCTAAATAGAAATCCATTCTGATTCTGTAATGACAGCAGTCAATGAAAATTGGACAGAAAGGTGTTATATACTGATGATTAACAACCTTCCATTTCCAACTTCCATTTTAAACAACTAATGTGAATATTAGGTTTTTTTTTATTTTATTTTAAGGCGCATCAACATCTATAGTCATTGGCGCCCGGAGCCTTCTCAGTGCACTGCCGGCCTCCGAACAGTGTTGTCTCGTTACAGACAGCACTGACTATCACCGGACAGTGAGCTGTAGAGGCTCCTAGGAAGAAAACATCCAAGGGTAGCACAGCTGGACTCGGACCCGGCTCCTCCGCGTGAGAGTGCAGTATGCTAACCACTTAGCTATTCCCTTCCCTAATATTAGTTGCTTGCCTTATTTAACTATAAACTCATTAAACAATGTGGAATAAAATCAAACAGAAAGGCAGAAAATTTAATAGCTCAGCGAATATTCAGCAAATTTTTCTCGTTAAATAACAACTATTTTTCATGAAAACAAAAAAAATCTATTTTAAGAATTCGTTAAAAAGTAATATATGGTCCAATTTGGCAGTGAGAAAATTGGTTTCAAAATCCACTTATTTCTGCAGCTTAAAAACATAATCGAACACATATTTGGAATCCGTGAAAAAAATGCGTAGGGTGCAATTTGGAAAATTTAAATGCATAATTTAATATTAACCAAATTTGTGAGGAGGCCTTTGCCTGCTTCTGTTGCCTGCTTAAATTTTTTTGAAGATTTAAGCTTATAGCCTGTTTAGCTTATGTATAAATACGGCCCTATATAGAACCATACATTACAATGAAGTGACGCTTTAGAGATGAGAACTTGGGCTTTTGAGAGTTGATCACTCAAAACCGCTCTAGGAAAAATGTTGAAATATAAATGATAGGCATTTTAAAGGGGGGATAAAAAAGTTGCCAGAGCCGTTAAAAAAAAAAATTCATACCTCCGCTAAGTGTACCTATTTTCTGTGAAAATTATTAAATTGAATAATTTTAACCCGATCGCAATCCCTCCAGTTTACATCTGTTACAATAAAAAAAGTAAAGAGAAATAATAATTATAAAAATAAAACACATAAAGAGGTTAGTAACAAAGAACAATACAGACATATTTACACATTCTTAAGTAAGTTCTTATTGGACACCACCACTGATGATGATGTAATTGGACAAATTACTACAGTTTCATGTTTATTATGCTAATGAACTATTTGGTTTGTTATATGCTGCCTTTATGTAAACAAAAAAGAAAGAATTATTTCACAAGCTCTATAATTCAGTGAAATATTATATTTAAATATTTAGAAATATTTATATATCACTTATCAGTTTTACATTAAAATCTACTTAGTTTAAAAAAAGTTTTTTTTTAAATTATAATGTAATAAACGATAATATGTGAAGATAAGTGATGTAACAAACACTTCTATTGCTGTAAGAAGTATGGTTCATTTGCAAGAACAAAACAAGCTACACCTTACTCTTACCATATTGCAGATCATATTGAATTTAAGGTTTTTTAAACTTCCAGTAAAAAAGCGATCGTATCAAATTATCACTTTTTTTAAATAAAAAAAAATAAAAAATCTGGTGTAAAACATCTTAATTAATTTAACACACTTATTACAATTATTATAAAATTTATAAATATTCTGTGGTATTCTGTGGTGCTCAAAACCTTTTCTTTCGAACTCAGAAGTCCTCGAAACATGTAATTTTGCCGATGTAAACTTATTTTCGAACATTGCAATATTTTCTCTTCTAGCAATAAGTAATGAGAAAGTGAACATGTATGTGTTTTTAGAGAATTTGTCTGTATGTGTGTGGGAGTGTTAACTAAATATTTCAAAACATTCAAAAATCACAGAAAACGAATTTGTGTCTTACGATCAGGATCTGCTGCCGTCTTGTCCCTGAATAATTCTCTTTACTAAAAATTACTTTACTAAACATTAGTTTACCGGAAGTTTCTTATTATGAACCCATTGTTACTTTCAGTTTATGCTTGTGTCAGCTTGTGAAAAGAACTATGCGATTTGTGAGCGATTTAAGAAATGACCTATTTCAATATAGAAATTTGAGGCGATTTTGCGTCACTGTTTTAAAAAAGGCCACTACCACAAACGCCGCTTCCGAAATTAATGAAGTAGAGAGAGGGAAGGCTCTCATAGATCACGGGGACTGCACAGATCTAGTTCAAAAAGTTTAGAAAGGCTGATACAAGAGCTTGGAAAGTAAGCTTCATCCAGGACCGTCCTCTCTTCTCAGATTCAGCATTACTGGCGACAGTAGTAGAGGTGGATCCTTGCACCAGCACCAGAAAAAAAAAAACTTTCGGGTAAATTTGGCATGTCCCATTCAACCATAAACCGCCCCCCCGGTGAGCAACCACCATAGGTCTTAGAGCTGCCGATATATACACATCAATTTACCCCCCCCAACAAGTCGCGCATCGAGTTAAAAACTGTATGACCCTTCTTCGAACCATCCGAGTGATTTTCGATTCATCAAACAAATTATTACTTACGATGAAAAGTGGGTTTATTTCGAACAACGAACAAACAAAAGATTAGATCAGGCCGGCCAGCTCTACCGTCCCCCGAAGAGAAAGATTTGAGAAAAAAAGTGATGCTACGCGTGTGGTGCA
Source organism: Triatoma infestans (assembly GCA_011037195.1). NCBI lineage: Eukaryota > Metazoa > Arthropoda > Insecta > Hemiptera > Reduviidae > Triatoma > Triatoma infestans. The sequence continues at coordinate 343,274 of JAAEAF010000232.1, forward strand.
TCTACGAGAGCGTCATTTAATTTAAACTAGTTCCTGGACGGTCATGCGATTACATCCGAATTCTACTCTACTCCAGCTAGTACGCGTTCGTTTTGGCTGCAAAATGTCCTTCTTGATTTAACTGAAAAAGTGTACTCCTTCTACAAGACAACGCCAGGCCGCACAAGTCACCTCAAACGTTTTCAGTAATCAAAGATTTGAATTTTGAGCTTAAGCAGCCTATAGCCCGGATTTGACACTCTCTAATTACTATTTCTTCCGTTCTATGGCCCACTTTTTTCATGGCAAAAAAATTTACAAATACTGAGGAGGTGAAAACGGAATGTTTGGAGTTTTGGGCTCCAAAGCTAGCTCCAGACATGGAAAAGACGTCGCATTGTTGGCTCACAGATGGATCAAGTTGTAGAAAATGATGAGCTCTATTTCGAGGAGTAAGCTTGGTGGGGGATTAAACAAATCATTTTTGAAAAGTAAGGTGAAAAAAGCACACTCAGACATTGGTTACACCCCAATAATTTAACTAATTCCAATGGGCTGACCAAATAATCATATTGGCCAGATATTTTTTTCTTTATTTAATGCAGTTTTCTGAGAAATAATATAACATTTTTAACATTGCATTAAACCTCAGAGTTATGTAATATTTACAAATAAATTGCAACCTATATGCCTATTACAGGTATGTAGTGTTAATGTTTAAGATTTTGTCACATTAGTTTCGGCATTTTGGGCGTTATACTAATATAAACGGTCGGACTGACAGACTGACAGACATATTCACACTTTGATTTAAATAGATATTTTCAATTCACAGTAATAAAAAAATAAAGTAAAAAAACACACTGAGATATCTAAGAGTGTGCAAATAATATAAATTAAGGTAAGGTACAACAGGTACCTGTGACCTGTAACTTTGCGTACAACTATAGTTATATACACACTTACACATAAACACTTATTCTTGCCGACAATCTACTTATTGTGAAACATTCAAACAAGAAAGTGGTTAACACAAACAGGGGCTGTATTGCTTCATTAGTTTATAATCACATCACATATTCATGTATAGTATTTCAACTTCATACTATTTGTTTGTATATATGTATGTATATATGTGTGTCTGTATTTCTGCCATGGTAAGCAATCGACCTTTTTTATTATTCTGCAGCAGCTTTTACTGAATACTAAATTATTACAACTGACTGAGAATCTAATATATCCTCTAAATAAAGTTTTCTTTATAGCAAAATTCCATACAAAGTTCGAACTTTGTATTCCGTGTTGTTCTCTTCAGAGCGATCTCCAAGATTTTCGAACGTTAATTATCATCCGGAAGTAATCAGATTTTCTATTGGTTTCTTTTACTTTCACTTACTCATAGTAAGACGAAGTATTGTAAAGTGTCAAATTTTCGATATGGAGTTTTCACCGGAAAAATGCGTTTTGAGGTGCCCATAAGCCTTTTAAAAAAGTATTTTTAAAAAAATGGTCTGTGTGTGTGTTTGTGTGAACAGAATATCTCAAAAACCAAAAGTTGCAGAAAGCTCAAACTTTGTATACCATTTAAGTATAACACCGCATCAAACGCGTAGATTTCGGGCAAAATCCATTAACCGGAAGTGCCACTTTACTGAATGTTTTTTTTTCACGTTTTTTGTAATTTTGTAAGCTACAACTTTTATTTGAAACATTTCTCCGGGAAAATTTATTTAAGGATACTTTTGGGGTATGCATGGGGTTATGGTTCCCTCTTAAGTGCTATTTCAGTTTATTAAGCGGCCCCCAGGCGATCAATATTATTGTTAATATCTTTTATTGACAATATTTCATCAATATATTGAAAATGACCTGACACGATCAATACATATACAATCAATATTTAGTTGTGAAAAGATGTGTGCGTGCGAAGTTTCTGCTAAAAATGAAAAAGAAAAAAAAAAGCGTGTATTGCTATTATTTTGGCACATGTGGGTTCGAAAAAAGTCAAGGAAAGACGTTGGGTAAAAAATAGAAAAAGAGTTGGATATCAAATAGAAAAAAGTCAATCACCTAAATCTTATACAATATATTAGGCACAAGGAACCTGATGATTACTTTAGGATGAATAGGGAAATATATGAACGGTTGCTACATTTGGTTAGTCCTTTTTTTCTTATCTCTGTTGGAACATAGATCTGATTATGTATTCCACAGATCTGTGTTTATAAGGTTTTTCAATATTTCCCCCGTTCATTTTCATCTTCATTCACCGAGTCGGACGATAACGGCGACGATGCATTTTGCGCCATGGTTACAGATGAACTAACCAAGATTGTCAACTACGCGCACGAACGATCAATGTTTCATCAATATGACTAGCTCCGCCTAAAATATTGACGAGTATTTTCAGGACCCCAAAAATCCTCAATATTTGTTGTGGTGGTGGTTGGTTCCGCGGAGCTGGAAAGCATCAAAGACATTTTCCATGATAGCCAGCTTCATCGACCGGTTGCGGGCGTTCGCCCATCTTCAGGATGCGTTTGTCAGACAGCGTGATAACACAGACTTGCACAGAGCGAATTTAGTTTATACACTCCTCTAAACTTTTGTCTCCTTTATACTTTTTTCTTTGAACTTTATATATATCAACTACACATACAAAGAGCTACAACTTTTATTTGAAACATTTCTCGGGGGAAATTTATTTAAGGGCACTTTTGGGTAATGGAGGGGTTATGGTTCCCTCTAAAGTGCTATTTCAGTTTTTACCCAATTCTATCATCTAAATGATATTAATTAAAATTAAATAATGTTGTTGAAATTCTGAGTTTGAAACAAATCGGATGACGGGAACTGCGTTTTTACTGAAAAGTATTTTTCAGTTTTAATTGAAACATTTCTGCCAAGTCAAGTCATTTAAGGGATCTTTTGGGGGAGGGGTGGGATTATGTTTTCCTCTAAACTGCTATCATAGTTGATTATACAATTTAGGTTCAAAAAACATCTGTACAAGGTGGGGTTAATTGAGTCGTAACCCATCTAAATAAAATTAATTAGAAATAAATAGATTGTGCCAAAATTCCGAGTTTTTAAGAAAATTAGTAAACCGGATGTACGTTGTTTAAGGAACAATTTTTTTCAGTTTTCACGATTTTTCTCCAAAAAAATACGCGATGAATTTTTTCGTTATACTAAATATAAAATAAGTTCCAAAAAAAAAAAAAGGTCAAAAATTTAAAAGCTAAAAAACGCTGTTAATTCCCCTCCCCCACTCTAGGGTTAGTGGTGGCGATATCATTTTTATTTAAAATATGTCAACAATTTCCAAGGGATAAAATGTTCTGATCTAAATGTCCTAAAGAGCTCACTGAACTAGAGTTATCTTCTTAAAGATTACTATTATATCAGTTACATGTATTTAAAGTTAATTACGAACTAAAAGAATGTAGTTAATGTATTTTCTATAGATTAAAATAAAACTGATGTAATGTAAAAAGTCCCTAGGCTTACAAGTAAAAGCGTACAGAGAACATTCACCTCGATCAAAGTGGCCATGTTATAATTTTGTTTAACAGTTCCATTTAAAAATAATAACAGCTGTTTAGTAATTTTAAACGATGAAGAGAAGTAGGTATAAATAATAGTTGAATAGTTTTTAAAAAAAGGGCTAATGTAACAACAACCAGCAGACTGAAAAGGTCACATTCCTAGATAGTTTTTTGTTAGTGTCCATCAATATGCTAGGCTAGTTCTACTTCTTTCTACTATCTGGTGGATCCTCATCTATTTTTAACTAGTACAAGTATTCATCTACTAGTTAAAAAGAGAATCCTTTATTTGTTTGAACGACTGATATACCAAAAGATTTAGTAACCCAAATGAATACATAAATGAGTGTGGAAAAGTCTTTGGAAATTATTTAAATTTAATAATAACAAAACAAAAATCTGGTATGAATCATTCACACGACTTTCTGTTCCTTACTCCAATTAATTTAAATTTCATACAAAACATTTTCTTTAAAAATTCCCAACGGTTAAAGACGTTCAGATGGGTTGGCCATAACAAAAGGTGGTGGACCACATATATACCATAGTGGTCTTGTGGGAAAATCACGTCTGTCTCAAGACCATGTACCGTCATTTAAACGTTGAAGCCCTCACAACATATCTAAAATCATAAGAGTGCTACATTTTTATCTTTGCAGTAAGAATTTACACTTCCGGTTAACTGATTTTCTTCAAACTTGAAAATTCCAGCAATATTTTTAAAAAGTATATTAATATTAAATAGGTGGTGAAACCACACATTGTACTAAAGGGACACTTTAGAGAAAAGCATAACGCTACTGTACCCCCAGAACCTCCCAAAAAATTCAATTTTTCCGGGGAAAAAGGTTTCAAATAAAAATGATAGATATTTATGTGTGTGGATCTGTGCTGAGGAGAATTTACGTATGGACCCTAGGAATAGGGAGATATGCATCTTCTCGGACAGCCAGGCGGCTGTGAAGGTACATGGGACCTTCAGAATCACTTCTTCCCCACTCAGGGAGTGTAGAGACTCCCTGGGTTGTTTTCCCGGCCCCGTAATAGAGTGCGGCTGGTATGGGTGCCGGAGCACAAGGGGTTAAAAGGTAATGAGTTAGCCGGCCAACTGGCCGAACACTCCATTCTGTGGGCCGGAACCTGTTCTGGGGATAGCCAAAAGTATAGCGAGGCGACTCGGAGAGAGCATAATCGCCACTGGGCAAAGCATTGGAGCAAAACACGGCAAAATTGTTATGCCAGGGCTGTGTAAGAGAAGAACCATAGAAAACCCTGGGTTTAAGCAGGTATCAGATTTGTCTGATAGCGGGCCTGTTTACAGGGTATGGTAGATTCAGAAAACATGTGCACAAGGCGGGGTTAATTGAGTCGGAGCCCTTGTGTAGAGTATGTCAGGAAGAGGAGGTCAGACGGTCTCTCACCTGCTGTTTGATTGTGTCGCAATCGGCAGATTGCGGTACGAGATCTTTGGCACGTTGAGAACGAAGGAGATCGTACTAAAAAAGAACTGGTCGGGAAGTCCTTGACCTCATGACGAGACGAGGATTCCACATTAGGAGGTTGGCAAAAATAAACTTCAATGGGTAGGCTGCAGTGTCTGGGTTAGTGCCCCCCCTGCGTCATTCTATTAAAGTTAAAAGAAAATAGTTGAGGCTGTTTTCGAGTGATTCACGAAAAATTGAAAAAAAAAAACATTCAGTAAAATCGTCACTTCTGGTTGATGGACTTTGTCCGAAATCTTCGTGTCTAATGCCGATGGTAGTGACTAAATGGAATACCATGTTTGAGCTTCTTGTGACTTTTCATTTTTGAGATATTCTGTTAACATACACTCTCACATACAGACCATTCGCTAAAAACATTTTCTTTTCGTATTCAGGGGACCTCAAAACATGTATTTCTGGTGAAAACTCAATTACGAACATGTGGCACGATCGCACTTTCTGTTACTAAAGAAATCTCGTGTAGCCACCTGTACGACTTCCTCTTACTCTGATTAATACAATTTCACAAAAAAAAACAAAACACTTTCTTCAAGATTGCAATGTTTAGATGCCATAAACAAAGGTGATATACATATATATAACTGAGTGGACACAGTGGGCGCCCTCTGTCACACGACCACAAAATTATTTTAAACTCAATTTTTTTTTAGAAAAATGTTTCAAATAAAAGTGATGATACGTTTTTATATGTGCATTCAGTCAGTATATGAAATTCAAAGAAAATCATTGTAACTATTTTTTCAAGAAAACTCCAAAATAACTGAAAACCTATTTCGTAAAGCCACCACTACCGGTTGACCGATTTTCTTTAAACTTGGAATTTTGGTAACTTATTTTGTTTTTAGTAAATATTGATTTCAATTTTCCTGGAGAAATGTTTCAAATAAAAAGTTGTAGCTCATTAATATAATTAATATAGTTGACGTAATATGTTTAAAGAAAATATTGTTGGAGCCATTTTCAAGAAAATCACGAAAAAGTGCAAAGTCCATTTTAGTTAAAGGAGGTAGTTCCGATTGGTCTGGACATACAGACCAATTTCTGAAAACCACTTTTTTCAAGGCTTAAAGGACCTCCATTTCCGGTGAAAACTCGATATCGAAAGATTGACATGATAAATAAAAATTTAAAAAAACTACATTAAGAAAACTTCACTTAAAAAATGTTAAAAAATTATCCAACGCCAGGAAGTAAATCTTGGTATCTAAATTCTGGAAAAACAAAGGCATTGTTATATTTTTAAATGTCATGGATTTAAAGTAAAACGGTGCAAAAAAAGAAAAAGAAAAGCGGTATAACAGGAAGATAATATATAAAAAAAAAGGAAACTCTCTGAATTTATGTATAAAAAAAATCATATTTTTTATTTTTATTTATAAAGTCCAATTGTTTATTATTGTAAATAAATCTGGTGTGAATAAATCAAATTATATAGTTTTGATTTATGATTTATTATTTATTTATGCACAGGTATTACATAGTTATAAATTTCAAAATAATAGAAAATTTATTAAAATTGCATCCGAAAAAAATTCGTACTTCTGGTCAACCGATTTTGGCCTTACATTAAATTCTTAAAAAGACGCGTCAACATTTATGGAAAAAAATCATTGGTGCCCAGAGCCCTCAACAGTGCACTGCTGAAGAACTCTGGACAGTGTTCTTGCGTCACCAGTCTACACTGTCCAACATCGGACAAGTGAGCTGTACTGGCTCCTAGGGCATCTCTGCTGCCTATCCAGCCGCATTACTACAGAGCTAATCCCTTCCCTGATATACAATATATTGAAATCCCACTTTAGAGGAAAGTTTAGACGTCGCTCCATCCCCTCCCTCCAGAAACACGCCATAAATGAATTTTCTCAGTAAAACTGTTGCAAATAAAAGTTGTAGCTCTTCATATATTATTTTTTTTTTTTTTTTTTTTTAAATAATAACCTCTTTGAAAATGTGTAAACGACAAAAGAAAAAAAGATAAATAAAATAAATAAAACGTGATGTAAGAACTGAAAAAATAAGTATAAAGTAGCATGGCATAACGGGTATGAGCAGGAGTGAATTGGGTTTGAGAGATAAATAAACTGGAGTTAATGCTGAACACCGTATAATGAGAAAGTAATACAAACTGCCAGGACTTAACACGAATATAGAAAATGGATGTGAGAGATTTAGAATGAGTGAAGAGAAAGGTAGTAGTTGGTTGCTGAAGCGTTGTCACTGCTGTATAAACTGTTTTAAAGACTGTTGTAAGAATGTCTTCCTGTAGGACTAGCGTAACTGTATATATACAGAGTATCCCACTCTAGTCTGGCCTAAGTAGCGAGTGAGACTCTCAATTTTTGTGTCTCACTCTCTCTGCTTTAGATCCCTTTAGGTCTTACTCGCTATTTATGCCAGACTAGAGTGAGAGACTCTGTATAAATATAGCTGCGTTAGTCCTACAGGGGACAGTACTTCAACAGTTTATAGAACAGTTACAACCTGTCAGCAACCAACTACTACCCTTCTCTTTACTCACTCTAAATCTCTCACTACCCATTTTTATTTTCGTGTAAAGTCCTGGCAGTTTGTATTACTTTCTCATTATACAGTTTTCAGCATTATTTCCAGTTTATTTATCTCTTAAACCCAATTCTCTTTTTCTCATACCCATAAATGACAACAGCCGTCTGCCATGGTTTACTATAAAAGAAAAAGGATATTTCTTGAAGCTGCAAATATATATATAAAAAAAATAATTGCACAAAAAATAAAAATACCAACAGAGTAAATCAAAATACAAAACAGAACAATAAGAGTACTTTACGGAAATAACTATAAAAGAAATATAGGAAAATGAACAAAAACAATTACTAAGGAAAATCTGAAAATCCATTCATACCTTATTCTGCAAGACATGGCGAGGGGCGTATAAAATCAGGGCGTGACATGAAACCTTGTCAGTTAGGAAAAATTTCATAATTTCACGTCTATTAAGTAAATATTTGCCAAAATACACTGACATCTAAGTTCAGAAAGAAATTTTGTTTTCTTATGATAAAGAGCTCCCCCCTCTAATGGAGTTCTTCATAAAAATAGAAAGCATTCCAAGTAGTTTTACCGATTTGGAAGATTTTCTTTACATTTGGAGTTTACTAGTAATGCTTCTAATGTATATTAATATTATATAGGTTTAATTGAAGTGATACTTTAAAGGAAAGAGGCTTAGCGCTACTGTTCCCCCAGTACCTGCGAAAAAATAAATTTCCCAGGAAATTGCTGCAAATAAAAGTGATAAGTATTTTTTGTGCGCAGTTAATACAATATCTTTTAAAGAAAATCTTTGAAACCGTTTTCAAGAAAATTGCAAATCATATAAACTGGAAATAATGCTGAACACTGTATAATAAGGAAAGTAACACAAACTGCCAGGACTGGACACGAATATATAAAATGGTAGTGAGAGGTAAAGAGAAAGGATGATGACCCGTTGTGACTGCTGTATGAACTGTTGCAAGACTGTCGATAGACTCCCTCCTATGGCTAACGCAGCTGTATTTAAACAGATTCTCCCACTCTAGTCAGGCCTAAACTAGTGAGTGATATTGTCCAGTTTTTGTGTCTCTCTCTCTGGCTTAGATCTATCTCTTCGGATCCTATTACAAACTGCCCTTAAGTTTTCTTTTTTGAGGTATTCTGTTCACACATATATAATATTCGCTAAAAACATATTTTTCGTACTCAAGCAACCTCAAAACATTTGATATGATCACGTTACTTCCTCTAACAAGGAGTAAGGGAAAGTAAAATTACGTTGGGAAAATTGTGTTTTTTCCCTTACACTTTTGATGATGATGGTAACAATTGCTTGTATTTAATATGTTTGTCTGTCTGTTTATCACAACACAATTCTGCTTCTACGAGAACGTACAATATAATTAAGATCTAGCTCTCTAATATTCCAAAAAGAACGTAATTATAAAATAAATTTATTCAAGTATGAGCGCCGTTAATCTTTAATTATACAATGAAATACACTTTGCTCACAAAAAAAAATTAATTACAAAAATAAATTATTTCTTTTGTTAATGAGGCATAAAAGAGAAAAGAAAAAGAAAACAAACCAAATAATTTGCTGTCAATTGTGGCAAGAAGTAGTTATGGGGAGAAGGACCTCCTCTGTTATATAACTAACTGCCTAGACACATTAGTAAGATGTATGTCAACCAGTCTTGACAACCTGTTGCATTCTAGAAATATTCTAGTATATTAGCAATAGCATGTAGTAGTTTTCTTTCAATTATATTAATTACTATTAATAACCAATGATTAAAGGAAACCAGGAAACGTTAGTATAAAAATATTTGATTAAAAAAAACAGCTGATTTATAAAAAAAAATACAGTAGCCACTGCTACCTGTATCGTTGATGGATATTACCGTAATAGTTTATTTACAACTAGGTCAAGCAGAATCTAGTGCAAAGTTAAAAAAATAGCTTTCCCGATTATTCTTTTCTTTTTTTTTAAATAATGCGAGAAATCCGTGTTCCTTGGAGGGGTTTGAAGAGAGTTTCTAACACATATTACCTTTTCTTAGTGCTGGATAAGTTAGAAGTATTGCGATCGTGTTAAATCTTCGAAATTGAGTATTCTCCGGAAATACATGATTTGAGGTTCTGCTGAATGAAAAGGGAACGAAAAATTACGGGAAATTTTCCAAAGAAATCGATTTGTTCGGGGAGTTCTGCTAAGTTAAGCTTTCCTCTTAACGTACGTTCAGTGCAATATATGGTTCTACAACCTGTTTAATATTATTGGTACACTGGTAGCATCGTTGGAATTCTAAATTTGAAAAAAATCACCCGGATATGCGACATTTTTCGTACGATTTCTTTAAAATAGGAACGCTATCCAGCAAAGATATAAACGATCTTTTTAAAAATAAAAAAAAACTGACTTTTAGCGGGTTCTGAAGAAACTATGACGTTTGACATTTTCAATATTATTTGAGTTTGATCAATTTTACATTGACTACAATGCAATCACTTCGACTGGAGGGGAATGTACTTCCCAAGAGCCCGCCAGGTTATTAGGATTCCTTAGGGATCTTAAACTGATGGAGGTATTGAAGACGGTGTTCGCCTAAGACATCTGTTTGGGGTGCTGTGGGCAGCCTGCAACACAATAGATCGTAATGGTCGCAGTGCATCGCCCCCCCCCCCAAATCACTTCGACTACTACCTGCCTTGGAAAAATTAATTTATCCTTATCACCCCTATATTTATGTTAAGGCAAATGAGTATAATTTCAAGTATTAATAAAATCTGGTCAATTTTATGATTGTATTACCCACAGGTGTTTTATTGTCCCTCTTATTAGTTCAAAATTTATTAAGTTAATAAATTAATAACAAATACATTGTCCACAGTGCAGAGAAATCATGACGAAACCCAGCCTAAAATGGGATTCACAAAGCAAATCATTGGAGAATTTTTTTTTTTTTTTTAAATCCACCAAGGAGGAAAATGGCAGAAAATTTTTTACACATAACGCAATAATCTTTATAGATTGCCGCAACATGTGTAAACTGACTTACTAAATGAGAGAAGTGTACGTAAATATGATTTTAAAAAAAATGATGAGTATATTGTGTGAATACTTCCAAAGTTTATTTATAACATTGAAAACCAATGCTGACAAAGCCCCTGGAGCTTTATTAGTTTTTTTTTAAACTAATCACCTGAATTGAAAGATGCTTCTAAAATATTAGAATAAATAAGACGGTACTGCATAAAAAGTGTTTGTAGAACTGGAGTTATTATTTAATAATTTATTAAATGGGGAATGAGGATGTCATAGACTCATACGGAACACCTCCTACAGACACATACAAATCTACTTTTTTTCTTAATCAGTGGTTGAAACATTTTCGAGTCCATGTATCCCTGCGTCCAACTCTCCAAGAGTCTGAAGGTCTGAATTTATTTTACTATCCCTTCTTTCAGATTTTTAATAATTAATTAAAATATAGTTATTAAACAGGAACACATAAAAATAATTAGCACAACGCGCGAGTAGTTTATAAATAGAAAATTCCCCATTTCTCCTTTGAACTTTAAAGAAATGAAAAGGTTAGTAAACTAGCCTAGTCGCGCGTCCTTGTGAAAAGAGGAAAGTAAGAGAAAGACCGGATAATAAAAGAAAGTCATGAGAAAGGTTATGATTAAAGGTGGGAATGAAGGAAACTTAGTGAAAGAACAACAAACACACAGGAGATGTCGTGAGATAGAATGTGTGTATAAAAGTTCGACCTCTAGCGTATTTTTATTGCTTGCACTTCAAGTATGCACGTTTCCTTGGCTCATATCCTACCTGTCGTCACATGTTTCTATAGAAATTGTAAAAAAACATTTCACTCTCTTCTTAGGTTTTATTTTTATTTTATTTCATTTTTTTTTTTTGTTCACTTTCTGTTACTACTACTCTGAAGCGGAAGTATCACGATCGTGGTAAAATTTTCAAAATAAGTTTCACCGGAAATACAAGTTGTGATACTAATTATCTTCTCTTACTGCACTTACTACGAATTCTAATTGGCTAAGTTTCTTTGAATTTTTACTAGACATTTAGTCGGCAGTATTACATTACTAGAAATATTGGCGGCAGATTTTTTTTTTTTTGGAATAAGTTTCAATAGAGTTTATGGACAGCCTGTGGCGGCTCGTGGACCGTGAGACTGGAGTTTCATTAATAAACAGTTCAAATTTAAATTTAAACAAGTTCAATATTATTGCATAATTCAAGTATTTACGTCGGAAGTATTTCAATAAAATTTGAGTACGTTAAGAAATTTGGTGAAATATTCTATAGAATCAGATACTCCTAAATTTCACAATATCCTTTGAAAAAACATGAAACGGAAACAATATTAGATTTATCGTACTTGATAGAGCCAAATATTATATCTTAAATAACTTATTGTTATAGGATCCGAAGAGAGGAATCTAAATCAGAGAGAAAGAGACACAAAAACTGAGAGTCTCACTCACTACTTAGGCCAGACTAGAGTGGGAGAATCTGTTTAAATGCAGCTGCGACAGCCATGGGGGGGGGGGGTTCTTCCAAGAGTCTTGCAACAGTTCATATAGCAGTCATAACGCGTCAACAATCTTTCTCTTTACTCATTCTAAATCTCTCACCACCATTTTATATGCGTACGTGTAAAGTCCTGGCAGTTTGTGTTACTTTCTTTATTATACAGTGTTCAGCATTATTTCCAGTTTATTTATCTCATAAACCCAATTTCTCTCCTCCTCATACCCATTATATTATTAAAGAACTCTCGTTCGAAACTTTATTATAATTTGCTTACTTGAACCAAAGAAAATGGGTGTTTTGGTCTCACAGTCGGACTGTAGATCGCACGCAGAATCATCCTTTACCAGCCGTTCAAGATAGTTCATCAGCTTCAGCCAAAGTCCAAGTTTCGGCACCATACAGTACGATACAATACAAATGTTCCGTTTATGATAATTTTTACTTGCCTGGACAGGCTTTTGCTTTAAAATGTCGACCGAATTGTTGTATACCATTTCTTTTCCCAGCTGCAAGTCTGTATCTTCCTTCTTCCAGAGTTTACCATATAGTTCATTTTATTTACACTGACAATTAGACCGCAATAAGCCGCACATTGCTCTAATTCGTTGTAAAAAAAACAAAAACAAAAAAAAACAACACCTTGATATCACAACTGTTTGTCGGCAAATGCAAGCACTGCACCATGCGATTGTAGATAAACGGCCTTGGGTAATAAACAAACCAAAAGGAAATAAAATTTGCAAATATTATCTGAAAGTATCAAAGTTAGAAAGATATGTCACCAATATATGGATATGTTGAAATAGTTACTCACTGCAATAAACAAACCTTATTTTACAATGAACGTTAAAAATATGTTACAATTCAATTTTTATACATCGCAAATTATGTGTGAATTGGCCGGGGAAATGTGATAATAGTTTATGAGTTGAAAAAAATCATTATATCGTTTATAGTAGTTAAACTTTAATAATCTGAAAAACTATTTCTAGAAAAATAATCTAAAATTGGAACTTCTATAAATAGACATGTTTCATAAACTTAGTGGGAAAAGATATTGTTTGTAAAAAATATTTCACGGACGCACGGCTAACACCAACGCGCGCCTGCTAGGGTTCACAATAATTCTGCACTCCTGAAGAAGTATATATTTATAAGCTAATACTCCCCCCCCCTAACTTCTAGCCTCTTCCGACCCTTCCTACTCAATCGCTCTGCATTTAGGTGCGCTTAAAGTACAAATTAACGTCTCCATTGTGAAATTTGAAAACTAAGAATTCAACTTAACCAGTTAAAGGTTATCATCAAGTTTTGAGAAAGAGTTCATAATAACAATGTGTATTTTAACTAAAGATTTTTCCAAAACGGTTCTCCTACGAATGTGCACACATATGGACCAGCCACCATTGAAGACAGTGGCATCTGACAACCTTCAGCAAAAATGGAAAAAATAACGGCAGTTGAAATTTAAGACTTAATTCTTAGATCCTACAGAATCTCCCCCTAAAGCACTTCTGCAAAAATGTTCTAAATTAAACCAAATAGATTTTCGGGATAATTAGTTGTTCAAATTTAAGGAAATTCACTGAGGTCATTTAAAAAAAAAAAAAATTCTGTTGTTAAACTACTTTCTCTTACTGTAATCAAATACAATTTAAGCAAGAAACTTTCTTTAAAATTGTAACGTTATGTAATAACATAGCAATGTCAAAGCCTTCACAAAATATAACAAAAGGAAAGAATAATTTATAACTAGTGGCCCCACAGCCGGCTGCTGCCTTTTTAATACAAAGGTATCAAAGACAAGCACCGATAAAGCCCTGTCTATTGAACAGAAGCCACCTTGTCTTTGAAAGTCGCCGATAGGCGACTAAATCTGGCCACTGACCTGAATCACTGGTCGCCGACCTAACCAAGGTCGCACAAGGTCGCACGCTACTAGAGATGTCTTATTTTTTTTTTAAATTAATTTAAGGCGTCTCAACATCTGTGGTCATTTGCGCCCGGAGCCTTCTCGGTTGCACTTGCCGCCTCCGGCAGTGTTCTCCCGTACAGACAAACACTGCCCATCACCGGACAGTGAGCTGTGCTGGGCAGTGTGGTGTAGTCGTGAGATGCTGTGTCTTAGTGTGAGAACTTACTTAACATTGAACAGTGTGTGATAAGACTAATATAAACTTCGCCTCACTGGAAGAGTCATTATCATATATCATCATTATATCAGTATCATTTTACAGCAGCAGTTATACTTGAGTTCCGAGCGCGTCCCTATACAAGGTTTATCTTATAATTATTTTCATAGTTGTGCATATTAGTTTATTTATTATAATCATTTTAAATTATTTGTTATTTAACTCTTAAAATTATTTATTTACTTTTATCAAATCATATTAATTGTAGTTACCATTAGGCTCATTCAAATTATTGTTAAAATATATTCTATTTTTATAAATTCAGTGTTAGTAATTCAAGCAATAACTCTCTAAACTAACTTCCGCCTAATAAATCCCTCTTCAAGACATCTAACTTCATACCTCAGGAATCACGACAATTGATTCCACTACAGTTACAATGCTTACTTGGGCTGGCCATGAACATAGTGGAGGAGATATTTATTGCATACCCTGAGACTTACCTCCGAAACACCTCTAAAATCAATTTGTTCATCAAAATGTTTCAAATAAAAGTGATATGTTTCTATCTATGCAGCAAGTATTCCAAGTTTTAAGAAAAATCGCTTTACCGATTTTCGAGAAAATTACAAACAAAAAACAAACACAACCTATTATGTAAAATCGCACTTCCGGTTAACCGATTTTCTTCAAATTTGGAATTTAATCAATGTTTCTAATGTGTATTAATATTATGACAGGTACTTGTAGATTTTTGTAAGGTATTATTGCTCTGCAACCAGAAAGATCTATTGTGCCCGGCCTCTTCAGTGCAGTGCCGGCCTCCGGACAGTTCTTTCGTTACAGACAACACTGTCCATCACCGGACAGTGAGCTGTAGAGGCTCCTAGGAAGAGAAAATCTAAGGGCAGTACGCTGGATTTAAACGTGGGACCTCCGCGTTGCTAGTACAGCGCGCTACCACTGAGCTAATCCCTACCTTCTCCCTTGGCTTAGGCCAATTAACTAGGCACGGAGACCCTAATTTTGGTATTGTGTTTGTCGTTGTCTGTAAAGAGTAGAATGTATGTAGTGTGTTGTCTACTGTATTGATGAAGTGCATGGAGTACTATGGTAACCCATGGGGTCGCTCTCCCCAAGTAACTGCATGCAACCTTGTGGGCATGACAGGTGGTTAAAAATCATTTATTATACTGAAGTGGTACTTAAGGGGAAAGCAATACGCTACTGACCCCCCCAGAACCCCCTCAAAAAAAAATCAATTTTCCCCTGGAAAATATTTCAAATATTTACGTGGTGTGCAGATAGTACTAAAATTTTAAAAAAAAATCGTTGGAGCTGTTTTGGACGAAATTAAGAAAAAACACACAAAAAATCAGTAAAGTGGTACTTCCGGTTGATAGATTCTGGCCGAAATCTTCGTGTCTTTTGCGGTACATAAAGGAAGTTTGAGTTTCCTGTGACTATTCATAAGACACACATTTATTCCTTTTGTTAGGAATAAAAGAAAGTAATACAAAATTTCAAACAAAAAAAGTAAAAATACGATTCTAGGTGGCTTTGTGTGAAAGCTAAAGACATTATTCATTCTCCCCCCTCCCCCCCATATACTGTTAAAACAGCACATTTCACCACTTGGTGGGAATTTATAGGGAATTATATATTTTTATTAAAAATTCCGACTTTTAACACAATTTGTGAATAATGAGTATGAGAATTATTGTAAGATTATTTATTTATTCATTCATTTTACTTTCTCTTACAGTTGTTTGTGTATTCATGTTTTATTTATCACTTCGCAAATATTTTTTTGTAACCAACTAATTATAGACAATGATTTCATGGTAAACGAATATAATTACTCCATTTTAATGTCTCATTAAAAAACCATAACACATGAAAAATACGTGATGTATCATTAAAATAAAAACAATGTTCATTTGTTTTCAATTATTTTTTATTTTTTTATTTTTTATTTTTGCAATTACTATAAACTTTTTTTGCATTTCATGTTTACAGTTTTTATAGTGATTAGTTATAACTTCTCCCCCTTTTGTTTTGAATAAATTTTCAAAATATTTTTTAGTAATAAAATTTATTTTTATTAGATTTGTAATAAAAATTTAGTAAAATTATAGGTGTCATAAAATTGTTTATATTTTTACTAATAAAAATACCATGTAAAATTGGATACAGTTACAATCTGTGACATGCAATAAACAGTTTTGAAAATAGTGTAATTTCTGTGAGTATGGAAGAGAATAGCTAAGTGGTTAGCGTACTGGATTCCCCGGCGGAGGTATTCTTAGATTTTTTCTTCCTAGAAGCCTCTACAGTTCACTGTCCATTGATGGACAGTGTTGTCTGTAACGAGAGAACACTGTCCGGATGCCGGCAATGCACTGAGAAGGCTCCGGGCGCCAATGTCCATAAATGTTGACGCGCCTTAAATTAAAAAAAAAGTCTCTGAATAGTGATTTTTTAAGTAGTTCCATGGAATTTATGGCGTTAAATTGCTTGTTATTTGGTTTAGACCATAATGTAGTTGTCTGGATTCGTCCTTATCCCCCCACAACCTCTACTATTAATGTTAGGACATTTATGTACCTCTACAATTACTGAGTAAAACTGGGGAAAAAATTTGTCATTTTATATATACCTAATTGTTTTAAAAGCATTATAGAAAGACGTGGGTATATTTCCCTCGTCACCATTTCGAAATTAAGTTTTCACCGGAAATTCATATTTCTAGCGAACGGTTTGTGTGTGTGTGTGTGTGTGTGTGTGTACTTAACAAATTATCACAAAAATAGAGAGAGACACAAAGATTTTGGGCAAAAATCTAACAACCGGAAGTTTGATTTTGCTGAACGGTTTTTTTTTTTCTTTAATTTTTCGTAATTTTCTCAAAAATGGCTCCAAACAATTTTCTTAAAACTTTGTATACAACTATCTACACACATAAATACCTATCATTTTTATTAACTTTTCCCAATAAATTGTTTGGGGGGGGGGGCTTTCTGGGGGACGATAATAGGTTATGGTTTCCTGTAAAGTCCCACTTCAATATAATATATGGTTTTAAAATCTACTTAATATTAATAATTATTAAAAGTATTATTAGATTTCTAAATTAAAAAAAAAATCGGTTAACCAAAAGTACAATTTTACAGAATTGGTTTTTTGAATTATCTCGAAAACGGTTACAACGATTCCTTTTAAAACTTGGAATGTTTGCTGTATAGATAGAAACGTATCACATTTATTTGAAACATTTTACTGAAAAAATTGACTTTAGAGGGGTATTGGAGGTCTGTCAGATTAGTTTGCACATGTATTCTCAGTTATAACATCGAGTGCACCATAATGGCCCCTCAGGTAAACAAGTAAAATCCCCACCACCATTTCTATGGCCTGCCCAACTAAATCATATAATTTACAGGAAATCACTTTGTAATAAATTGTATTCATTAATTAAGTAGGAGAGAATCGTTTGAGTTTTTCACACCAGATTTTTTGTTTTCTGAGATTTCCTTAATCCAAAAAAGGTGATATTTATTGTAAATATTTTTTCCAAATGCAGTTTCAATTGCAATTCCTCTTTTTCGATATGATTCTCAAGTTCACTAATGATAAAGTGATATTTAAATGCACATATTGTCAGAATTAGATACCAGTAATAATCAGTGGAATTAGCTGACAGTGACTCTCATATTTTTGAGGGGCAAGTGTATATCATCCACTTTGTGAACCACAGTTTTAAAGAAAGTAAAATTGAATATAAACTCACACAATTATAATTGAACTAATTGCATTATAATTAGGTGAATCGATTCAATACTGGAGAAAAGATTTTATCATACCTAGAACAAAATTCATTGTAGAAAAAAAAAAGAAATAGAGCCACTTTATAAAATTATGTTTAATCGATATGTGTTTACAATATCGATTACTTTAACTAAATAAACATCGCATACCAAACCATACACGTATATTCTCTCTAGGTAAATAATTGTGACCTATGGTTTGTCAACAAACATTCTCCCATTGGCCAATAAATCCAATATTATACCTAATACGCTTATCATTAAGGTACTTTATTTATTCTTTCTGCTATTTCGGATTATATTGCGGTTGTATCAAGTTTTTCGAATGTGAGTTTTCATGTAAATACATTATTTTTTTAAGATATTTTGAGTATGCGAAAAAATGTTTTTTATCGAATAATCTGACGAAAAATTGCAAGGAAATTCAAATTTGATATTCCTTTTTGGTTCCACATCACACTGACACTAACGTTACGATCAAAATCCATCAACTAGGTATATCATTTTGTTGATTAGCTTTTTAGTTTTTTCATGATTTACTCAAAAATAACTTTGCAAGGAATTACTTTAAAATTCGCATATTATTTATAAGAATATACACATCAGTTTTATTTTTAACATTTTTCTGGGAAACTATGTTAAAGTAGGGGAGACAAGGTAAGGTCATTTCAAAATCAGATGCAGAGGAAAGAATGGATAAGAACTTTTCGTGGAGGTCTTACTAAGATTGAGGGCAAAAAAGTCAAGAGAAACCAATTATTTCTCTCCAAAATTGATGGGACGAGTAACAAGTGGGGCTTCGAGAGAGGTTATATGATCAGTATAAGCAGTATGGGGGAGGACACCTTTAAATGGATAATGCAGGAAAGTAACGACATTATTTGATGTTACTCTCATGGCTCCAGGCAGAATAAAACTGGTCTGCCTGGGGAAGGAGTTTGGCTACAGGGCTCAACAAAGGAAGATCTGTGGCCACTGCTTTCCAGGTTGCGATCATTGATATCATTGAATGCTACTGCATGGTGAAAGAGTGGGAGAGAAAATTTAAAAAGGTGAGTACATTTTCTGATAGTCAAGCTGCAGTAAAGGCTTTGAATAAGCCATGTTGGAGCTCTAAATTACTGGGCAAATATCGTGGAGAAGACTTAATGGCCTCGCTCAGAGGAGCTGAGTGGAACTCGCCTGAGTACCCGTACATACGGGTATAGAGCGCAAATGAGAGCGGACGAGTTGGCTTGAGTCACCAAAATTTGCAACTTGCACCAGCGAAGACATACAATGGAGGAATATAGAGCTGGAGAAGTACTCGTGGGGCTTAAAAAGGTGTCTCCAGGCTAAGAAATTTATAAAAGATATAAGATAGGGAGATCCCTCAGTAGGATACAATGCAAAGTCGTGGTAGGTGTATTGAGTGGACACTCTGGACTACAATGTAATTGAGTGATCTGGACTACAATCAAGTACTTTTCTAAGGCTAAGAACAAACATGTATACTTAACAACATGTATACTAGCAACACTGTACACTAAATATTACGACAAACTATTGGCGACAATTGAATACAATTCTTAGAAAGGGGGGTCGCTTGAGTGTTTCACACCAGATTTTTTGTTTAGTTCTCTATTTCTAAATTCAGTCCGCAAGCTCAAGTTCTTAAGCTAAGTGAAAAAATTTCATAATTATTAACATGTTACCTAGTCTTTTTTTTATCACTTTTATATTAAACATTATCTTAGAAAAATTGATTAGAGGAGGTTGCGGGGTTCAAGGAGAACGGTAATCTCCAACTAAAAATTACTAAAAAAATTTATTTATTTTTTTCACAACTGTAGCACATTATCTGTAATAAATGAAACTGCCACTAGGTATGATGTATACAAATATCGTAAAGAGCGTGAGAGGAGAATTCACTCTTAGTGAAACTCCCAAAGAAAAAGCACTACACTTTGTACAAGACGAAGTTCACGCGGCCATCCGGACCTTGAAGTTCGCGGTCTTCAAGGTTAAAAAAAAAAAAATAGGTCTTAGTATAGATAAAATCTGTGTGATATGAAATATACAATAAAAATGCAATATTAATGGCAGAGAGTTGCAATACACCTCCCGATTACGGTTTTCTAGATTCTTACAGATGGGTGTTGTACAGTATACATTTATATGATTGCAAATATTAATTTTATGATTGCACATATAAATCTTTTGTTGCGTATTTTCCGCATTTTAAATTATATTTATGTCACATTATAATTATATACAATGGTAGAAATCAACATTTGTTTTTCAATCACTTGTTTCCAAAGTTTTTCATTATAACTTAGTTTAGAATACATAATATAATAATTTTTATTTGAAACATTTTTTTATCTATTAATTTATTTTTGTAAAATTTCATTTTTAAGGGGGAAGAATCATTACTATTAGCTCCTCCACCATATAGTGGGAATTAAGGGAACTAAAGATTTAGTGAAACTCTCAGGTTTTAAGAAAATTTGTCAATGAGATAAATGAAAATTGCAGACAAAAGAAAATAGTGGTGATATGACTATATCATACAAGATTTGATTTTCTTGATTTTAAGGACGTGGTTTTATGTACAAGCAGACAATATGTTCATAAAAAATATGTCAAGCAATATTATGAAATACAACTTAAAAGACCAATTTTCCAATTTATTTATAAAATTACATTTCCAGGATTTATTTTTAGTGAAAAGAAAAACTAAAAATGGACATAGAACACAACATAGACACACACACAAACAACACACACACACACATGTATATATATCAATAGGAAGTTATTTGTTTGGGCAGATGGTGTAATATTGACCTAAAGGAAGAACAACTCTGTTGATTACATCATCAAGATGTGAATAAGTTTAGCTAAAGCCAGAATTTACAAATAGCCAGCAAAGGGAATTGAAATCTAATTATCACTAAAAATTATAGGTATATATTATGTTACATACAAATTGTTTAACTAATAAACAGACAAACAAACATTTTCTTGTAATTACATAATTGAATACTTTAGAATATACTTCGTAAATAATGGATATTCTAATATGTAAATTAACATGTTTCTGGAATTTAAGTTATATGAGCTGTTTTATTTTAATTATTATTTGTTTTAACATAACGACGACAAACCTATATATAAAGAAATTCAAGTCTACCATTCACGCAGATTCTACACCCGTTTGATCAGTGTTACCTACTAACATATGTACAATAGAAATAACTACCTATATAAATACAAGCATACATATTATATAAGTAAATAAGAAGAAAACTAATATATCCGTTAAATAAAAAAAAAAAGAACTTTCCTTCCTGCAATGTAAATAACAACTTTACCACTAACACATAACTTTAAATACATTCAAACATACAAAATCTATTTACGCAACCAACATCCGACAAAACGACAAATAAATGTCTGGCTGGCCGGTTTGCAAAGATTATCTTCTGTTTACGTCATCGATAATCCTTGTAATTTTGATTGTTAAGAGATTTTTATATTCTGTTAAAGTCATAAGAGGAAGTTGCCGTGTAATTCCGGAAATACTGGTTTTTAGTTTCCCTAAGTAAGAAGAAATGGTGTGTATACGTTTATTTGTGTGAACAAAATAGCGCTAAAACGAAAAATCGCAGCAAGTTTACATTTGATATTCCATTAGGGTACCCCCACCACTGAATCTAAGTTTCAGTCAAAATGTACGAACCGGAAGTGCGGCTTCAAAGAAATGTTTACGGCTATCACTTCTATTTGAAACATTTATCCAGTAATAATTCATTTTTGCTGCAAACAACTCTTAAGCTTTCCTTTAAAATGCCATTTTAGTGAAATATATGATACGTCTACCTATATAATCACAAAGGTTCCTGTCAATATCCGGAAGTCCGGCCCCACCGGAAGTGCGACTTTACTAAATGTTCTATTTTTTTGTTTTGTTTCAGTTCTTCGTAATTTACTCGAAAATGGCCTCCAATGATTTTCGTTAAACTTCATATACTGTCTACACACATAAATATTTTTATTGGTAATATTTTTAGGGGGTGATTGGGGGTGGGTCTAGTACATTAAGGCTTTCCTTTAAGTACCTTTCAGCGCAATTTTTAGTTTATTACTTCTTTAATATTAATATTATTAGTAGCATTGATAGAATTAAAAATTTCAAATTTTAACCGGAAGAAAACGGTCGTTCTAAATTATGACTTTTACAAATAGGTTTCTGCATATCTATTATTATTTTTACTTTCTCTTCCTCCCTAGTAAGAGAAAGTATTTAATCGTGTCAAATTTTCGATATCGAATCGAGTTTTCACCGGACATATCCATTTTTAGGTCCCAGGAAAGTCCAAAAAGTAGTCCAAAAAAGTGGTTTTTAAAAATGGACTGTGTGTGTTTGTGTGTGTGTGTGTGTGTGGGTGTGTGCGTGTGAACAGCATAGCTCAAAAACGAAAAATCGTAGAAAGGAAGTACGAAATTCCTCAGCCGGAAGTACCACTTTACTAGTTTTTTTTTTTTTTACTTTTTTGCGATTTTCTCAAAAATCGCTCCGACAATTTTTTTGAATCTTGTTATATCAATTACACATACAAATATCTACAACTTGTATTCAAAATATTTCACTATGAAAATTTATTTAAAGGCACTTTTGGGGGAGGTGTGTGGTTATGTTTTTCTCTAAAGTTCTATCATAGTTGATTATACAATTCTACCATCCAAACAAAATTAATCAGAAACAAATAGATGGCGAAAATTCCCAGTTTTAAGGAAATTAGTATACCGGAAGTGCGCTTTCACTAAACATTTTTTTCAGTTTTCGACAAACTCCGACGAATTTCATTAAATATGGTATACTGACTATAAAATTTGTCAATTTCAATTTTGAAAATTGGAATAAGGGAAAGTTGTGTGAGTGTTTCACACCAGATTTTTTTTGTACTTTCTCTTACTCCTAGTAAAAGAGGAAGTATGGTAATCGGGTCAAATTTTTGATATCAAGTTTCTCGGAAATACACTTTTTGAGGCCCTTGGAGTCCAAAAAAGTGGGTGGATAAAAAAAAGTGAGTCCAGAAAGTAGTCTATATATATATATATATACGTACATAGCATAGCTCAAAAGCAAAAACTCAAAGAAAATTCAAACTTGATATTCCGATTAGGTTTCACCATGGGATCTGACAGTACGTTATCTGTCAAAATTCCTCAACCGGAAGTTCCATTCTACTATTTTTTTTTTTTACTTTTTTGAAATTTTCTTAAAAATGGCCCCAACGTTTTCTTTAAACCTGATACATTAATTACACATATTTTAAGAGCCTACAACTTTTATTTGAAAAATTTCTCTGGAAAAATTAATTTAAGGGGGATTTCGGGAAAGGAACCGGGTTATGCTTTCCTTTAAAGTACTCTGTTTTAGTTTATTATACAATTCTATTATAATATTAATTAGAATTAAATATGCGGTTAAAATTCTCAATTTGAAGAAAATCGGTTGACCGGAAGTGCGGTTTTACTGCAATTATTTCAGTTTTCTATGAATTTATCTATAAAAACGCCGTAGAATTCATTAAATTTGTTACACCAACTATGAATACACAGAGACCTATCACTTTGTCGGGAACTTTTATCCGAAGAAGTTCATTTAAAGAAGTTCTAGGTGGAGGGGGGAGTGTATGGTTTCCACAAAAAAAAAACATTTTATTATGTTTAGATTCTCCGATTGATACAAAATTTGCAGACACGCAAACATTTAGTAAATTATTAATTTAAAAAAATTTTCGTCACTTAAATCTGTGTAAACTGTAGTAAGGGAAAGTCGTGTGAGTGTTTCACACAAAATATTTTTTTATTTGAAAATTATTTTCCGGAAAAATCTGACTTTTAAAATTATCTACAGGGCAATCTGTATAGTTAGATTACAGTGTTATTCGGGTTTGATGCAAGCGCTGTCTTTAGAGTACAATGAAATCATATTCTACCTTTATATGGATGAATTGATATGTCTGTTCTCATTGAAATAAATTACATATGAGTGTTGCGCGTATAGTTTACATTTTCATTACGAGCAAAGGAGAGGGGATTAGTTACCCCACACTAGCTCCTCAGTAACAACAATATGTTGAGATGCTTTTTTTATCAAATTCTCTTCATATGGAAAAAATGAATTTTATAAATCAGAAATACGAAACCTTCTCGCTTGTCGCAGACCCATAATGTACAGAAAGCAATAGAATATTAATTTGAATAAATACAGAAAATGTTTAATTTGCATAAAAAGAAAAGGGCCTACACATATACACGCTATACATATTATAGTTATGCTTGAAATTTATATACAACTAAAAGTGTTTTAAAAGAAACATATTTATGTTATACAAATCTTTTGACATTGTATTCATGTAGAAGATATTAACCAATGTTTCTGATTCTTACATGTGACAAACTCCTCAGAACACCATATTATGAATAGTTCCGGCAAGAAATATATTATATTACAGTGAGTATCCTAAGTTTAAAATTATAAACAAACAGAAAAACTACTGTAAAGTCGTACTTCCGGTTTCACCAAATTTGGAATTCTACCAATGCTATAATTATATTAATTATTATACAAATAGTTGGCAGAACTATTCCTCATAGTGAAGTGGTACATTAGAGGAAAGCCTAACGCTATTGCTCCCCCCCCCAGATCTCACCAGAAAATCAATTTTTCCCGAAAGGAAGTCTTTTTGGAGGAATTTATAACAGAAAAATACATTCAGGAAAATTTCACTACCAAATCGGTGGAAACATATGTCCGGTACTTCCGTGTCAGATACGGTGTTAGTACCTACTTACCGTCCATACATATTATAGTTAAACCATTTTTTTGCATCCTCAAACAGTATGTACAAACTTATGTATTTCCGGTGAAAACTCAATTTCAAAAATTTGACAAGATCACTGTACTTCCAGCAGTAAGAGAAAGTAAAAAAAAAAAAAAATCTGGTTTAACGGTGATTTTAAGATTTATCTCAAACCGTCTCATCTTCGAGAAAGAAATCTCGAGCTATCTTTGTATATAACTTTGGGATCCATGCTTTACTTCTTTTTTGGTTTCCTGTCTGATATTCAAAATAGTAAAAGTTTTGTGATCTATCAAAAATATGAATATATTGCATATAAGTAAAGAAAAAAAAATGGTTCTAGTGTTTAATTTGTTATATTCAATGAATCTGACAATTTACCTGTATTTCGATAAATAATCCGCTAATACGTTTTTACACCTGTCCCGTTTCGCTACTAAAAAA
The DNA here is from genome assembly GCA_011037195.1 of Triatoma infestans. Lineage (NCBI taxonomy): Eukaryota > Metazoa > Arthropoda > Insecta > Hemiptera > Reduviidae > Triatoma > Triatoma infestans. Next base: position 368,644 of record JAAEAF010000232.1, read on the forward strand.
AGTCTTTGTCGTGAAGTGTGAACATTGGTTTTCAGGTCTTCGTCGTCGTGCAAAATCTTGACGCCACAAAATGTACTCCTTGGGGGAACCAAACAAGAAAGAAATCTGATACTGTTAAGTGGATATAGGGTAGGTAGAACATGAAACAATAGTTTTAAACAGAGAAATGATTACCCCAGCAAACCATGTCTCCCCTTTTTTACGTTAGTAGACTTTTTTCTGCTTGTCCTGGTCTTGAATACTAGCGAGCATCAATGGAAAATTCATGTAATGGAGTTTGAAATCTTACCACCATTCTGCAGCTGCAAATCAGACGACACCCTGAATTTCTAAAGGATTTGCAATCGTTGAATGTGTAAATAAAGTTATATAAATATACAGATACAATGCAAACAACTGTTTTTTTAAAACTGTTTGACTGGGATGCAACATTACTTTGCAATCGTTGAATGAGTAATGGCGGAATGTATTGTAACAATGATCAAACAGCTGTTTTCAAATCGATGACAAGGTTGCCAACTTATGTTATTGAAAATATAATTTATTCTTCTATTTACAGTTCTTTATTTCTTTACTTATTTAACGACCATCTATATTAATATATATATATACATCAGGAATTATCCCTACTCAGAGAAAGAAGATTTAATGAATTTAAAGTGTTAAATAAATTAAAAATATCTACAATTATGTTATTACTTCTTTGAAAATAGTTTCTTTTCGTCATATTATTAAATTTTAATGATTATCTATAATTATTTATTGTATAACCACATTTAGACAATTAAGCTGCTAAATATAGCACAATTAATATTTTTGGTTTTAATATTAAAAATTGAGACTCATCAAGTTAATTATTGTTTTCAATCTAAAGAAAGGTATATTTCTTATAAATATTATTCTGTTATTATTAATTGTTTTTAGTTTTTATATAATTTATATTTCCTTTTTCTCTATTGCCGTTTTGTTATACTTTATATTGAAATATTATAATTAGTTGTAAGTTTGTTAATATTTAACTAAGTTGTATATAAGAAATAACTACGCATGATGAATTGTCACTACAACAGCACTGATAACTCTATATTGTTGAAATCTAAGTACAATCGTTACAAATAGTGCACTTCTATTACAGCCCCCCGTGTACAAAATACGCGCTAAATTTTATTCACAGAGCTTGAGTAAATCATTAATCGATTTTATTAGTCTTTAATGGACAAGAAATGAAATGATAACAGTCTACAACAAGCAAGCAATAAATATTAATTCTTCAACAAACATTCAAGAAGTAATTGACAAGTATCAAAAGAGTTTTCAATCGGGATTTCAAAACGTCTTCAACCAGAATTTAGAAAAATTCAATGTCTGTCTATAAGACTGATCTCAAAAATATCTTTTGAGGAATATTATTCAACTAAGAAAAAAACTACTATTCAATCATATCAGCCACAAGTAGTTTTATATATGGAGAAAATTTAAGCTAGAAACCAACGTTTCTATGGAGCAATGAAGATGGCAAAGGAAAGAGCCTCGCCCCTTCTCCATCGTGATTGATTCCTCCATCATCTTTCAAGGCGTAACGACCCTGAAGATGCTCATTGCAATATGGGTGAATCGTAGGTTTCTAGTAAGCCATTGACGCGATCTCTACCCGGTAACTTCAGTGATTTTATGCATATAATGTTAATTAATTAATTCATAATAAATTAAACAAAAACCTAAATAAATTTACAAACTATTTTATGTTTGAAAATATCTGATGAGAAACACTCATACAACTTTCTCTTACTGCAATGTTAAAAAGAGTTTTTCTAAAAACTTGCAATTCTAGCCATTTATTTAATTTAGTTTAATATAAAACCGAATATTTTACTGAAATGCACATCAGAAAGAAGAACTCTTTAATCAAAATATTAGGTCATTATGTATTTGTTAATATTTAAATTATTTCCACAATTGTGGAAAACTAAACAAAAAGAAAAAATCAGAGATATTTTCCATGATAGTCCGCTTCTTTTTGTGGTCATCGACCGCTTTCGGGCGTTCGTCCATCATCAGCATGTTTTTGTCAAAACAGTGTGATAACATGCACTTGCACAGAGCAATTTTAGTTGATACACTTGGTCGATGACAACAAAAAGAAGCGGATTATCATGGAAAATATCTTTGATACTTTCCAGCTCTGCGGAACCAACCACAACAAAAAAAGAATCGTATTTCCGGTTGAAGGATTCATGTACGAACTTCCTGATTTTTCGATTTTGAAATACTAATTCATATATACCCTTAGGAAAGTTATTTGCGATGGAATCTTAATTTAAAAAATTTGCACGGTTCCAATACTTTCTCTCATAGCCATAAACGTCAAAAATTTACTACGACTAGCAAGTAATTTATAAAATAGAAATAGAAATAGTTAAAATAGAAGCTGAATGATGAACTTATTTAAAGTTAAAAACAAAAAAAATGACAATGTATAACATTTAATAACCATATTTAGATGTAATCCCAGGTCTAGAAAAACATGGCATGTCCTTGTAAAGTTGTATTGGAGTTAATTTGTTTTCTATAGTGTATTCAGTGGGTCAGCAATGGGTAAATTATATCTAAAACAAGGGTATTAGCCAAATAAAATGGCACAGTAATCTGTTCTAGTTTTCCTCTAGAAAAGTAATCTGGGTTTTTCCCTGCCAAACAATTTTCAAAACATTTTTAGTCGTCAAATCTAAAACAAAGTTAATTAATCACCACAAACGGCAAAAAAGAAAAGAAAAAAGAGAACTTAATATGAAAACATCTATAATCTCAGTAAAATTTTAATTTATAAATTTTCATTAAACCAGCAAATTGACAACAAATCCGGTCATCCTTAACAATATGTAGAATTAGAGCACAATGGATGATGACATTGTAAGAAGAGTTTAAACAAAGTATTTGTAGGCATATTCAAGTAACATGTTATAAACAAACAAATTCTGCTCTATAAGTTTTTCATTCTTTCGTAAATTTAAACATCCCTTTTATAGTTTTCACTCAAACCCACTCCATCCCATGCTAACTTGGTAAGTGTCCACTCTAGATTGAAATATCTGATGCGCAACTTCCACAGTACGTTCTACTAATCAGTGATTCCGATATTTCCCCTAACAAGGTTAAACTTAGACAAACCTCCAAGTGCGTGAATTTCCGCTTGGGATGATGCTGGGAAACCTGCCCACAGGCTCCGGAGTATCTGGTCCTCGGCCCAAACCTCCACCCTCAATGCCCTCATATAGAAGAAGCTCAAACTTGATATTCCATTTAGGTACCAACAACAAATCCTAAAAGAAGGTATCCTGGGTTAAATCACAACCTGAAATGCGATTTTAATTATTTTTTCTTGTACAAGTTCTTTTCCGATTTTATGTAGGAAAAGGCTCTTGTGATTCTCTCATAAGCGTACTGAATTCCACGGCAGAGGTCTCGGGTTTGAACCTATCAATGAATGCTGCCCTTAGATTTTCTCTTCCTAGGAACCTCTACTGCTCAGTGCCCGGTGATGGGCAGTGCACTGAAAAGGCTTCCGGGGGAAGGGGCACAATAGATCGCAGTGCAATATCGCCTATAAGAATCTAATCTAATCTACACGCACATAATTTATCAGTTTTATTTGAAACATTTGATCTCGAAAAATTGATTATTTGGGTAGTGGATGATGATGATGATGATAATCAGAGTTGTCAAATCACAATGTTTATGCAACCGGTTTCGTTTCATATTGAATGATGTAATGAAGCAGTTTTGTAGATTGTTGTAGGGGATTATCGCACTGCGACTTGAAAGATTTATTGTGCCCCCGGAGCCTTCTCACTGCACTACCGGCCTCCAAGCAGTTTCTCTAGCTGTAGACAACACTGCTCATCACCATACAGAGAGTTGAATGGTGCTCCTAGGAAGAGAAAATCTAAGGGCAGCATGTTAGATTCGAACCCGGGACCTCCGCGTTGCCAGTCCAGCGCGCTACCATTGAGCTAATCCCTTCCTTCTCCCCCCCGGCTTATGCCAATTAACTAGGGACGAAGACCCTAGTTTGTGTACCATTTTTGTCCATGTCTGTAAAGTGTAGAATGTATGTAGTTTAAGTGTATTGTGTACTGTTCTGACGAAGTGCATGTAGTGGGGTTGCTGCTATCCAAGTAACTGCATGCAACAGATACCCCTTGCGGACAGAAGTACCTTAACTTAATCGTAAGTTGGTTTTAACCCAATTTTTTTTTTTTTTTTAGTTTTCCATGATGTTCTTTTTCGCAAAAGGCTACGAAGATTTTCCTTAAACTTGGTATTCTACAAGGATTTACGCAGACAAAAGTTTAAAGAAAATTTTTCAATTAATTGCCGTTCAAGAAAATCGGGTTATCTGAGTTGTTTATTTAAGATTTCTTTTCAGCCCCCGAATAAATATAAACTATATTGATGATAATAATAATAATTTTGAAAATTGATAGTTATTGACGCAACTTGTGAATAATAAAACTAATAGTTTCACCTTTTCGTATAAAATTTCGGAATATTCTCCATATATATCGTAAAGGTCAGCTATAATAATATTATCACTTCTGGGAAACGTACCAGCTGATTGTTCATTATTCAATATAATAATATTTAAATATTAGTCACAAAGGGAAACAGTAATGAAGGTTATTGAGTGAAAAAAAAAAAAACAAGATAAAAAAATAAATAAACCAGAGGATCAATGACTCCTAAATCATTATCCCTTATCAAGAGTAATGGTATCAAGGTTAGTATCATTAGTGTATGTTTGTATGTATGTTTCATGGATAATTTTCCATCATTTCATTTTTCCTTTTTGTCTAAACGATCATTACGATATTCGTTTTTTCAAAACTTATCGCCCTTCTTGTTGTTGCCTGGCTATCGCTCTTTTTTATCCCTCCCTAAATTCCTTTATGTAAACGTAATTACATAGTGATTGATCGTCAATATGTGTAGCTGGTGAAGGACAGGATTCAATATAATTTAATGATAATACATTGTCTTTTTCCCTGGACACCTGTAAATATATTGAGCTAATATTTTGTTAAAAACATTAGGCGATTTTATCAGATTTTTATGGAACTTTCTAGTTTACCGGTATATGATGAATTACTGAATTAGTGGGGGCGAGTGTTGGTGTAGTGGTTATGAGCATGGGCTCGCAAGTAGGAGGTCCTCAGTTCGAGTCCGCGTATAACTGCTAAATTTTATATTCCTTTAAAAAAAGTTAATAGTAGAGTAGGTGCTTCCACCCCCCGTCCATGGCTCCTAATTTGGTAGTTGGACGTTACCCCCACTTGAAAATATAGGCATTACTTCACTCTACTTTACTGTACTCTCCTGAATTATTGTTCGAAATAAACTACGTCTGCAAAATATATACAGTGTAAAACGTTTAACATGGAAATGTGGGGACCGAAATATTTTCGTGTTAAACGATAAAATAGCGGTTTGTTTTCGTCTGCCATTCTCTGCCATTGTACATGTAAAAAAAAAAGGTTTATCTCCTGAAATTACAAAAAACAAAATTTGCTAGTTTTAACACAAATTCACCGAATTCGAAAACCAACTGAAATGTTTTGACAACGGCGGTGCCTTCACCTTACTCAAAGACAAGCGGAAACGTAGCAGCAGTGGCAGCCATTGGTTATTTGTTCCGTCTAACGAAAAAATCTGCGTAACCATGTGACTGCGGAAAACAGGTATATTTTGTTCGTCTGAGAAGCGAAATCTTTTCGTATTAAGTGATATTTGGTTTCTTGTTAAAAGAAAAAAAAATGTATGAAATTACATAGTATTTTGTCAGGACCGCAGTATGATTTCGTATTAACAGATTTTTCATGTTAAGCGTTTTCGTGTTAAACGTTTTTCATTGTATATTTTTTAACAACGCCAACAAATGTGGCCTTTAGGCCATTCTTCTTCTCGCGGTCCAATACAGTCAACAAATTTTTCTAATTTCGTGTTTACTATCGTGGGGACGTCCTCTAAATTGTTGCAGAAAGATATCCTCTAAATTGGTTCTCCTATCATTTCGTCATTGTTGCATAGCGGGCAAAGGTGTTGCTATAGAGACATCAATTTTGAAAAACACTAGAGCTTCCGGGCTAAGACGGCGTCAGTGGTTTGCTAGAAATTGACGTTTCATCCTTGTTGCAATGACCCTCTTCAGATCGTTACTACTGAAAGCCAATAAGGTTTACCTTCTTTACAGGGTAACGACCCTGAAGAGGGTCATTGTCACATGGGCAAATCGTCAGTTTCTATCAAACTACTGAGCGGTCTCAACCCGGAAACTTAAGTGTTTTTCATGAAAATGACCGCGGGAATCTAAAAGATCATAATACCTTTTAATATACCTAATACATTTTGAAGAGATCTTTTTACAGTAAGTCCATGGCCCGGTCAGGCTGCGAAATTCTCTTCTTCTTCTTTTTTTTGGGGGGGGAGTAGTAGCTCCTATCTTTTATATTGTGCCGACTCTGTATAATTTACAATTCCATTTCTCTGAAAATTAGGCAGAAATATTTCTAAGAGATGTGGGCACGGGCTGAAACTCTAAGAAGCCTTCTTGTGCTAGACGATCAGCTTCTTCATGTCCGAAGATTCCAATGTGACCAGGCGTCCACGCTACTTTGCTTGTTATGGCTTGTTGTGGATACTAATCTTGCTTCTGTTGAATTGCCATTCAATGCCACAGACGATAAAAAGAGAGAGGATAATAGCATGTGAGTCAAAGACTTTTACGAGCATGTGCTTCTACTTACGACTCAGAACACTGTAGAAAACTCGGTATTGACACCGTAGCTACAAAATCTTAATTGACATCCAAAGTTATGAGACTGAGCTTGTATGTTAAAAAAAAAAAAAAAAAAAAAAAAAAAAGATTTAAATTTGGCCACCATCTCCTTTAAAATTGCCCCTTGTGCATCGATACACCGGTCCCAGCGTCTTTTCTACTGTTGGTAAGCTTCTTGGAAGTCTTTGTCTTAATGCGTGCAAAGAACTTTCTGCGTTTCACGTTGGATTTGAACCGGCGATATTCTTCAACTTCATTTTTAGTCTAGGAGGTAGAAGTCACAGGCTGTCAAATCTGACAAGTACGGGGAATGAGGAGCTTTGCAACAACCATGTTTTTTAATACCATGGAGCAGTTGTATTGTCGTGTTGGAGCACTAAACTGCTAGGCCTTTTACAATGAATGTTTTCCCTTTGATATTCATGACATTGCCAACAAAAACTCATTAACCGGAAATGCATCCTAGAATATGTGAGTTCTGGAGACAGCTGACATGTTATCATCCCTCTACAATGCCATTTCAGTACAACGAATTATCTGGTGGGTCATATGGGAACTAAATATTTTCTTAAAATTTCCATTCCACTTTTGAATAAATTTGTACAACAGAACTGTAAGAGTTGAAGTAAGAGAAAATCGTGTGATTGTTTCACACCAGATCTTTTTTTGTGTTTCACAAAAATCTCTAACGAATCTTTCATGGGACAAACCTATTCTTCAGGCAGGAAAGTGAATAACTATCTGATAAAATGTAATAGCATAACCGCACTTCTTCCTCCATCGCTGGCAATTAATGTATTTCTAGTTTACAGGATACAATAAACTGCATATAATGTAATAATAATTATGTAATAAACATGATATACTATTAATAATAAAAATTAAAGTAATAACAGTAATAATA